>CM076570.1:992103554-992635397 GCA_034641835.2 Pinus albicaulis | reverse complement strand
TTCATTCAAATATGGATCTCCCTATATTGAAGGTGGTCTTTTCCTTTCCTTTCCATTTCATGTATATCCATAATGTTGTGTGTTTTCCTACATGATTTTTTACTGCTTGGTTCCCATGATTCTATATGGTTATGGGTTGGAACAAATTATCTAGAAGCCCTGGAACAACTTGGGTTCAATTACTAGTCCTAGATCCTAGGTTAGGAAAAATCCTCTAGAGCCCTTGGTGGGTCAAGTTACTAGTCCCTTGAGTTCGGTTGGAAAAAAACTGTGGATCCCTTGAAGGCTATGTTTTGAACTACTACTTCTTGGTGTTGTAGACACCTAGGGTGGACACCAATACAGATAATGTTAGCGATGTTCGACTACAAGGTGGAATCAATGGTTGAGGGTTAAGGTGGTTTGGCCTTTGGAGGCCCTGGGTTAGTTTTCTATGGTTTATTCCATCATATGCCACATTCATGCTTGGAATATGGCATGGGGGTTACTGGTTGAAATAAATATTTGGATCAACCTAATCTATGGTCTCATTGTATGTGTAAGTCGCTCATTGGCTGGTATTTCCTTATGTTAATAAGAGCTATTCTTATATTGTGATTCATGTATATTTTTAGTGATTGTGCTGATTATGCTATGCCTGAGTTTCCATGGTTTCTATTTTGGTTATTTTCTAGTTATATGTTACTCATATTATGTGTCTCTTTTATGGATGTTTTTATGAATGGTTTAACTATTAATTGGTTGATGAATGTATCAACTAATAAGTGTTTTTACAGCAACGTGGAGAGTACATAGAACATCCTCAACGATTTTCAATTGAATCTTAGACATTTTTTATCATATATGCATTGATGACCTATAGCTTAGGTGTTTTCCATGTCTTTGACGAAATGTATGTTAGGCTCTAAGTAGTCGAGGTCAAGTTATACCCTAAATTTTGTATGTTTAGCCTTATTTTCGTGTCATTAATGATTTTGATAAGTATCAAGAAGTTATGGGTAGTGGTTTCTGGTTTGACCTAGAATTACAGCTCAAGTCTTGGAACTACACACTCTGAAATTAACAATTTGGGTCACAACCACATTTAGGCAAACTCATGACTGCAATTCGAGGCTTTCAAACACATGGATTCCTTGTTGTGCATGTGGTTGGGGGCTAAGTTCTATGAAAAGGGGTCCCATATCAAGTTTGGGTCAACTCGGGTGGTTCTTTGGCCCCTCAGTGTCCCTATAGCCCAGAGGAATGTTGTGAGTTGTCAGTATATGGTTAGTTGTAAGCTAAAAAAACTTACTTAACTCGAGCTTGGAGGTTGGGTAATGTCATAATATCTCTTTGTCTCATGGTTACCCTCAAAGGCCAGTTGAGCTGGGTAAATGTGGGAGGGGTGGTAACACACAACCAAAGTTCTACAATCGGCGATGTATGTTCTCTATCTCAAGGAAAAGAAAACAAAGATCCAAATATTCATCAGTGTATTACCATTATAGTTTAAAGACAAGATTGTGTTTGATGATCCTTTGTTAATAGAGGAAGCCATCACAAAATATATACAACAATTCAATGGAAAAACTTGAGTTTTAGCATGACTAGAAAAGGTAATCAGAAGACTAAAAGAAAAATTCCTGAAAAGCGTTGAAGATATCACGATGTAGATGAGAAATAAAATGAAATCTGTCATAAGAATTTTAATGTATTTGATAATGGATATGGGTCTCAATATGTAGAGAAGAAGAATAAAGGAAATGGTAGGGAGCCATTGAAGTGTTGTATTTGTGGTAAATATCATCGCAAGAAGGATTATCCAGTGTACCAGTGTGGTGGGCCATAGATATATAGCTCTCAAGAGCTGTAGAAAGTTTGGGATGTTGTTCATAGCACTCATCAGATCTATCCATCACTTGATAAGAGGCGATAAGACCATCATGCATCTATTACTGAGATGGAAGCTAAGGTTTGTGATGGATTTGTTTCCGTTTTAATTAATTCTATATATATTATTGCTATGTTAGTCCTAAACTTAGGGATCAATATTCTTTGAATAAATAAGTGCATGTGGAATATTTGTTGGTGCACTTGGGTACAAGGACCAAGAGATGAGTTCATCACTGGGTGGGATATTATGCATTTGAGCTGAATGGTATGTCTACATCAACACATATAACTGTGCTTCCTTTGGGTGCATATAACATAATTTTCGGAATGGATTTTATATTGATTCACAAGATGAATATACATTGTTATGAGAAGGGAATTGAATGTATCGATGAGGATGGAGAAAAGAGAGTCTTGCAAGTAAAGAAGAATCCTACTCCTGCAAAAATGTTTACAACTATGAAAGCTATGTGAAACTATAGGAAAGGGTGTGTATTCTTTGCAGTTCATGTTTCCAATTACAAAGGGAAGGATATTGAGGATGATGAGGTCTTGAGGAGGTATATTTTCATGTAGATATTTCAGAATGTTTTTCCTACAAAGATTCCATATTTTCCTCCTCATATAGTGGTTGATTTCTTGATTGATTTTATACCAAGAGCAACATAAACATCAAAATAACCTTACAGGATGCGTACTCCATATTTGGTGGAATTGAAGTTTTATATTAATGAGATGTTTGATAAGGGATACATAAGGTGAATTATATCTCCTGGGTGTGCACTAGTGTTGTTTGTAAAGAAGAATGATGGTACTCCCATATTACACATTGATTACGGGCTACTGAACAAGGTAGTTATCAAGAAAATGTATCTATTACCTCATATTGATGATTTTTTCAATCAACTGAAGGGAGAAAAAATATTTTCAAGGATTGATCTGAGATCAAGATATCATGCGGTGCACATCAAAGAAGAAGACATCTACAAGACTTCATTTAATTCAAGGTATGTGCACTATGACTTTGTGGCAGTTCCCTTTGGTCCCACTAATGCTCGATCCAACTTCACGTGTTTGATGAATAGTGTGTTACATACTTACTTGGACATTTTGGTGATAGTTTTAGTTTATTATATATTGGTATATTCAAAGAATGTGGAGGAACGTGTAGAACACATGGAAACAATATTAAATTTTTTGAGATAGTATCAGTTGTATGCCAACCTCACCAAATGCAATTTATTTAGGTCTGATATTCATTACTTGGGACATGTCATTTCCAAGGAAGGGATATATTGGGCCTAGAAAATATTAAAGCTAGAATGGAGTGTATAAATCCAAGGAATGTGGATGAGGTTAGATGATTCACAGAATTTGCAGGTTATTATAGGTGATTCATCGGGAAATTCCCTAAGATTTAATATTGTATTACATATTTGGAGAGGAAATGGAATAAGTTTGAATCAAATGCGAAGTGTGCAACTAGTTTTCAGCAGTTGAAGAATTTTCTTACAGATGCTTCAGTTTTTAAGATTTCATATCGTGATAAGGAGTTTTTATTTTGTACAAATTCATGTAGGGAAGGAGTTGGTGGAGCATTGATCTAGAAAGGACGGGTAATTTTCTATGAATCATGAAAGCTGAATGAGAAATATAAACACTATGTGACTCATGATATTTAGTTGGTAGCGGTGTTTCATTCTTTAAAGATGTGGAGACGTTATATCCTTTGCAGGAGGATTGTTTTGATGAGTGATCAAAATGGATTGAGGCACTTGTTTGACCAACCAAATATAAATTCTAGGCAAGTTAGATGGTGGGATACTCTCAATGAGTTTTATTTTGAGATTAGGTACATCAAGAACAAGGAGGACCAGATTGTGGATGCTCTTAGTAAGAGAGTGCAAGTGAATCATATTTCCGCCATGAGATATTATGGGAGAGATTTACAAGAGAAAATATTACATCTATGACAGCATGATGACAAGTATAAATAGCTAAAGTTGAGATTGCAACAACAGGGTGAGGATCATCGAGATGAGGAATATCACCTCACAATAGATGGCTTGGTCAAGTTGAGGGCTAGCATATATGTGTCATATAATAGATACATGAGGAAAGTTATCTTCAGAGAGTTTTATTTCAATCCATGTTCTGGCCACCCACGATACCATATGAAGTTGACAGTTCTTAAGAAGTTTTACTACTTACCAAAATTGCAAAAAGAGGTGGATGGGTTTTTTGTGAAGTGCTTAGACTATTAACAAGTGAAATTTGAATGAAAACATTCAGTTTTTTTGTTGTAGCCTATTATTATTCCAAAATGGAAATGGGAGGTCATTTCCATGGACTTAATTACATAATTTCCTAGGACATCAAGGTAGCATGAATCTGTCATGGTTCTGGTGGAAAAGTTGAGCAAGGTAGCTCACTTCATTGTAGTGAACTCTACTAATTCAGCTAGTGAGGTAGCTCAGATCTCCATCCGGGACATAGTGAGGTTGCATGGAGTTCCCAAGAATATTATATTAGGTAGAGATGTCACGTTAAATTCTAGGTTTTGGAAGGAGTTGTTTGCGGGTATGAGGAAAGATTCAACCTTCTGTACAACTTATCATCCACATACATATGGAAAAAAAAGAGAGGGTGAATAGGATTATTGAGGATATGTTGAGGATGTATGTCATGCATGAGTAGAGGAAGTCGGAAGAGTATCAGCCAACGGTGGTGTTTGCTTACAAAAATGCGTATGAGGAATAATTGAAGATGAGTAATTTGAGGCTCTCTATTAGCAAAATTATAATACTCCTACGAAATAAAGTGATCCAATGAAAAGGGTGTTGATTGGATCAAACATGTTAGCAGATATGGAGTAATAAATGCAGGTTATCAAAAGTAATTTGAGGGAAATACAAGACAGGAAGAATAGCTATGCATATTAGCATAGAGAATTCAAGGCGTTTCAGGTTGGGAGCATGTGAAATTGCATATCAAGCCCAAGAGGAGCTCCTTGAGGATTGAGTGATGTATCAAAATGGAAACTAGCTATTTTGGTCCTTTTGAAATAATTCATAGGATTGAACCAATGGCCTACAAACTTAATTTTCCTCCATCGGTTAAAGTCCATGATGTTTTCCATGCTTCGTTTCTTAAGATATATGTACATGATGTTGATCATGTGATTTATTGGTATGCATTGTAGGTGGAACCAGAGGGATATTTCAAGCCAGATCCACAATGCATCCTACAACAGAAAAAACTCCTGCTCAGAAACTAAGCAATAGAGTAAGTTAAATTACACTGGAATCACTTTTGGCGTGATGAAGCTACATGGGAGATGTTTCATAAAATGTAGGTGTTATATCCTTATTTATTTTTTGGCTCAACAACTCAGATTTTAGTATATGTATATATATGTATGGTTGTTATTGTAAATACGACAATGAGGTGTGTTATAATTCTCCAATAAAAAGCATGTTTGTGTTTCTTTTCAAGAAAATATCATTGTAAATATTGCATCAAGTTGTGTTATAAAAATCTAATAATCCATATGTTTTCCTTTCATTAGGTTGATTTCATAGGTGTTGTAGAACACCGAATATAGTTCTCCCCCAAGGGGTGGGCTTTGTAACAACCTCATGTTAAATTTTCAAGTAATAAAGGACATTAGACGAAAAAAAATACGACCAAGGTAATGAGAAACATTCCAAGCTAAATGGAGGGGGAAAACATTATAGCGGGCATCACTTGTGGTTAATTAATGAACATGGAAATTGGAAAATTCAAAATGAAAGAAATGAAAATTAATTAAAAGAATAAAGGAAAATTGGATAAAAGGGAGATGAGGAGACACAAAAATGCACACAAGGGAATTTAGAGAGAAATTAGAGGAAAATGAAGCAAAAAGGAAAAAGGAAAGGAAGAGACTTGACATTAATGATAGAAAGGGATTAGAGAAATAGTTCACAACTTTTATGAGTTTCTAGGTTTTGATCAATTTTATAAATAGAGTTCCAAAAGGAAAGTAAGAGCAAGTAAGGGACAATCAAAGGAAGCAAAGGACAAGCAAGAAGTAAGTAAGCAAACAAACAAGAGAAGGAAATGAAGGGAGCACAAGGAGAAGATTCAAAAACCAACTACAACAAGAATATTTTGCATCTAATAGGCTGCATGTGTTATTTAGTTGTTGGGATTTGAATGAATGGTGCATACATTTGGTTTACATGATTATTTGTTGTCATTGACATGGGATTTTACTACATTGACATTATTTTAATCCTTTCCATGCCATTTCCTAAATATTCATGGTGTGGTGGGATTCATTCTTGTTTGAGCTTTCGATTGCCAGAAGATTTTGGATCTTAATGATGTGGTATCAGGAAAATACGAAGGGATGGGGGTGGAGATGGTCTTCTCTGGGAAGCCCTTGACAAGTGGGTGCAGGAAAAAAAATTCCTTTGGGTATGGTGAAGAAATTATGAGGCATCCAAGACTGTGATGGTTTTGTGATTTATGGACTGGTTTCGATGAAATCAATGTGGTTAAGGGTTGTGGTGGTTTAGCCTCTTGAAGCCCTAGTTTATTTTATTTTGGTTTATCCCGTCACATCCAACATTCATACTTGGAATATTGAACAAGGGTAATTGAATAAAATAAATATTTAGTTCATCCCAATCTATGCCCAGGTGGTACGAGGAATTCCCTCACTTGGTTTGCATTTTCATAAGTATTTTTGTATTGATTCGAATTCATAATAATGAGCACATGTATTGGTTATTGTGTTGATTTTATGTCTGGTTTATCATGGATTCATTTTGGTTAAATGTTGGTTATAATCATATTTAAATTATGTGTTTTTTTTATGGATCTTGTTCATGATTCAATAGGTTATTTTATGGTTACATGAATCCATGGGTTAGCAAGTGTTGTTGCATCTAGCATGAGCGGGCAATGCGGCTTTTTGATGATTCAATCGTGAAGTGAATCAGACAATGATCATATGTGCATTCACGACATGTAGTTACTATGCTTACCATATGTTTGATGAAATGTTTATCACATGTTTGGTATGTTTATACAAGTTATCAGCCTAGTATAGCTTGTATATATTTTTTATTTCCTTATACTTGAGTCTAGAAAGTTCTAGGAAATTCTAGGTAGTGGCTTGTAAGCTAGCCTTTAAACTATGGCACTGTGGCATTAATTTTGTGCCAACATGCATAGTTATGGGAATATTCAGCTGCAACCACACAAAGGAAGGCCTGTGCATGGAGATAGAGATTTATATACATGTTCACATATTGGCATGCATGTGGTTGGGCTATGAGGTTAGTTCAAAATAAGTTTTAGCTCAGGGTCAAATCAGAGGTTTTTGGTTGACTTACTGGTGTTCCTCATAAGTTAACTTTCAACTCGTCTTTATAGAGAATAACTTGTGAAATGGGATAAATATGGAGTGGGTTGGTTACAAATAACTTGAAACTACTCCACACCTCATACAATGAAAGCATCCACGTAACACATTGAACAAAATATTGAATGAATAGATTATAGATTTGGTTCATCATTAACTATGTCGTTTTTACATATGAATACACACCCAGTTTTCTGAAACATTCAAGGATAGTTAGCATGGTATAATAGTTAACTCGGATGTTATACCTGTGGAACCACCTTCTGTATTAATTCCTGGAAGTGTTCAAGACCCCACATACTATAGATCCTCGCGGATCTTGATCTCGCCTCCAAAAGGTGATCGATATTTAATCACTATGTTGGGATTACGCAATAGCACATCTGGGCTATTTTCCGTGTCTAACATAAGGTGTTGTTAGAAGAGTTAAGCATTCCAACTTGTGGCTTCATTAATGAACCGTGCTTACACCGATTTGAAATACTTTCCTCTCTTTTTAGCTAAAATTTCAATGTTTCGTGCTAAAATAATGCTTCCAACACTTGCATAAATCTATAATAACTTTCTCATTGTTTTTCACATCCATGTAACACTAACAACGAGCAAGGTGGGGCTTGTCTCTTTCAGTAGAGAAATATACATATTATTTTCCAATATGATAGCCATGGGAGACCGAAGCCATCAAAATCTAGATCAAGTAAATTAAAACACTTATGCCTCTGAAAATCAACGTCTTTAAGAGTAATACCCATGTGTCAAGCATGAGAGCTGCGTGGAGGTACTAATTAAAGCCTGGGAGTCGATTTCTTTGTAGAATTCAATGAGAACGTAGAGAAGTGTAAATACTTGTGCCTGGAATTCACGCCGAGCGAAAATTATGCACAATTTGCAGGTAAAATAAACAACATCCTCCTAGGCTATTGATGATCAATAATTTAATCCCCTCAAATACGTGTGCCTAAGAAGTTCACCTAATTAAATAAGAAAAGTATAGTTGGACGTTTCAATTAATTATTGTTTCGTAATGAGATAATCACAGTTCATATATTGCACCAAAATAATATGATTATTTATCTTTTTAAAGAAAATGAATAACAAAAAACATTATAAATTTTTTATAAAATAATGTAATATTATAAAATAATTTGAAAAAAATATGATTAAAAAATTTAATGAAAAAATCTATACAGAATTTATATTATTTGATTTTTTATTTACAAAGAAAAATTTACATATTAAATTAAATAATAAATAATTTACACACTCCTCCCTAAAGGAACATTTAATGGAGATTTGATCACTTCACTAAATAAACATAGTGCATTTTATAGAAGATCCTCATGTTCGTTTTCTAGATTACTCTCAATCACTTGAACAATTGAGGAGTTTTTGTGAACATTTTGAAATTTAAAAGTAATCGAAGTATAAACGGGAAGGTACTTGACAAAGTGTGTACTATTATAGGATGTTTTTGAAAATTATGTTTTGTTACGATAGGCTAAGACAATGTGTTTTTTTGTTTTTGTTTTCGAGTGTAATAAAAAAATTATTATTATATGATTTTTTGAAAATAAGTTTTGTGTTTAGAGGCTTTTTACAATACATGTGTATATGTAATCTTAGAACATAAGGTACATGCGTAGATGTAATCTTAGAAATGTAATGTAAATATTTGAAGTGTCGGAATACAAAGCACATGTGTAGATGTAATGCAAGAAATGTAAGGTAAGAAATGTAATGTAAGTAAAAATTTGAAATGATGAAGTTTATTGTCTTTGGGGTCTTGGTTAAACGGTGTGGGGTCTTGGTTAAACGGTGATGAGGCGGGCCATTATAGCAATCATCACAGGTTCAATTCCCTTCCCTGATCGGGGTGATGTATCTAGACATGTTATGAAGATGGAGTAAAAAATGAAAGAAGAGAAAAATGAATGGCTTAATATGAATTGATTTGATTTGAGCCTAGATCCATCTTAACTCCATATCTAGCAAGTGCATAGGCCCAAGAGGGATCAAAACTCTAGAGGTGAAAAACTTGAGGAAAGGTTTGCACCTCCCATGGTATTAATAATAATCTGTTCCATGGTATTTGGCCCATAGGCTTCACCTAAATAAAACCTCATTTTTTAGTTTTAGTAAATATAAAAAGGTTTATAGAGGAAATATAAAAATAAGTTTTATTTATTTACCACAAGTTTAGTTTATTTATATTTTTATTTATTTACTATACCTCTAGAATTAGGTATAAAAAGATGTTTTATTTATTTACCATACTTCAAATTTATTTAAATTTTTATTTATTTACCATACCTTTTGTTTATTTTTATTTTTATTTATTTTCCATAGATATTCTGTGAGTGTTCCAAAATATACTCTGGCTTTTCAAATGTTTACTTACATTACTCGGCTCAAAACATATAGTCTTGCACTAAATGCATTGATTTCTGTGTAGATGGCGATTTCTAATCCCATTTGATTGATTGCACTAAATGCATTGATTTTAGTGTCAATATTGGTTTGTAATCCTATTTTCTTACTTTCCCTAGACAAATTTATTTGAGTATAAATGTACTCCTGCATTTCAAATTTTTATATACATTACATTTCCTACCTTACATTTCTTACATTACATCTACACATGTGCCTTATATTGGAACACATCAAATATTTATATTACATTTCTCACATTACTTCTACGCATATACCCTATATTGAATATAGAAGACTTCTCAGCTCAAAAAATAACCAATACCTATACTTATAAAAGTTTAAAAATCCTATAAATTAAAAATATTAAAAAACATTTATTATAAGATGTTTTGAAAATTAGCCCATACTTATATTTATGAAAATTCTAAAATCTTATAAATTTAGAATGTTTTGAAAATTAGCCAATTTTCAATATACATTAACTATATCTATAAAAATTTAAAAATATTATGAATACAAAAAGTAATCATACATTTGAAATAAAAACATTAATTTATTTATTTCTATAACAAATATTATAACATATTTTTTTAATTTATATCACAAATATTATAAGAAAAATTCATAGTTGCAAAATGTAATATAACATTTACATGTTTTATCCTCGTATTCATAACTCATTTCGATCACTAATTAAAAAAAATATAAATAAAACACTTTTATATCATTAGTAAAAAGAAAAATAAAAAGTGATATTATTTTTTATTAAAAATGAAAAATAATTTTTAATATAATATTATTTTCTTCAGAAAATAGAATTTGAGCTTAAGTTTATGTTCTTTAGAATTCCGTTAGAATTGCGTGATGTTTAGTGTATGTGTTTTTTTAATGTTAAGTTGAATTTGGGATCAGTCTAAAAATAGAATGGATGATTGCTTTACAAAATTGTAAGAGGTTGTCATGAAGGATTGTTTTAGTTTAGTAAGACTTGAATACTCCGTAATAGTTTACATTTTTATAATTGGCTACTACCGCAAAAACCTAAACTCGATAAAAAAAACCATTTATATGTCACTCATGAATTAATTCTCCTTTTCATATCATTTATAAGCATGATAACATTCAAATACATGTCTTAATCAACATTCCTAGCCTTAAAGTTTAGTTTTAATTCTAATTATATTTGCAATATATATCTACATATTAATAATAAATAATTTAATGTAGATTGAACAATAAAATATTTTACTTTTTCTATAAAGTAAAATATTCTATATACGTAAAAAATATCGATCATATATATATATTTCATTATTGTATTATATATTTGTATTATTGGAAGAAGTAGATCTTAGTGAGAGATTTTTTATGATGTTCGAATAGAGCCAAACATATGTCGTATCAAAATTTATGTTAATCTAAAGGTTGACACAGAGCATATGTGGAAATAATGCTTAATATTATCTATAATATCTTCAATATAAATTCCAATAACCATACCCACCTCCTCCACCACAACTTCATCCACAATTCATTTCTAGTCAAATCATCACATCATTCCAAATGTTAGTACCCTTTTCCATGTGGTAATATTTCATGTTCCATCTATAACTCTTTGTCACATTCATCTGATTATTTCGATACCTTAAAATTTACCTCTCCGTCTAACTTATTGGGGCATCTACCATATCCTCATCATGTGTTATTATTGGTATTAATGTCATGTGTTTCTTACAATTGTTGTTTAGTTTTCTCTTAATTTCTCCAAGTTTATTCTCTTATTTATTTAATACAATGTTTTGTTTTCAAAATACATTATCTGATTTCATTTTCCATGATATTCCCCAATTACGCCTATCCTATAGTTAATATATTATTCTTAGTTTCCACTTTTGATATCAGTAATTTTCAAGCTAATTTCTTAGTTTCCACTTTCTATATAAATATGTTTCAAGCTAATTATGAAATGTTATTTTGATGCCAAATTTTTTTTTATTAGTTTTTTTCTCATAATATAGCATTCGACTCGCAATCAAATTTCATTGACTGCCTATTATTTTCTATTCTTTTTGAATTTTAACAACAGTTTCTAGAAAATGCTCAATTATTCTATTTTTCAAGGAATTCAAAAAATATCCACAAGGGGGACATATCAAAACATGCTAGGCCAATCGGAAATTATAAATAATATTTCCAAAAATAAATTTCTAAGTTTTTGGAAATATTATTTATAATTTCCGATTAGCCTATCATGTTTTGATAGGACATAATCCCCCTTCTAGATATATTTTTATTTTTGATAACTTTCAATGCGTAACAATTGATTAAAAAAACGAATCTTGAGTGGCCATTTTTCACTCAGTGTTTCGGTATTAGTGCTCTGACATCAACAGTAACTCGTATAATGTTATGGTACTTCTATACCCATGACGACAATACTGACTTGGTTGTATGTGCGAAGATACTTCTACAAATTTCCAGAACATATATTGTAAAAATGTTTATGGAGGAAAAGTTATGCGCGGGGAAATGATCAATATTATTATATTTCATTGTTCATAGATTTTAATCCATGGAATGCGAAGTATGTTCATATGGAATGTTTCAACTATTGGTGGGAAATGATCAATATTATTATATTTCATTGTTCAGATATTTTACTCCAAGGAGTATGAAGTATGTGCAGATGGAATGTTTTAGCTATTGATTTTACATTGAGCGAAGATACTTTAAAAAATTTGCAAATCGTATATATATATGTGGTTGAGAAGTTGCGTAGAGATTTTGATTTTATAGCTAGGATTCTTTGCGAAATGATTAATATTGTTGATTTTCATTGGGAATAGTGGTGCATAGGGAATTGTTAAATTATTGATGTTAGTATGTGGGATCTTATTGCAGTGAGTGGATAATCAGGTTATATTGGAGCAACATGTGTTTAAAATGAGGTATGTATGGGAGAATGAGGTACATTGTTGCTTTTTCATTGTTTTCCTTCAAACAAGAAATAACAAAAATTACCTTGATAATAATAAAAATAATAATGGTGTATGTATGTATGCTTACTATGGAGCATTTTTGTGAAGAAATAAATTTATCCAAGCATCCAAAAAATAAATTTCTTACACCCAATAAAACTAAAACAAATGACATTGATAACTTGGGCATATATTTTCTTATGTGGAGGTTTGACTGTGCTGAAAGTTATGCACATGGAAATCTCTACATAAGAGAGTAAATGAAATTACCATCCTCGAAAAAAATGAAGCCTCCTGTTAGGGTCCTATAATAATAGGATTCATAATTTTCCTATAATAATAAGATTCATAATTTTTGAATTGAATTTGATAACTCTTGTAATATGTACATACTTTTCTTTTTTGAAAATTGTTTTCCCATATTAGAAAAACAAAATAAAAAATGTAAAGAGGGTAAAAGTCCTAAAATTAAAATAATTCCCTTGTAAAAATACTTAATCCCCCCATTTTCATTCTTTCCCCTTCATTTTCCCTTTTCCCATCATCATTCAGTTTCACTAGCAAAAATCCCCTTTTCCTAAGTGTAGAATTCATTATAATTAGGGAAACTAAAACCCTTGACTAATTCCCCTTTTACACTTTTACCCTAAAATTACCTAAAAACCAAAAAAACATTTTATCCTAAGTTTAAATGTAAAAATATTATATTGCGGCTCTCAACAATTTATCCCTTTATTATGTTTTACATTAGGCTTAGTTTATTTTTCCTCCCTCATCACACTTCATTACTAAACATCAACTTTATATATTAAATCCTATATTTTATCCTTAGCCCCTATTAGATTAAAATCCTTTTAAATATATATCAAAAACCCATATTATAGTTTTAACCTATGGTTCATTTCATCAATGTGATATATATTCCACTCATTTTACATGTTAAAATTGTGTCATTACATAATAACCCCGCCCAATGCTAAACTTACATTTATATGCATTACATTGGTTAAATAAAATATTCATCTGCCTATCATAATCTATATCCAAACTATATATTAAAAATTATATTTCAATACATTTTACACTCCCACCACATACATATCATGGGCCCCACACCTTTGACCCCGCAAATTCATCACACAATCCCAATCGTTCAATCCCCATCCGCCAAATCCAACGACGGAGATTCACCATCACATATTTCACTAAGTGATTGATAAAAAAACTCAGACCTAGCCATAAAATTTGTTTTAAGCTTTTCTCTCACTTCCATGAGTCATATTTCTATTGGATCGCATCGATCCAGTCAATCCCGCTTGCCACCTTTCGATGTTGCGAAAACCACTCATCAGTCATTCCCTCCCCCATGCACAAACTTCTTACATATTTGAATTGACATGTAGTTAATGCATTCACTCTTCAACAAAATTTTTATAAAAACAATTGAATACATTCATTCGAACCCCTCTGTTACTGTTTTTTGCTCATAAAACCTTCCCAGACTGAGAAAATAATGCTACCACCTGTACCCATTTGATCCATGTGTCACTTATCGTGGGAGATATACATGCCACCTAGCTTTATAAGTAACCATATTGCAGCCACAAATTATGAATTATTGCATTGTAGTTATTTATCAAATTTGATTACATGCTTCACCACGTCACCAACTTTAAATGCGTTACATGAAATGGAATTTTCTACCTGATCAATTTAATACCGAATTTACTTATGGAACTCCTATCTAGCACCCATAACTCAGATTTGGGTTTTCATGTAATCCAAGACATCATATTTAACCATGCTATTCAATTTACCTTTATTGGGTTTGAATGAAATTGCGTTCTGTATCCCTAATTATGTCAAACTCCCTGTCAAGATCTCTCGGGATTGATACACATTAACTTACTAGTATGTATTCACGTGGCTCATTAGAGGTTGAATTGAGTTCATCAGTCCACATGAATTCTCCTGATGTCATACACTTGGATAGGGAGGATCCTCTCTGAGTTAGGTTTAGGGTTTCAAAAAAATCTTTTAAGTCAAGAAGTCAGTCATTGCGGCCCTTTTTGCTGGGCTCTATATTTTGTTGGTCTATCAGTTAATTTCATTACTTCTCGGCTCTATACCCAACTTTATTTTCACTATGCGGAGGGGAGAGAAGTCTATCCATTGCTCTACTCATGAAATTGTGAGTTTCATATTTACATCAGGTAATTGTTCCCTTAATTTTTTCCATTTTTTGGTTTAACGTAACAGAGTAGAAAGTCATCTTGTTCACCTACTATTCCAATATCCTTTCTATTTTTTACGTTCGTTCATAATTCATTGGCTTGTCTCATTTTAGAAATAATTTAATGCATTTTCTGAATTTAACGAGTATTGCGGAGCTAATGGCATATGTTGGTTGCAACATTCCCCTCCTTGGAGTGTCAGGCTTGATGATGTTGCCAAGGTTTCAACTTCGATCACAAAGTTAATTACTCAGTTGAAATCTAAAGGGGTCAGTATTGCTTCTCCAAAATTTCATTTTCCTCTTTGTCGTTTAGGAATTTATATTTGGAAACTTACTGGGTTGCGTATATCTCACTACTATTTCACTTATTTCTTTTTCTATATGGCTTTTACTTACCATTTCGGTTTTTCATACAGATAAATGGGAGTCATGGAATTTCATCACAGTTTCTGTCTCGATACTCATGGTTTGGCTCTTTGATTTCACCAAACTCTACAGGTAACTTATATACCTTGTCCTATATTATCAACTCCATGCAGCATTTCTATTATACTCTGACTGTAATTTACACAATTTGACTTTTATTATATATTTATCATCTATTATCCCTCTACTATAGGGGCATGGTTTGATAGGAGTGGAAAATTTATTTCTATGTTACCGAATATAAATTTGGGAATTATTCCCTATATAGAAGTTTATCATTTTCCTGTCAACTGTATACATAATGATATTATGTCTCTGTGGTAATGTTTTGTCTTAATTTAATTTCGCTTAGCTACAGATAGCTTTGTTAGCAAATAGGTTTCTTGGATGGCTACAGATAACAATTTCTCTTAATGATTTTCAATTTAACTTCATATCAGTTTAGAAACCCTATTGGGGTTTTCCTGAGTAGTAGAGTTCTCTCTCTCCCTACATAGAAATCTCAATTTCCCTTTTTTGGGTTCAACTCAGTCTGAATATTACTCTTTGGTTCATATTCCTCTCGGCTTGATTTATATGATGAAATTCTTCCCATCGTTTTCTACTTGAGTCCACTCTTTTGTTAATTTTAGAACTGTGTTTCAACTATTGTTGGGTATTTTAATTTTCCTTTACCTGGTAACAGAATGATGCCATTCTCGATAGGTTGAAAGTCCAATAAGATATTTTGAGATTTTAATTTAACTATTTGCTATTTTATGTGGTACATCCCACCCTTCACCACAACAACAAATTATTTTCCCATTATTACAGGTGAAAATCCTACTTTTGTTTCTAAGGTAATTGTTTACCCATAAAGTTTTTATTTTAAAATCTATTCTCGTTTCTGTTATGTTTAAATTCTTTAACTAATTTATAGTCTCTGTCTTGTGCAGATACCCTTTACATCCCACTAGGTTTGCATACTTCTATTATACTTTTCTATTCAATCATAATTGTGGACCTATTTCTCTTCAGGTTGGTCGAGAAACCTACCTTGGCGTTTCCAGATATACTATCTGAGAATAGTTACAGAGATATTATCTAGTGTATATTGTATGAGACAGAGTTCTCACTTTGTATAACTTAATAATACCAACTTTTATTTTAAATTGTATAATTATTGGGGTTTATATCTTTAACTTTCATAATTCCGTAATATGTTTGAAGAAATTCTTTCCTCTTTCATGAATGTATGTTTATAGCTCAAAAACCATATTTTTCCTTGAATATTGTAATTCAGAGTTATAAAAATTGCTAAATTCCTCCTTGCAACCTATTACTATGATAATATAAATGTTAGTATTTCATTCCTCAGTTATATTACTGTCTGTAATTTAATTGAATGACTAAGTTTAATGTGCATTGTTCTACATATTTATTTTCCTTCGACATTAATTGGTTTATCCAATTTCATGATAATGCTAAAACAGTAATATAATTCATAACTAAATTTTGAATTCATCCTGAACAGATAATTCCATTTCTTTCTAGTATATTTCAGTTCATAATTTATTTTTCCTATTTATGCTACAACATAGGAATTTTGCTAGACTATACTATTACATACTATTTTTCATGCATATGTATTTCCCTTCTTTATTAGTGTCCTAATAGAAGTTTCCGATTTGGAAATTAACATTAGAACCACAATATTATGCAGTCATAATTTTATGAGTCACCTAACCTTATATATAACCTTTAATAAGGTTTATAAATTATGAGAGTTGGTACTCGTAAGGTTCTTTCTTATACAACTATATGGAGGATCACTATATTTATTATAGTCTACTCTGTTAAATGTACAAAACTATTGTTGAACATATTTAATCAAATACATTTCTACCATCTTAATTCACCATAACAATATAGCAATACTAAAATTGTAAGTTAAAAAGAGATTAACTTGTGCATAACACTTAAGGTAGACTAGGTTCCAAGAAACCTTTGAGCTCTTTCTCCACAACTCCCCCTGAGTAGAGATAAAATCTTCCAGAAATAGACCCCCCTTGTCTATCTTCAATCTTATTATTTAAGCCTTCTTTCCCATTAGCTTGTTTCCTTAACCATGTCCAGTTAATCAGGATATTGTTTTCCTTTTTGCCTAGGTGTTCCTTTCTTTTCTTCCACAAAAGTGCTTTAAAACTATATTTTCCTCTTTCTAGTTTTATTCCACCTCTTCCCAATAACTTTACTCTTTACTAGGGTAGCTTTTTAGATTTTTATCTCCAATCTAAATTGCTATATTTAATTTATTTTCTCCATGGATTTTTTGAGAACTGGGATATTCTTATGATCCTTATCCATCCTCATGGAGTTTGATTCTTGATCTCTAATCATTATCTAGTCTTTTCACCATTAATCCCTTTTTCATTTTATTAATTTAATTTAATAAAATATATCCACAATAATTTTTTCTCCTTGGGGTCCACTTTGACCCTTAGAGCCTTTGAATGTATATTTTTAAAAGAAGAAAAATAGGGACATGACAAAGTCCTCCCAATCCAAATGTTTCATGCTTGCATGTTTTTTCTTCACCTTGTCTAATTCTTTGTGCAACCCTTGTTGTAATAGGAAGTCCCTAACTTCTAGTTTCCATAATGTGAAATTGTTCTTCTTGTGAAATTCTCCATCTCAAACTTTTCATTTGTCATTTTTGCCATTTGTTCCTACAAAACTTCATATTATGGTTTAATTTCCTTGTTTCTTAAATTTCCAGCTAGGGCTTAAAAAAAAAATTAGATTTCTGTTCTTCTGCTAGGGTGTCTGATTTCCCTTCTTCTGCTAGGGTTTAAAAAAAGAAATCCAGTTTCCCCCTATTTTAATATATTTCAAGCTCTTCCATTCATCCTTTAAAAAAAATATTCAGAACTTCAATTTTAATTTCATCGAGAAAACAACAATTTCTACTGAAAAACGATATCGGGCTCCTCTTCACTTTAGAATGATCTCTTTGTGGATTTGTGAACTAAATATCATCGACAAGTAAGAAAACCTATTTTTTCTATGCATGATGGGGTTTCTTTCCAATTGAAAATCAATGGAAGGATATTTTGATTGAGTTTCAACCACCACATTCAAACTGGAAATTTGAGCTTTGAATGACCTCCCTTTCTGTAATGACAAGACGATGACAGAGGCCGTACCTCAGACCTCTCTCAGCCCCTTGACTGGCGGCTTCTACAGAGATCAAAACAATTCTTTTATTTTTCTTTAAGTGACAGTAGACATGGCCAATATGGCAAACAAGATCAATGCTTAGGCTCTTCGCTACATCGGAAATGACCGTGAATTTTAGAATCCTCAACCTCCCTTGACTAACGCTACGGTGGACAGAGTATTCATCTTCATCCACTACAGTGGACAGAGTCTTGGGTCTTGACTTCAACGAATTTGTGAAGGATTTTCCCAACAATGGCCCTTCTCTCCATCGATGGCCATGCTTCACCTATGTCTTCTATACACAGGCTCACAGGCTCTTGAAATTGAGGCTTTCTCTAGAGTCTCAATCGTCTCCAATGGTGGTGGATCAATAACACAATTTTCGAACTGAGGCTTTTCCATGTTGTCAACATGATACTATTTTATCTAGCTTGGATACCACTTGCTGAAGCCAATAGTTATAAAAACTAGAAATAAATGAATGAAAGTGAATGGGAAACTAAAAAAATCACACAAGTAGATATAAGATAATTTACGTGGTAAGACCTTAAAAATGTGTCAAGGAAACCTCCATGGGGCAAGGGATTGAAGCTATATTATTCAATGATAATTATCCTCTTGCAAGCCTCTTGGGCCATCGCAATTAATATGGTCTAATTTGCCACATAAATTCTTGTTCGTTATGCAATCCAACTGAACGATAAATTACAATATTTACATGATTTGTTGTCACATTTCAACATCACCCTTGCTACTTTTTTCATCTTTTCATATCAATTATATGAAAATGACAGTTGAAATCATAAACCATCTAAAACATTAGCTCGATTTATTATAGTAAACATCATACCTTGTCTCTCTTTCTCTCTAATATTAAGAGATTGAATTTTTATAACAAAAAAAATCAATGTACATTGTCAATGGTTTTTTGTGCTTACACTGAAATAAATGCACAACATTAATCCAATCACTTTAAAATTAATGTATCATCATACATCTAATTACATAAAATCATAAATCAACATCTACACTTAAATGAATGCATCTAATTTAAACAATCAAATAAGATTACAAAACAAGATTTAGACTGAAATAAATGCATCTAATGCAAACAATCAAATAGGATTAGAAATAAACATCTATAATCAAATCAATGCATTTAGTGCAAGTAAGAAAATAGGATTAGAAACCAATATCTACACTAAAATCAATGTATCTAGTGCAAGCAATCAAATAGGATTAGAAATCACCATCTACATTGAAATCAATGCATTTAGTGCAAGAAATCAAATATGACTACAAATCATATACATTGAAATTAATGCATCTAGTGTAAGAAATCAAATATTGTTAGAAATAAACATCTACATTGAAATCAGTGCATTTGGTGTAAGAAATCAAATATAATTCAAAATCAACATCTATATTGAAATCAATGCATCTAGTGAAAAAAATCAAATAAGATTATAAATCACCATCTATAGTGAAATCAATGCATCTAGTGCAAGAAATATTTTTCCCTCTCTCCCCCCTCCATATATATCTATATATCCGTTCATATATCCTTGTTTTTCTCTCTATATCACCCCACCAAACACACTCTCTCTCACTCCATATCTATCAATCTCTATGTCACTCCCTCCCTATATCCATATCTCTCTTTTCCCTCTCCTCACCTTCCAGATATATATATATATATATATATATATATATATATATATATCATTTTTGTCTCTACATCACCCCTAAAACATATATTCTCTTTCTCCAATATATCTATCTATCCCTCCCTCCTCTTCCTCTCTCTCTCTAGGGAAAATTTTAGGGGCTAATATTCGCAGGTGGGCTAATTTTCTTTGCTTTTTCCAATAAAACGCTTCACCAATTTCATTTTTTTTGAAAATTTATTTGCCCAAATTATATATATAGAAATATTTTACCCTAAAAATCACCAAAATTTTACATATAATAATATAAAATAATTATAAACCTAAATATTTTTACAAAATATCATCCAAAATTTTACAATTTACATATTGGGGACTAGTAAGTTTCGCCAAGGTTTCTAAACTTTAAGATAAACGTCCATCCTTGAAATTTTCCCTATCTCTCTCTCTCTCCCTTCTGATTCTCTCCCTCTCCTCCACTTCTATCTCTCTTCCCTCAAGATGTCCTCCATCCCGCTCTCTCCATATTCCTTATCACTCATTGTATCTCCACCTTTTTCTCTCTATTTATTTCTTCTTACCTACCTCCCCCCTCTCCAATTCCATCTCTCTTTCTCTCCCTCTCTCCACTCTCTCACATCCACTCTCTCTCTTCCTTCATCTTTCTGATTTTCTCTACCACCTCTCTTTCTCTCTCTCTCTCTCTCTCTCTCTCTCTCTCTCCATCTCTGTTACTATATCCCTTTTCTCTCCTTATCATTTCTTCTCTCCCTCATTCTCTCCAAATATCATTATTTTTCTCTATATTTCACCCCCAAACATAGAAACTCCTTCTCTTTCTTCACTTCAAACTCTCTAGGTATTTCTTCTTTCCTCCCTCTCTCCCCCTACAACTCCATGTCTCAATCTCTCCCTCTATCCTCCTCTCTCCCTCCTCTCTCCACCTCTCTCTTGTCCTTCCTCTCTCTCCCTCTCTCTCTCTCTCTCTCTCTCTCCAGTCCTCTCTCCTCCCTCATCACTCTCCTCCTCTCTCTCAACTCTCATATCTCATCCTTCCTCTCTCTCCCTTTCTCTCCTAACTCCCTCTCTCTTCCCCCATCTCTCTCTCTCTCTCTCTCTCTCTCTTGAAAACAATGTTACTATCTCCCTCCCTCTCTTATTCTCTCTCTTTCTATCCCCCCTTATCTCTATCTCTCCCTCTTTATCTCTTTATCTCACCCCTAAATATACACACTCTCTCTCCATATATCCCTTTTAACTCTCTCTCTCTCTCTCTATGCCTTTCTTCTTCCCTCCATCTCTCCCCATCCAACTCCATCTCTCCATCCCTCCCTCTCTCCTGCTCTCTCTCATGTCCTCTCTCTCATCGTTCCTCTAACTCCCTTTCTATTCCCCCATATCTCTCTCTATTTGTCTTCCCTCCAATCCTCTCACTATCTCCCTCCCTCTCTCATTCTCTCTCTCCCCCGTACATCTTCGTGTCTCCCTGTTAATTTTGGGCAACTACATCCAAAATACATGTTGCATTGCCTATATGATTATGATGATGATATTTTTGTTGGATTACTCTTTGGGACAGGTGCAAGATTGATCTAAACATCGTCTTGTTTGGATGAGCATAGATTATATTTTGAATTTTTTTCCACACATGTGCAATTTGCCAGGGTCGGCTAGAAATTTAATGTCGTATAGAATTTTAATGTAGGCTGACAAGCCCAATACATGTGTCACACACCCTCACTAATGGATAAAAATAGGAGAGAGATGATGTTGATTTCATCATCATCTCATCAAACGCATTCCTCGTGATATAATTGGTTCGTACACTGTATAAGAGGCTTCTCTCTCTCCAATGTCAAAATCTAGATGCCAAAAATATGGATGCTGAAAATATGGATGCTGGAAATCTGGATCCCCGAAATATGGATGCCAGAAATATGGATGAGGGATCTTTTTGTTGACTTGCATTTCCTATTTTCGGTACTTTCTTTTGAGGTGTGTGTGACAATTAAGGAAAGGTTGATCTTGTATGTTGGAAGAGGAGTTTGTTTGACCAACCAATGTCTTTTTTGGCTAGGGAATCCTGTTGACTGTTGTGACAAAAATTTATCTCTATATTTGTTGGACAATGACATATTATTTGGCGTGTCTTATATTGATCTATTATTATGTTCTATCATCATTTTCCTTTCATGTTTATGTGATTGCTAATTTGAATTGGGCCTATAAGAAAGATGTAATTAAACTACATTAAGCATATAACATACCATGGTTATCTATATTTAACATGGAATCAAAGCCAAGGTGAAGAAAAAGCCCAAGCTAGTGTGAAAAGAAATCACCAAAGAGGTTTTCTTATGAAAGACCAGTGGCCTCCTCAACCTACAAGGGTTTCAAGTGTGATGATAAGTTGACTGATAAGTATGATTATCATTCCTGTAATAAGTCTCTGGATTTGGTATTGGAAGATCAAGATGTCATGGATTATGTGCAGAGGAATATAAATGAGCCTCCATCAAATGTACCGGATGCAATAAAGACCAAGTATAAAATAGGGGAATTCAAGGCTAAGATGATTATCAGGGATTCTATACAAAAGCACTTGGTTTCTTATATCTTTGAGCTAGCCACATATAAAGATATGTATGATAAGTTGGTTAGCATGTTTAGGGCTAGTAATGCTAATCAAGTTTTCTTTTTCAAGAACAAGTTGAAGAATATCAAGAAGGGCAAAGAGGAATCCATCCAATCTTATTTTATGAGTCTCATAGACATAAATAATGATATCTTAGCTATTGGAGAAAAAATAGTTGATCAAGAGCCTTTTCTCATTTCTTTTGGAGGACTTCCCCGTGATTGGTATGTATTTAATAATATTATTCTTAATAATAATTTGATTCTTGATTTTAATGAAATATTGACGAGATGCACTCAAGAGGAGACAAGGATGATGGAGAGATACCATCCCTCAAATGGGAATGGAGGTGACCGTACTTCCTTCACTACTCATGCAAAGCAAAGGAGCATTGGTGTTCCAAGAAATGAAAACCATGAAAGAGCAGGTCCCAAAGGAAGGGAAGGGAGATATTACACTTATAACAATCTTGGTCACTATGCAAGAGAGTGACTGCCCCAATAGAAGGAAATATCCTAGGGATGATGATAACAACAAAAAATTAAGGGGGAATGGAAATAAGAGGAACAACAACTTCAAAGGAAAGAAGAAGGCTCCATTTTATCGAAGTGGAAATGGTCAAACTTTCAAGACATAAAGGAATTCTAGGTATGTTGAATAGAATGTTGATGATAATAATAGAAATGAATGTATTCTTATATCTTCCTTCTCTATTGCATCTCCTCCCAACACCCTTGATGTCGAGTTGATTAATAGTGGTGCTTTAAGGAACCTCACTGGATATAAAGAAGCCCTTTCTGATTTTATTGAGAAGGATACTAACTTGGATATTATCCTTAGAGATAATGAAACCTATGTCGTGAAAGGGACAAGGTCTATGATCCTTTGTCTAACTCAAGGTCAAGTCCTTCACTTGCAAGATGTGTTGTATGTACCTGATTTGAAGAAGAATATTATGTCCATTTCGACAATGGAAGACAAATGATTCAAGGTGGAATTCATCAATGGAAAGGTACACATTTGTAAGAAGAACTTAAATGAAGCTATCACTCTTTTTTTTAGGGTTGATACACTCTACCAGGTTGGAGGAAATCCATTGGGAGCCATGACATGTGACATAACTCTTAAAAATGAGCTATGGCACCAAAGGTTTGCACACCTCCATTACAAGGCCCTTCTCGAAGCAAGGAAGGTGGTGACAGGGATGCTAGAGTTCAAAGATGGTGATTATGGTTTTTTTCAAGGTCATGCTGAAGGAAAACATACAAGGGGACCATTCCCCTCAAGTGTCATGCAAACATATGATATTTTACAGTTGGTAAATTACGATCTATTTGGTATGATTACCATAAAATCCTTGCGAGGATGCATATATTATATCACTTTTATAGATGACTTATCCTACAAGACTTGGATATACTTCTTGAAGAAGAAGGATGAAGCATTCAAGTGGTTCTATGCCTTCAAGTCCTTACTTGAAAATCAAACTAGGAAGAAGATCAAGATTTTGTGGACCGATAATGGAACAAAGTATGTGTTGAATGAATTCAATAACTATTGCAGGGAAGTTGGCATTAATAGGGATACCACTACTATGTATACTCCTGAAGAAAATAGTGTTTCTAAAAGGAATAATAGAACCATTATGGAAGTTGCCCGTGCTATGATTCATGACAAAGATCTTCTGAAGTTTCTATGGGGAGAAGCTGCCTAAACCATTGTATACGTTAAAAATAGATTCCCACATTCTATATTTTTTAGAGTTCCTATTTATTTTCATGTGCCAAAAGGAAAGAGAAGAAATTTGGATGCTTCTGGGAAGAAAGGAATGTTTACAGGCTACAATGAAACCTCATAGGCATATAGAATATATGTGCTTGGTCAAAGAGAAATGGAGATATGCCATGATGTCACCTTCACTGAAGATGATGCGCTCAAGAAAGTTAGGGATCTTCCTAGCTCAAAGGAAGACAAATAAGAAGAAGAAGAAGTAGGGAAGCTAGATGAACTAAAGGGAGAATCGATGCCTGATGTTGAAGGTCTAATGGATCTTATTGATCCACCTCCTTCAAATAAAGGAAGACCCTCATGGATTATGGACAGCCTCCAAGTTGCCAAGAGACATATTTCTCATAGAGGAACATTTCGTGAAATCAGGAAGTCGTATAGGTACCAAGGGTACCAAGCAGCCATAAGCACTATTGTACAATCTGAGCCTGGAATATTTCCAGAAGCCATAAAGCATAAAGTTTGGAAGGATGTTGTGCACAAATAATATGCATCTATTATGAAGAATGATGTCCGGTATGTGGTCCAGAGATCGAAGGACAAATCTGTTATCACCTTGAAATGTCTCTACAAGAACAAGCATGGAGCCGATGGAAGTTCTGAAAAGTACAAGGAAATATTTGTTTCCCGAGGCTTCTCTCAAAAGGAAGGCATAGAATATGATGATATATTTTCACCTATTGCCCGCTACACTGTCATTTTATCAATTATTTCCCTTGCTACAACACAACGATGGAGTCTTCATCAGATGGATGTGAAGACTACTTTCTTACATGGTTCAATCAAGGAAGAGGTTTATTTTCAAAAACCTTTGGGGTTTGAAGTCCAAGATAGAGACACATATATATGCAGGTTGAAGAAAGCCCTCTATGGGTTGAAGCAAGCCCCTGGGGCTTAGTATGAGAGGATTGATAAATACTTGATAAATTTTGGCTTCACTGGAAGTTATTCTGATCCAAACATTTATTTTAAGGTTGATAAAGAAAGTCATATCATTCTAGTTATCTATATGGACGATTTGTTCCTTATAGGTGTTGAACCTCTTATTCATCAATGTAATAGTGAGATAGCTTATGAGTTCGAGATGAAGGACCTAGGACTGATGCATTATTTCATAGGCTTGGAGCTCTAGAAAAAGCTAGGTGAGATTTATCTTTCTCTACGAAAATATGTCGTGAAGCTGCTGGAGACATTTGGGATTGTGGACTATAATTCCATGTCAACATCGATGGAACTCAAATTTAACAATTTTTGTGGAAGTGTTGTTGGGCTCGAGTTGGGAGATCTGACCGAGTATCAATAGCTCGTGGGGGCGTTGATGTTCTTCGTGAACTCATGTCTCGACATATGTTTCGCAGTGAACACATTGAGTCAATATATGGTTAACCCTAATCACATTCATTGTATTGGTGCCAAGAATCTATTGAGATATCTTCAGGGAACAATCACCATGGGTTGTGATACCTTATGGGATTTTGTGACTCCATGGATATACTGATGTTGATTAGGCAGGCATTGTGGTGGATCGTAAGAGCACATCCGGATGTTGCTTCGCCTTGGTTTCTGCTTCGATATATTGGATGAGAATGAAGAAGAAATCAACCGCTTTGAGCACCACTAAGGTCGGATACATTATAGTGAATATGGCCTGTTGTGAAGCTATATGGTTGACAAATCTCTTCAGTGAGATGTTTGGGCATGTGCTAGATACCACCATTATCCTTTACGATAACTAGAGAAGGATTCGTATTTCTGAGAATCTCATGTTCCAAAATTGATCCAAACATATTGATATTATGTACCACTTTATCCAAGACATGGTACAGCGAGGCGTCGTAAGGCTTGATCACATTGGGACTGATGAGCAGGTCACAGATATTCTCATGAAGCCCCTAGGGAAGGTCAAATTCTTGGCCTTCCCTGAGAAACTTGAAATCGTGGATAGACCTTACTCTAAGGGTCCCACCTGAGTTGGACTATGAGCTCTAGGAGCTCCACCGAGCTTGGGGATAACTTCTTTGAGCTATAAGAAACCACGAGGCTAGGTTCACCGAACCTTTTTGTTGTTTTTCTTCCCCATCGTTATGATATTGAGTTCGTTCACCCTCTTTGATCTATGCCCCACATGCATCCTACCCATGGAGTTTCAGAATCATTGGAAGGACCTCTCATTTGGCCAATGAGGTGGTGAATTTGGATAGAGACCCAAGCATGACCCATGGATGCATAAGTGATTGTCATATTGTCTATGTCTAGGATGGTATGTGTCCAACCACTTGATCTGTGATGAATTTTGGAGGATGTTTTTACCTCTAAAATAACTTTGGTCAGTATGTGAATCTATTGAGTCCAATTGGGCCTTTATCCTCTATGTTGACCTCAAGTCAGTAGAGTGTGATGTATTTGTGACTCATTTTCATTGCACAAAGAAGAGTCATCAAATCATGTTACAAACGAATGACACATGAGTGAATTTTGATATATGATAGTACATTATGGTACCATATGATAGGATGGAATAGGTGGATAGATGGAGTTCTCCCTAACTGAGAAGGAGTGTTAATTTTGGGAAACTAGGTCCAAAATCCATGATGCATTGCTCATATTATGATGATGATATTTTTGTGGTATTCCTCTTTCGAAGAGGTGCAAGATTTATCTAAATATCATGTTGTTTGTATGAGCAGAACTTATATTCTGAATTTATTTTTTACACGTGTAATTTCTTAAGGTCGGCCAAAATTGTACTGTAGGCTCACAAGACCAATAGATGTGTCACATACCCTAATTTATGGATATAAATAGGAGAGAGATGATGTTCATTTCATCATCATCTCATCACACACATTTCTCATGATCTGATTGGTTCATATAGCCTAGAAGAGGATTCTCTCTCTCCCACATGGAAATATGGATGCTAGAAATATGGATGCCGTAAATATGGATGCTAGAAATCTGGATGCTGGAAATTTGGATGCCGAAAATCTAGATGAGGGATGATTTTGTTGACTTGCGTTGACTATTTTTGGAGTTGTCTTATGAGGTGTGTGTGACACTTAGGGAAAGGTTGATCTTGTTTGTTGGAAGAGGAGCTAGTTTTAGCAAACAAATTCTTTGCTAGCTAGGGCATCATGTTAAGTATTATAACAAACATTTATCTCTATATTTTCTCAACAAGAAGAATTACAAATTATGATATATTATTTTCCTTATGTTCTGTTGATCTATTATTTTGTTCTATCAACATTTTACATTCAATTTTATGTGATTGTTAATTTGAATTGGGCCTAGATGAGGGATTGAATTAAACTCATCCACTCTATATCTCATTTATTCTATTTCTCTCTATGCTTCTCATAAATCAGAAGTAAACTCAATCTTCCAAGCATATTTACTTCAATCTTTCAAAGAATTTAATACCATTAAAAAAAAACATTATTAGCACTAACATTACTATTAAATTATTATTATTATTATTATTATTATTATATTCATATTAGTATATTCTAATATTAATAATATTAAATTTAATAAATTTGGATTGATACAATATTAAATTTGTTATATTCTAATATATATTAATATATTATGATATATATTAACTCTAGATGTATATGGGAGGGAAGAACAAAGACATACAATGATAGAGGTGGAGATATAGGGGGAGTGAAAAGTGAGAGATTAAGGTAAAGTGAAGGAGAGGGGAGAGGATAAATGAAGATAGATAGATAAAGAGGAGTGAGAGATGTAGAGAAGGGTATATAGAAATAGCATAAATATTTAACCAAGTGTGTTTTATTAGACCTAAGTGTTTTATGAAATATCTAAAGGGAAAGACATTTCCCTCCAATATATTTTTTATAAAAGTAGGAAATTTACTGTAAATACAAGTGTCTGAATTCTAAAATAATATCATTTATTAAGATATTAGGTGAGCTAGTGCTTCCCATGATCAACCTTTATAAAAATAAAAAGTGTGAAGAAAAGGCATTAATAGTTTGGAATATATGTCCAATTTATCTTTATTAGGTTAGGATATTTTATGGCCAGTAGGGGTTATATATCTACGTACAGTTAGAGCTTAATTCAGTCTCAACGGCGCAAAAATAGCTATAGAGAAAAGCTCAATAAACTTAACATATCCATTTTGAGAATGAGCATGAAAGCCCCGTAGTTAGAAAACAAGGGTTGTAATATTCCTCTATAAATACATATTTATCGGTTATAATGGAATCGGATTTTTCATCTATTTATTCAAAGTGTTCAATTCTTATATTGTTCAACATGTATTGATCTTGTATGTAAGGTAGGCAAGGGCCTTTCTGTGTGCATGTTCCTTAATTTGGATGAGGGGACAGAGAGATATGTGATGAAGGAAGACCTCATTTTAGGGTTCAAAGGACCAAATCGAAATTAGAGTTAACCTTAGGAGTCACATTTACCATGGATATTAGGGTTCATACTAAGCAACTTGGGATTCATAATAAATTTTGACAACCAGCTTATCATTTCCTCGAACCTATGGGACGTTCAATAAATCGGCATAAGCTTCAATGTAAAAGGACCAAAAATTGTAGATATATAAGAGCACACATCATAACAAATTCTAAATCCATTGATTTTAGTACTTCTTGCCCCGCCATCGCGGTCGGGGTGGATGAAATTGGTTATTGGTGTTGAAAAATTTATTATCATTTTATAGTGATTTTTTCATGAGAGGTCAAAGTTTCAAAAGGAAAAAATTAAAAATTGTAACCCCACAGTCTTAGATAATGTCAGGGGGCCACCCTCCCCAACACAATGAACGAGAGTAATTTATTTCCCTCCAAATAATTTCATTCACCTGGTAAATCTAGTGTAACCTCGAGATAAAACTATGAATGTCGACCCCACCATGAAATGGTGCCATAGGGGAAGATCCCACACACATTAGAGGAATTTCAAGGTCAGAAAATGATCTCAAAAATAAAAGTGTAGTAAAAAAGTAAACTTTAGGAGATGTCGTCTCCATGGGAGAATATTTTTGGAGGGAAGAGAATAAAACTACTTTTTAGTCATATTTTTTACTTGAATCTGTGTAAATTTAATAAAATTCCAAGTGTGTAAACTTCTTGATGAAGAAATACATTTTTCATCCACTAGATACCCACTATGCATACTTTTTAGTAGAACAACACCAAGAAAAGTTCAAAATACGTGAAAAAAAATGTGTTTGAAACATGATTTTGCATGTATTTTGAACTTTTATTGGGGTGGATATAATAAAAATTATTCATAGTGGGTACTCATTTGATATGAAATTTAATTCCACATTAAAAGAGTATACACACTTGAAATTTGAGCAAACCCACAAGGATATAAGTAAAAAATACAAAACAAAATGTAGCTCTCTTTAACTTCTTTTAAAAAGTCGGAATTCTTGTTTTATTACTTTTAATATTATTTTATTATTTCACTTAGGAGGCACATTTTAGGCCTCAAAAGTCCCCTAATGATTCATATCCACCATAAATATATTCTGTTGAGTGAGGGTATAGGATTAAGTGTCAAATATTGGAACGATGTATGCCACATTTTCAAACATGGATTAACAAGAATTGATTGGGCCACTGAATTGAGGCCCATGTTAGAAATCAACCTCGTTACAATGGGACCATGACAACTAATATCAACTCTAAGTCCTAGAATGATTTCCCTATCATTGGTGATTGTGTGTAGATTAATTTTGGGTATTTAATTTCATTTTATGGCTCCCAAAAAACTATAAACAAGCGGAATGGGAAATACCCAACTTTAAATTGAGAAATGTATATTGGTTGCATCAAGTCATATATGAGAATAACAACACTATTTCAGAATTAAGAAATAGAGGACATAAGTAGAGAGAAATTGTGACCATCAAAGGGATTTAATAATATTTCTCTTGAAGAAGAAGAAACACAGAGAAATAATATCAAGGATAGTTGGTGGTATAGGTAGCAAAGAGTTAGTCACAAAAAGAATCTTGAGAAGAATTTTAGGAAAAGAAGCCTTAGAAAGAATGCATGGAGATCTTGAGACACTAAAAATGAAAATAGACTGAGAGGATTTCAAGGGAAAATGATGTAATACTACAAAATAAGTACAACTAGGAGAGTTTTTGTAGAATAGAATGAAAAATGTTCAAGGTCTTAGTTTTTGAAATACCAAATAAGTGAAATAAAATGATCTTATTTTTCATTTATTTTAATCTATCCAAATGAGTTGGTGATTATAAGTAGTACTAGAAGAGAAAAGAGTTGTGGTAAAGAACCATTGCAACAACGAGGTCACAAAGAGAGAATTTGTTTCAGCTAAGGTTGGAAGAGAACATAGGATATATGAAATCCTCAAAGAAAGCTAAAGAGAACAAGAGAATTTTTGAGAAATTAGGGAAGTGTAATATCTAGAGGAGTAGAGGAAGTTTGAGAGGATACAGGGGAGGTGAGTTGGTGATATAAAAAACCTAATCCCGAAGGAGATAAAATTAGTGATGTGTCTTGTGGAGGCTTATTTTAAGTTCACCTTGATCATGGAGAAGCTCATTGATATGGAGAAATAAATGATCACTGTCGATCATGTTAAGGGTTCAGGAGAAAGGTAGAAGAGAATGGAGAACAATACCTAATAAAATTTCATTGGGAGTATAAAGATGATCTAAGAAAATTTTGGCAAAGAGATGGATGAGTTAGAAGAGATACTTAGTGTGCTAAGCATTCTTCTACAAGATATTGTATAGGAAGACAAGAAATGTTGATGGGATTCGAAGAAAAAAATAAAATGGCTTATTAAAAATATATATCTCGAGAAACTAAGATACTTATTGACTCCTGAACACAAGGAATATGAATATGGATAGGATGAAGTTCACTATTATAAACTGGAGGAAGCTGAATTCCTTGGAGAAGAGGATGAGGAATATTTTGAGGAAAAACGTAGTGAGAGACTCATGGATTGTGTCAAAATTCCAAAATATTAGAAGAAGCTAATGAAAGGTAGAGATGATAGAGAAACGTGTCGTTTTAAAACTAACAAAGTTTTTGTGAATTCAAGTCATTGAGATTATTTTTAGGTTGAGGGGTCCTGGGCCAGGTTCAAAGTTTATCGCACAACCAAAAAACCCTCTAAACACTGGCCCTTTCAGAAATTTCCTACCTGCATAGATCAAATTCCCACCTGAAGTAGTATGGGAGGTTGCTGGAACCAGGTTTCTACAACCCGAGGAAGAAAATAATGTAGTGGCCCTAAAAAAATTGATTGCAGACTTATACAAATCTTAACAGATAGGTGCATTTATAAAATAATACTTATCATATTACAAACATAATCGTGGATCACTTAGTCGCAGATATACCATAAAAAAACTAGATCGAGATCTATATAATGTGTAATATCTTCAGCAGATTCATCAACCATCACTATAACTTAATTTATAAATAACATATTTACTCACACAGATACGAATAACCATAACAGAAGTAAAGTGAGAACAAGAAATAGATAACTCAGATTGATAACAAAAATTTTTCGCCAAAATTCATCCTTGTATTAATTCGGAACAATTCAGTACATAAGAATTTCCCTTACACTTAACCCTTCTACGCCCACAACCAGGAGAGTCCGCACACAACCAGGACTAGGTCTCTGTGCACATAGCCAGCAGGATACTTTCTACCCAACCCACACTAAAAACCTTACACAAGTATCACACATGCATATACTTAGATCAAAAAAGTGCATAGTTCCATACCTCCTTAGACTCAATCTATATATTTATATCCAATCTAGCTCATATAAATATACTATCTTCTCAAACCATGGTTTGAGGCCCATAGTTTACCCTTAAAACCCCTTCACATCAAAAGAGGGATTTTGACCCACCCCAAAGCCCCTTTACCTATCCGCGTAACCCGCATATACAAAAATTATACAAACATATACCAAAAATTCACCCTAGGGGACCCTACTCCAACAAGCCCCCAACAAAAACATGTGACACATCCTGAGTAACTATGGCATTTGCTCCTTCAGATTGGCTTGGAGCACACTCAAAAAATATTTGAGAGGGAGCACCTTTTATAGAATCTGCACAACACCTCCGTGCACTTTATGAAACAACTTCTAAATGGTGGGCCCTTCAGTTGCCAACTCGATACTAAATTACGTCTGCTGAATAGCCTTTGATGTAGTGTCCAAATTCTCTGATAGCTGAAGAGCCTCCTCGGCCCTTGGTCGCAATCTTGCCTCTAGTAGCTTCTCTTTGTGACGCAGGTCCTCGATCTCTATTTGGATTATCTGACCCTCATGTATGTGGGCGAGGTGCTCCAGAAGAACAAGGGTAGGCGCCCCCATCCGGATCTTGGCAAACAGTTGGTATCTTAGGTGCAACTCATTGTGAAACTACTATACTGAAATATCATTCTGAACTAACGTCCATATGGCCATAGCCTCATCTAAAATCTTGTCACACTGCATGACTGTGATAGCAACACTGTCAGTTGGTTTTTTCACTTTGGTAGCTCTCTTCGCACGGACCTCCGGAGGAGTTTCAGGCTGAAAACTCATTTGTAGATCAATGATTTCATGCTCGAACTCAACACCGACAGTTTTGACTTCGGAACATGCAACCTTCAATGCAGCAACCAGTCCTTCTAGTTTTTCTTTTGGGGCAGTTGTGACCAGGATGCCTGGAAATTCACTGCAAACTTGGTCATTATTTGCTTCGACCGCATCGTGGTGGGCTTTGGCTGCACGAAAGGATTTCTTTACTGCTTGTTGTTATTTTGTGCCTCTGCAGCCTGGTTCTTTGACTCTACAAAAAATGTGTGAGAATGGGTCTCACGGAACTAAATTTCATCAAAAATCATACTATGCATCAAGTGCATCTTTCCTGTAGGTAAAATAGACAAGTTAATATTAATATCACCTGCACCTCTAAATTGGGCACGTTGGTTGGGGTCGACATGGATTTCTGGTGCAGGGATTTGCATAAGCCGAGAATCTTGGGTCATTAGTAAGTCTATGTCTAGTGACTGTGCTCTAGTTACATGTGCACTTGTATGTGTCTGGCTTGGCTGAGAAACACTCACTTGTAATTTTAATTCATGGATCACAACTTGTACCACCTCGAGTGCAGTCTTATACTACACTTCCATATCCGACCATCGATCCTCTGTCACAGACATGACCGTGTTTTCCATTTCAATTAATTCATCCTTAGTCAACATCAAGAGCTCCTCCCTACTATCCTTAGAACCTTTTCTCTTCTTCCTCATTCCTTTAGCAGTTTGAGAACTGCACTTTGTTCCTTTAGAATTTTGTGCTTCTACTTACTCCATAGTGTCCTTTGGCCCAGTACCATTTTTCTCTGATTCAATTTCTTTCTCCAAGTCAATATTTTCGCCGGATGTTGTCAGTATGGTTTCCTTCTCTATCGTCTTCTCTGTTGTTTTCTTTGGATGAGTACCACTGCGTGGCTTCATAGGATTTTTAGAAATGGATGTGGATGCACCATGCTCTAACCATACTCATTGCCATTCTGTAGTGATGCAGATAATATCATCTTCTGTGACTAAATATGGTAACTCATACCAAACTCCATCCACGTCGCCTTCGTGCAGATGTGCATATTATGGAAATTTGGTTTAAAGTATGTTATCATTTTATACTAATCATAAACTGTTGGAGACAACCTTGTCTTAGACTGCACTACTTGATAGAGTGAGGCACAAAAAAGCACCTAGAAAATCTTATTCTCCATGACACGTGCGAGGTCATATGAGTTCCATAGAGTAGCGTACCACACAGCCTCACACATCTATGGTTCTATCTCAGGAAATTGTGTTTCCTTTGGGATCTTCCACCCAATTAATGAAATCAACAATAGCAGCCAAGAATAATGAAATTTCTTCCCTTATTCCTGTGCTTCGTGCACATTCTCTAGAAATTCCTTACACAAATAGTTTGAGCAGTTGTAGATCATTCGCTTTTCACATTGTCCGACGAGAGTAATCACATGCATGGGGACCTCCTTTGGTATACATCTATGCATCATATTGCAGGCCAAGATGAGCATTCCGAAGTAAACACTAAGGTCATTTATCTAACTCACCACAAATCTCCTACTCTTGTGAGAGACTTCGTATTTGACTTTGATATTTTTTGTGACAACTTTCTCTTCCACTTTTCCCCCAAAGTTAACCAATTGATTTGTGCCCTGATCAGGTAGGCTAGTGATCCTATGGATCAACACAACATTAATGGGAATGTGCTCTTCCAGCCACAGTGCATCATCACGCATGAGCACGAGAAATTATTGGACACATATATCTTTTATTTGGTTAGGCTCATAGTTAGGGATCTGCAGTAAATCCAATAGGCCTGCCTTGTGTAGACCCAACATCCATCTCTTCGGCTCTAGGCGCACGATTCCTCCCTCATATTGGACATGGTACATGTAGAGATCTGACGCAAGTTTAGGAAATTTATCCACATCTGTAATGTCCCAATCCTCCATTCTGAGCTATGGCACTTTTGCAAACATGTCACCTTCCATCGAGACGTTTTCAGGGATCAAAGGCATACTCACGTTGGCTCTCACCTTGTCGCGATATTTGGGAACCCTTACTGATGATTTGCATGGTGTAACATAGGTTGGAAACTATAAGAATGGGGCACTTTGATCAAATCATCTTCTTCCCCCCTTATTGTCTTAGGGAGCCTCATGATTGATCTTTTTAAGCACACAGCCACAGTGGAACACGACTTCAAAATATTTTCCCTCGGGGATTTCCTTGTGACAGATGTTTTCCTCTTCTTAGAATTTATGGGCTAAGGTGTTTCATCAATCGGCGCAACAGTGACCTCTTACGCAGTAGCGTCAAGTATGGGTCGTGTAGCTATCATACTGGGTAGAATTACATAACCCAACCCTCTGTTGTGTGACTCTTCCTTGAATCTCGAATCCAAAACAGACATAGACAATGAGTATGCAGTAGAAATCAAAGATCAAGGAGCAAAGGGAAGTATTGTGACCCCATAGGTCATATTTATATGTGTGGCGTGTCTTCAACGATTCCTTATGCATTAATGTGTCTCCATAAATGACAAAAATATACCAAATATGGAAACATATCTTCATTAAATGCAACCTAGGCACTCCCATAAGTGGTGATAAAGTTGTCTTTTCCAGATTTACCATTCCAACAGCTAGATTTTAGCATCTATATGACCCAGTAAACCTCCTCACGCAGCTACTGCGCGCACGTCGCACCTTACTGTGCATCTCAAAATTGTATTGGTAGGATAACAACAATCATATGCAAATCTTCCCCCCCAACATAGGCTTCTTGACCGGGTATTTCACAAAAAAATTGTTGGGAACCATCTCTTTCTTCAATAAGTCCAAACTCGCATGAGAATCCTTAGACCAGTGGAAAGTCAAATCCTTTTTGAGTAATTTTGTCATTGGCACAGTTATCAACACCTACCACTGAGTGACCTTCCTATATTACCCATTGAAGCTGATATTGAGCGCACATGTTTGACATTCATAGGGGGAGATATCGAGGGTCGAACAAATTGGCATTGTCCCTTAGATTCTAGAACTATTAGATTTCTACAATTCACAAGATCTATCATCTGCACATGCCATGCTGGTGGAGTGCACTCGATTGCAGGCTTTGTTGTATAGAAGATGTATTTTTGAATATTATGCAATGCTTTTTCAATATTATCAAATCCACTCACAAATATGAATGTCAGGATAAAAATATACATCAACACAAAACATTCACTATTGAATCGATGCAACTCCCTCTCTAGATACCAATCAGTAGGTACCTTTTCCAATGTGTATATAAACATGTGGACCCATTTAGGTCTTGGTTCTATGCCCCACACCTAATTCCATCTAGAAAAATGTCTACGCGGATCATCCTTTCTAGAGTAGACTTCTTCCATTCTGATGGTTTGACACTCAAAGCGTAACCTCATCATGCACACACATTTCTCCCAGTATCCCATGTTTTCTTTATGAGTTTCCCACCATCTTGTTGGAGTATCATGCAATCCGAGATCCAAATCATGGAATCTTTTCCCTTCTTCTATAGTTCTCTCAATCTCTCCTATAAGCATCTTTATATATGTTAAACCATCATAATGTTGTAATTCACGTACCTGAGATGTTATACATTGAAGTGATCTAGTCACACAATTACAATGTAGTGCAAATACTTCATGCAACCGATTTTCCCTGTTCTCTAATTCCTCATCTAAATATGAGAAACAAGATCTATCCTTCTCCCAATTAATATTTCCATCTGTCCTTAGGTTAATACAATCTTCCTCGCACAAATTCATCTTATAGATTTGATCAATATCATCATCAATGCGCATAGGCTTTGTGTATCCTTGTCCTTCTCTGATTTCTATAATAATGATGACCCTCATTCCATTGCTTTCAAAGTCCATTCTTCTCTTATTCAGATTTACGACACCATCCATATCAATATCCCAGTCCAACCCTAGCAGCTCAGGATAAGGATCAGTATCATCTATAATTTGTATAACTTCAAAGTCTTCCAACACCTTAACACCCTCGATCTTGACTACGACCTACGACAACCTTCCTAACATAATGATCTTCTGTTGATTTTCCATACACAGTTGAATGGTAGACCACTCCAACTTGGGTTCTACCATGTAATGCCATGTTTTTTTAGGTAGGACAATGACATCATACCCCAGATCTAAAATAACTTGATCCATCTCATAAGCACCAATATGCGCAGTCATACGCCTCTTTCTACCCATTCTCTTCTTATTCATATATATTTTGTTGAAAAATATCTATTCTACCATCATTTTTTCCTTCTCTGCGCAATTATCTATCAGAGCCTAAAGTTTCATGATAGCCTTTTTATTGTGTAGTAACTTAATGCAAGCTTGTAGGAATGGTTTGATCTCTTCATCTTCTTTTGCTTCCTTCATTGCTCTACCTGTTGTTGATGCACTTCTATCTAAAAATTATTTTCATGCTTCAACAAAAGTTTCATTTGTGTGTTGTAAATAAAATCTTTCTTTGTTATCAGGTGATTTATGAATCCATAATTCAGTATCTCGTTTCTTTCCGTTATCTTCATTAGTGGTTGCACCGCTCCTAGTGACAACATTCACGCTAGGTTCTTCTTCAGGGGTTTTTTCTCTAACCATATGAAGATTCTATGATGGATTATGCATATTTTTCTCCTTCATTTTAGCAATCAAAACAGGGCAATATTGTATGACATGGTAAAAATCTCTACAATACCTGCATGATTTTCACGCTTGATTTGGGCAGTCTCATGCATAGTGATCATAATCTCCATAGTTGTAGAAAATAAATTGTCCTTTTCCTCAAAAAACTCATCTACCTCCTCGTTCTCTTCCTCTACCCTAGAATCCACCAAGCCTAGAGGGACGTGCTGGTGAGGTAAGTTCAACCTACATTCTATATATTTCAACTTTGTACAACATCATATCATACATGTGACAATGCTTCTCATCATGTCCAAGTGATGAAAAAAATCTACAAAATAGTTTCTTCAACTCAAGTACATACTTTTCGACCCTTGGATAAAAATATGTTTCATGCAATCCGGAAGCTTGACAAATTGTCCACCAGACTATGCTCTTCAATGGACTAGGACCTCCGGCGTTTGGATAATTATTGAAGACAATACATTGATCCTTATGGGGCCCAGTAGCTTTGCATTTTATGCACAATACCTCTGTGAAAACATCCTTTCCATTGTCTTTGTAGAGGCTTTGAATCTATAAATGCATGGATTCCAACTAATTCTGAATTTTTTGAGTTCCAAGAACAATATGTGTTGGGCTAGCTTCTATTTTCATCAAAATCTCCAGAGTGTCATCCTATGTGGTAATCTTCTGCTGACCTAAGGGTTGGCACAAATGCAGGAGAAAAATATCAATAAACCATTCGTTATGTTAAGTATCATTGATGAAAAATCCAACATCTTTGATAGCGCGCTTCAACCTTTAATTTGCCTCCTACATAGATTCATTAAACTCTTGATGAATCTCTTTCATTTTTACAATCAACTGCATGTATGACTTAGGCTTCTTGACATGTTATTTTACGGAATATTCTATTTGGTACAAGGTGGAAATATGGTTTTCTTAAACATATCTGATATACCAATATAATGAATGATCTTGGAAAGCAGTGTCTAGCTATGCTTTCTTAATATAATCATTATTAACCTGCTAAGCCTACCACACAGCATGAGTCACAAACAAAAAATGCTCGGTATCTTCATTTCCAATGCCTCTGAAATTAGGTACCTTCATCAACGTGACCATATCTACACCTGGGGATGGTGGAGGTGGTGGTGGAGATGGACCCTGTGGTGCAGTGGGTGCTTTGTGATATGAGTTTAGAAGTGGAGTGGATGGGGTTGGAAAAATGATCAAGGTTCTCAAATCGTTCTAATTTGACGAAACTTCTTCTTCAAAGCCACTAGAGCTACTAATTTATGCTTCACCTTCACTATTATATCTATGCTTCAGAGTGTTATAAATAATTTTTTTGGATCTTCACAGTAAAGTGCGTGTATTCAGGCCTCTTCGCGGAATTCAAGAATTATGTTGACACATAGAGCCATGTTCACATAATAGTATTTTTAGTAACAACTTCAAACAGTGCGGGAACTTACCTCTAGTACATTTAAAAAATCTTTTCTCTGCTTCAGAATATGACAAAAATTGGTCAATGGAAAATTTGGATACACATATTTTCAAAAGGAGCTCTACCCAATGATCTACTATGATTGTGATATTATTGTCTAAATTTTATAATTTCTGAATCAATTCTGGAGTCCACTCAGTGATTGGGTCTTCCTTCACGCATGTATTGAATTCAATTAATTGTGAAAACCACTCCTGCAACTCAGTTTCAAAGGAGAAAAATAATATCTCATGAAATTATGTATAGATGTATTTATGTACCCACTTTTTTGTCAGATAGATTAGTACTTCGATTACCTTGGAGTGCGAATTAAAGGATCTTTCTATCCAGCCAATCTTGTAATTCATTCCACGAAGGGTTCCACAACATCAAATATCGCTCAAATTTATCTGGGTATCAGCAACAAAACCATTTATTATGTTGAGAGGTCGTCACCTAGGTTCAAATTTTATCACACAGCAAACAAACCCTCCAACTATTAGCCCTTTCGGTAATTACTAGCTTCCACAGGTCAAAGTCTCACTCAAAGAAGTATGGGAGGGTGTTGGAACCAGGCTTTTGCGCCCTTAGGAAGAAAATAATGTAGTGGTCCTAAGTAGATTGATTGAAAACTTATAGATATCTTAACATATATGCATAATTATAGAATAATACTTATCAAATTATAGATAGAATCACATATCACTTGGTCACAGATATATCATAACAGAACTAGATCCAGATCTATATAATGTGTAGTCACTTAAGAAGATTCATCAACCATCACTATAACTTCATGCATAAATTACAAATGTATTTGCGCAGATACAAATAAGCGTTAAAGAAGTAAATCTAGAACAGTAAACTGATAACTCATATTGATAACACAATTTTTCTACTGAAATTGGTCCTTTTATTAATTTAGATCAATTCAGTACAGTAGAGTTTCCCTTACACTTTAACCTTTCGTGCACACAGTTAGCAGAGCCCGCACATAGCCAAGATTAGCTCTCCGTGCACACAGCCAACATGAGCCTTTCTACTCAACCCATATTGAAACCCTTACACAAGTATCACATACACATATACTTAGATCCCAAACATGAATAGTTTAATACCTCCTTAGACTTGATCTATCTATTTATATCCAATCTAGCATGCAGATACTATGGTTTCAAACCATGGTTAGAGGCCCACAATTTACCATTAAAACCCTTTTACATCAACAGAGATATTCTTACCTACCCCAAAGCCCCTTGAGCTATCCTCATAACGTGCATATACAAAACTTATACAAAATGATACCTAAAAGTGTAACCCAGGGGACCCCTCCCCAAAAATTATGAAGGTCGACAATGATTGGTACTTGTCATGAAGGAGGAAGAGAAAGAAGAATTGTCTCCAAGAAATAGAGAGAATGAGACTTCAACAAATTAAATAAATATCAATATACATCTCATTGTAAAAATGAATGTGATTCCCAGTGGACATACATAGAAGAAAATTTAAAATGCTAATGAAATGGAATTACCTTTAGAGACTAATTGTTTTTTGAATGAAATATTGCTAATGTGTGGTGAGAAAAGGGTTTTCCTTGAAGACAAGTACCAAGTTATAGAAATAAATTTGGAGGATGAATATCACTCCAACAAGCAAGCTAGCGAATGAAACAAGTTGAATCGAACATTGAGTGAGTGTAAGAGCTTCACCAATTAGGGAAAAAAATTCAACAGAATCATTCCCAATAGGGGAATATTTGATACAGTAAGAAATTCAAGGAAACTAGGGAGTTATATGCATTATTTAAACATGACAAAATTCTCTTGAGATGCATAGAAGGGGTAGAATAAGTACCTTCCAAAAGCATTGGAGTAGGAAAAAAATTGTAATATGCCATACTCAAATATTAGGAAACATTATCTCATCAAGGAAATTAGAGGGAGATTCATAGCCACCAAGAGAAATTGGTGATGCATGGAGCAAAAGAGGCTAAATAGCCTCATCTTTCGAAAACTAATTTTTTTATGGTAATGAAAGATTTGCAAGTGATAAGCATGGAGATATTGTCAAAAAGGACAAGGATTAGGATAATATGCTCCTAGAAAGCGAAGATGAGGAGAAGTTGACATATGATGGACATTCCCTAAATGCTGTCCTAGGGAAAAATAAGGTGTAGGAATTTCTTCTTGGAAGTAGAGATATGAAAGATTAAGATTGAGAAATCAACTCCACAAACAATTGAAAACAGTAGACATGAAAACAAGTGAATATAAGTTGGCTCAATATTATGCTCAAGGTGAAGGAAAAACATAAAAATATGTCTTAGAAATAAGCAAGGATGAAGAATATTTCATAATGAGTGTAGCCAAGGAACATGAGGATTTCAAGGTGGTAAGAGAACCTCAATATTTTTCAATCAATTTCATGATGTAATAACTATTAGTGGGGGACACTACTTAAGGAAAGGGAATCATGTGTTGTTATAAGAACATGAAAATGAGGAAGAGGAGATATATTTTCATCAAGAAATTGAAATCTTTTTCCACTCACCAAAAATATTTGGATAAGAAGCCTATTTTGGGAAATGACCAACAGCCTATGAATAATAAGTTTACATATTGTGTCAAGGACATCGATTGATATTCTTGTAATAAACTCCTTTTTCATACAAAATTTTGTATTCCATATTTTAAAAAAGTGTTTTTAATGAATGGAAGTAGCAAGGTTATGGAAGAGACAAGGTTACAATTGAAGCCATGAAAATTATGAAAATATTGTTCCAATCAAGTAATTTTGTTCAACAACGAGATGAGTTGGGCATCAAGCTTAAGGAATTGATGATGATGGACGAGGTGTCTAGAAAAGTGGTAAAGTGGAGAAGAGGAAGCATTAAACTATAAACCATGGTTGATTGAGACCATGCCAACAAAGAAAGGATATGGGAACAGAGGAAGCTATGGGATCTTAGAAAATTGAAGAGCACAATAAGGAAATTCGGACAACAAAGCAAGAAAATGAGCATAAACAAAATAAAGTATGGGCTCCTTGAGGATGCATAAATTAAAGGAACATGATGAGTAGGTCATTAAAATTTTATTCTAGGGAGTTCGATTCAAAAAATCAACCCCTAACCGACTAATTTTTATCACACCCAAGGAAGGTCATGAAATATTAGAAGAGAAAGACATTCCCCACCAATATAATTTGTAAAAAAATGAGGAATTCAATGTTAATACATGTGTCAATACATAAGCTAGTATTTCATCCTGACGACTCTTTTAAATAACAAGTGTCAAGCTTAGGTGTTAATAGTTTGGGACAAATTTCCAATTTATATTTACTATGTTAGGATATTTTCTGGCATCTAGTTGGATATATACAAGTATATACAATAAGAGCTCGATTGAACATCGAGGGGATTAGAGAAAATTAGATCGAGAGAAGAGCTCAAGAAAATAAGAGAGAGGCAACTTGGAAGGGAGCGTGAGATTTTTATTGTTGGAAAACGAAGGCTATAATATTCTTTTGTAAAAACATCTTTACGAGTTATAATAGAATATGAGTTATTGTCCAATTATTATCTATGTTTAATTTTGTTTCCTAAACATATATTGATGCCCTGTGTATGTGGACAAGTCTCTTTGTGTGTGGACATCTCTGAATTTGGATGAGAGGTGAGAAATGTTCAAAGAAGACATGCCTCCATTGATACGTCAAAAGATCATATCAAAACTAGAGTGGAGCTTGATGACCACAAGGCTCCTGCATTTCAAGGTTTTCCTTGAGCAACCCGGACTTAATAATAAATTTTAGGACTTGCTTATCATTGGCTCAAACTCATGAGAGGCCAAATGAATTGATGTAATATCGAATGCACAAGCACAGATAGTGATCAACAGAGAAGAACCAACATCAATACTAGATTCAAAGTTCATTGATTTGAGTATGTCTAGCCTTGCAATTCTGATTATGGTTCATGAAATTTATCACTAGTGAAAAATAATTTCTCATTAGTTTACAATTATTTCTTAATTAGAGGTAAATTTTTTGAAAGGGACAGGAACCATGATTATGGACCCACCTCCTCCTTGTTGATGTCAGGGGTCACTCCCACCCCTGTAGTAATAAAGAAAAGTAATCAACAAGAGTAATTGATTCACCTCCAACTAATTTTCATCATTTGATAAATCCAGTGGAACCTTGAGACAAAGTTAGGAGTTGAGACCAACCCCTATCCGCACTTTAGCTCACATCCTCAGGTAGAGGAACCCCACAATTCATATTCATTGTCAATATATTTTGTTGATCATGGTGGTAGAATTTAGGGTCGTGTTGGTAGGGACTTATGCATGTTTTGGAACGTGGATTAATAAGACCTCATCATGGCCATTGAGTTGCAGCGCACGTCGATAATGCACTTTGTCGCAATGGGACTATGGTACTTTGGGTTAAGCCTTAGTCCTAAAATTACTAGCCCATAGGTGATTATTATGTGGGATTTGAATGCCATTGTAAGGTTACAAAGTGAATTATAAATCAAAAGGATATGAAACCTATAGTGGCTACATCAACCTTTAAATATTTCTTCTACATTTTTTAGTATTACGAGGGTACATTTTTTCTTTACATAGTACAACTATACTCAACTATGTCTGCCATCTCTTTCTTTACCAACATCTCCATTAGAAAAATTACCTTTATTAGGTAAAAAATGAAACTTTTCTAAGCCAACTTTTAATTCCTTATTTTCAACTAAACAATCAAAGTCATCTTTAATTATTTTTCAAATCTCGTCTATTAGTTTTATTTTTCCTTATTACTTATAATATCCAATAATATTAACATTAAATTTAAGAAAAAATTATTTTACATAATTATTATTTTATTTTAATTTTTTAAATCTTCCCTATTTAAAAAGCAACACTTTAATCCCAAAATAATTAACTGCATAAAACTAAATATAAAATAATAATAATATTGTAAAAAATTTTATAACATCTGGAAAACTTATGTTGCACGACGTCAATGTAAATTGCACACACAAACAACAGATTGATCAATTAAGAATATGCACGGCTTTGAACAACCTATAGTTACCAAAAATCAAATCTCATATTCACCCAAAACATATCATATATTTCACTCATCAAATAAAAAACCTTTCTTTCACAAAACAAATTCCTCTCGTAAACTATCTTAGTTGAGTTATCTTAAATTATAACATTCCAAAAGATTCCAATGATCTAACATTTAACAATGAGCATTAAGATACATGCACTAAATTTTTTAGAATTCACCACATAAAAGTTGAAAATGTGTAAAAATGTAATTTTTACTTGTTTTTAGTAGTGATTGTGTTTATTTAGAAGAATCTGTTTCTATTATGTATCCTAAATTGATGTGTGATGGAGAGATTCTTTCAATGAAGTAATTTTGTGTCTAAAATAATAACATTACTTCATGCATTTATTTGTAATATTATTTGTTTAGTTAACCTATATATAGATTTCCTACTGAAAATTTAGCATGATATGAGAGCTCGTATAAACGTGAACCTTGGGCTCTCCTCGGCCGAGAAAAATAAGATAATATATGTATTGTTTTTAGTTTTTGTTTGTCTTTTCATTTAGGTGGAGGTTGTTTGAAGTTCGATTCCTGTGCAGAGGCCATGAGAAATTTGATTGCATATGAAGGGAAAGCTTGAGCTCTGGTTGTGGAGCGGTTTGAAGAAGAAGCTCTCATAGATTGGGATGCTATAGAATTGACTCTTGAGTCCACAGAGTCCAACCGAAGGCCATCGTGGCTTGAGTGAGATCGCATGGCATATCGTGAAACCTGTGGAGAAACAATTTGTGGAACGTGTTTTGGGTCTACTGAGTGAGGGTGACAATGCCAGAAGCAAGCATTGGAGCACACCCATTGTGCCCAACGGATCCGAGGTTTTCCGTCACCAGACCATCAACAGATCTAGTGGTTGATGTGCAGGCTCTCAAAGCTGACTTTGTCAACTGTCAGCGAGAGGGCGGACTGGTGCAACGAGTGACTGACATTGCGTATGGAGGAGATAAGGCAACAGTTATTGGCCACGAGAGTTATCAGACGCGTTGTGGATGATTTCAATCCTCAGATAGTCATTCGTGCGTTAATGTTCCGGTTTGTATTGAATTCTGGCACATCGATCTGAAAGAATCATCGATGCATCCAAGCAAGAGTCAGCATCCCCATGAGCCCATGCTTTCAATCTTGGCAATGCAAATCTTCACTAGTTGATTTGAATCGTAAGCATTCTGCACCATTCTCATTTAATTCTAAGTACTTTTCTGTTGTTAAATTTCTTTGAACAGTATTGGATCTCGTGATGTTGTCCTCGACTCACGAAGTCAGACGTATTGTAATGAACAAAGATACATTTGTTGCAAGGGATTAAACAGCATAAGGGCATCGATAATAGAAAAGCAGAAAATAGCTTGTGACAAAGATTCACGACATCGATGTTGCTGCCAGAGCATATATCTTTCTTAGTTCTCGGTGCTACTCTTTTTGGGGATGGGTTTCTGATCCGGCCTACTACTAGAGAGTTTGAAAAACAGTCATGTGTTTATATTTTTTCAAATGGTGGTTTAAAGTCATTGGGGGTGGAGATAGAGAAATTTAATATTAATTTGAAAGTTTATTTTTTAGGTTTTTGGACTCATGAATTAAATTGTTGAGCCTTATTGAGCTTAGCTAATTCAATGTACGTAAAATTATTTTGTTAGAATATGTCACTTTAACAAACGATAGGTTAACTATGGAGTTCCAAGACTTAATTGACAAAGATAAATATTCCCAAGACATGAACAATTTTAAAAGATGAGGTAAAAACGTATCAACAACAATTAAATGATGATGGACAACAAAGTAAATGTTTGTGTAAGTTAGTGTGGATTTATGAGATAGACTCATGATGATAGTATCATATACATTTATTAGCAAGTCTAGGATGTTTTGTAGGGCTCTTTATAAAGTATGTACGTGGTAACTCCAAGAGTTGGAGTGTGTAATGGAAGGGTGAAGAGGCATATATATCCCCATGAAGTTCATGGTAATCTGAAAACCACTTTGTAATGACAGGTTTGTGGTCAGCCGGAAACCACTTTGCAGTGTCATTTTGTGGTAAGCCGGAAACCATGTATAAGAGTGAAATGGACAAGGATTCTTGTAGGCATGGTTTAGGGTGAGCCAAGAAAACCCTTGGCATAGTTGAGGGTGAGCCAAGAAAACCCTGGGCCTCGTTGAGTCAGGTCTCTGGTGAGCCTTTGTGGCTGGAGTGTCGTAGTGGCAGATTTGTGGCCCATGGTAGTTGGAGTGCTTTATTAGCACACTTGTGGTCAATGGTAGTCGGAGTGCCTTAGTGGAATATTTGTGGCCCATAGTGGCTGGAGTGCCTCAGTCGTTGATTTGTGGCCCATTGTCGCTACAGTGCCTTATTGGTATATTTGATGCCCTTAGTGTCGATGTTCACCCTTCAGGGCTGAGTTGAGCCTTCGTATTTGTGTTGAGCCTTCGTTACTGATTTTAAGTGCCTTAGCCATGATGTTGAGCCTTGGTGGTTGCATTGAGCCTTGGTGGATGAGAGCCCTTGTTGGCATGGTTGAGGGTAATCTGATAAAATCCAGAGCATGGTTATGGGTAATCCGATAAAACCCACGATGATGGTTTTGGAGGGGGATTTACAGGTACATGTATATGTATGCAATTATAATGTTTCACATAGCCATGTATGCGAAGAACATCCTACGAGACTGGAGGTTGTAGCAGTTGACACCGATGCATTCCAGTGGATGGTTGCTCCTTTATATGGATGTCAACATAAGTTTTTGTTATGTTTGACCACGACTAGACTTTGCAAATTGATATCAGGACTAGTCATTAAAGGGTGTGTTGGAAAATGTAATTCCTACTTGTCTCAGTTGTGATTATGTCTATCTCGAGGACATTGTTCCTCTTATGTTTCCTAGAATGGTGTGTGATTGAGAAATTCTCTCAATCAAATCAAATGAGTGATTGTGTGTCGATGATAGTTTCCCTATCTTGAGACACAACTTCATGTATTTATTTGTAATATTATTTGATTAATTAACATATAAAAATTTCTTTATGAAAATTTAGCAGAAAAACAAATTGTGTAAATCTACACACCATTCACATATTAACACACATATCCAGCACATTAACATTTTATATTTTTTTTCTTTTTTTCTTTTAGGTGACTATAATAACAAAATTAGTAGATCAACACTTTTTATATAATTTCAAAACAACATTCAAACTATAATAAAATGAAATTGTCAGAGTCTGGCGTTTTATACTTCATAACACCTGATTATTTATATTTTCATAATACTTGACTATCTTAAACAGATAAAAGCATTAATGTAGTAATCCCGGATTATCACAAAATTCAATAATATTTATAAATCAGACGCAACCGATCTTATTTTTATTCCGCCAAGCGTACAGAAATTCCTGACATATCGCAGAAACTCCACACTCACAACACAGGTCCACCAAATGCTATTGCTGCGTCCCAGTCTATAACAGTTTATTTATCTTTCCTATATATAACACTCGTAATATGCAATGCCTATTGACTGGGACGGGAAAACCGACTTATTCAATGCAGAAAATTCTCAATGTACTCATCCCAATGGTCCTCGCTGAAACGCAAGTCAGCAGAAAAAAGTTTGTCGGGAATAGGAGTAGAAGTCGCCCTTTGCGAACCAAGAGTAAGCTCTAGCTCTACATCATCGCATGGAGCTTCAGCTTCAGTTTCACTTGCTATGAGGCTACAGAGATCGTGGCAGTACTCGAATTCAGGCTGAGCAGCTGCAACGAATTTATCCTGTTCCGGTGCTGCCATAGTCCTGTTGGCTTTCTGTAGGGCGTTTGTTACATCACACGAGTTATCAGATTTGCTGCCTGAACCAACATCATTATTATTAGGTCCACAATCTACAATTTTCTTTCGCTTTCTTTTCGAAAACGATTGCCTCTTCAATTTGCCTTTCCCGTGTACTCTGAGCAGCTCTCCGGAGATGGCTTCCATCGGATGGATATGCGAAGTCGAATCTCCCTGCAAGATGCTCTCCATCGCCACTTGACATACTTCCCAGTTCCCGGACCAGAGAAGTCCCAACGATCCATACATAGGATTCACCATCCGGCCGCAAGCTTCATATAAAAGAGACCTGAATATAGCTGCATCATCGACCAGAAAAAGCAGGTTTATGGATTATGAACTGTTTCTCTTCTATTTGCACATGAGGGGCTTTTAAATCTAAACATGAGGTGCAACCTTCGAAGCTAGCGTGTGTGGGGTGTCTGTCTGTGCATTGAAAATAACCATGAGGTGCAGTCTGAGAAACTAGGTTGTGGTGGGTTTCCGTCTGCGCATCCAAAGCTCAATCACAGTTTTTCTTCTAATTTGAAAGATTATAAGCTTTTGTTTTCATTCATTAAGAAAATAGAATCCGAGGTATAGAATCAAAGGTTACATATCTTATATAAAATAAACTTAGTTTTTTCAAAAAAAATGTATGGAGAATAAATAAAAGTTTTGGTGCTATGGATTTTTTTGTCTAATTTTTTTTAAATTATTAGAAATTCATTAAAAATTAAGTAGAAATTCATTGAAAACAGAAGTGAATCAGTTTAAATAACAAAAAGAAGATTTCACTTCAAATCTTTTAACCAATTTAACAAAAAGTTATAACTATATTTTAGAACATGTATATTAAACTACATATACCAAATATGTGTGCAGAGCATTAAAGACTGTTACTGAAGAATAAACTGCATACTAACTAGCAATAACAAAACATTTATGATCCCCAAAAGAACACACAACAGACTAATATATCACTGTCGATCAAATCATTTATAAAAATTGTTTAAACCTTGACTTTCTATGGGAAAGCAAACTGTAGGCTCAGTCCTGGCAAAGGAGTACTGAAACATTGTGGGAAGAGGAAGCCTTCCCCTTCTTGTCAAAGAGGTGCTCTGCCATTCTTCATACAAAATGAAATCTTTTTCCGAAGTAAATGCCCTTTTCGATAGTGAATCTGCTAGTGAGTTCCATTACATGTCAATATGCTGAACGGAGAGATATTAGTCTTTTTCCCTCATATCTATAATCCCATCCTTTCCTTATAGAAGGTCAAATTTAACACATTTAAATCTGAAAAGCTTGTCAACCAATCATTTATACATTTAGAAGCATTGTATACTTTAAATAAAAAAATGTTTTTGAAAGTTACATAATACAAAAGTGGCAGCTAGCAACGATTTTTAAGTTACTGTTTATTCCTTGTAATATATGCAGCCAAATATTGAAGGTATGAACTCGAGAATTTAAGAAAAGATGTCCCACCACATAATCAAGCCGGTGAAGTTCCATCAAAGAATTGGATATACGAAAAATATGATTACTTGGAATATCTTATATATCTCGGAGTTTTGGTTTTTGGCTTTTTCCAGTTTTTCCTAAAGTAGCCCACAATCTTGTATATTAAATGTTCAACTTTGAAGGGAAGATCTTTGAAAAAGAAGATTTGTTTCCCGCTTTCAAAATTCAAAAATAGAAAGTATGCACACATTTGGAAGAATAAATCCCTTTCTTTGCAAGTTATCCCAAGTGAGTATATGATTTTCTAGAGTGAGCTAGCAAAAACATCTAAGCATTAAGGCAGGTTCCAATTCAATAAGTATCTGTGTGATTGAGAGAGGGAAGGGAAGTTGGTTCATATGCTTTTATAGTTGCTATCTCACTTGTAAAATTTACGCTGTGGTGGTTTTTCTGTGTGTATTCAAAATAATATTACATTGCAATTCTTAAGAACCCAATATTCATTTTTAAATTAAGGCATTCAGGATTATATATACAAGATTGCGTAAACAAAGTTCATTCTAATCAGTCATAATAGCTCTTTTGTAATAAAAAATATCCTAAATACGATCTTGTTATTAGGTATAATTTAAATAGCAATGTGAATTTAAAAGTAGGTTTTTATCCCAAATATAAATGTTAAAAACACATGAAAATGTGAATATAATCTAGGTAATCTTTGAATACATATTATTCACAGTGATATACATTTTATACATTGTCTAATGATCTTTGGTTTTCATATTCCAAGTGGTTTCTTCGACTCCATTGACTATTCATATTCTAGCATAACCCTTTGTAGATTAGGTGTGCAACAATACATCCTTAACATGAAGGCGTGTATATGAGTCTAGGAAGAGAGATGAAATACAAAAAATGCATGGAAGTAATTGGATTTTTTGCTCTCCTAAATGATGGCATAAGGTAGAAGAACTTGGGATCACAACCAGTGGTGGTTTAATGATGAAGAATTGTATATTATTTGAGCTCATCCAGAAATTTATGGTGATAGATCTTCAATAGAAGGTAGTTGAACATCATTTCCTTGATCATCGATCAAAGGTGGATCATACAAACATAAGTTTTCAATAGAAATACATGCATGCATAACTGAAATTGCATCTATGTACAAAGAAATTTATGTCTCACTGGGTCAGGATGTCAAACCACTTCTTACCAAGCCACTTCCATGGTGATTTTTCCTGTTAAAAATCTTCATCTTGTGAATCATCTAGACTCACATCAATGATGGAATATTTGGTTCCATTTTCACCAATTATTTTATCCTTTTTCTTCAAATGCTTTGGATGATTGTTGTGTTGCAATGTTCAACATTGGGCAATGAGATGTCCCTTCTTTTGGAAATGTGTGCAACTTTTTTTCATCTTTTGTTCAATTCGCCTTCGCTTCGACTGTTTCCTGTATGCCTTGAATGTTGCTTTACATGTCCATATTTTTTACCTTCTTTAAGAGATGAACTTGAAGAGGTTCATGCTTTCTTTTGAAGACCAAAATCTGTCTTCATGTCTTGATAGCTATCAAAACCCTCTTGCTTGCCATAATCTGCATGTCTATAAACATCTTGCTGTAGCATAGGCTTCAAAAAAATGAATTCATCTTGAATACAAACTTGACATGTTTGTGGGTTTGAGCCTGCAACAAAAGTTCTTCTTGGAATTGTCTCAAGTGCGTTCATGGCTTTGGAGTTTTCTCCATAAGATTGAACATAGCCTAGACCAAACTTCTTAGACCTTTCCTCAACCATAATAGGCTCAATCATGCCTTGTGCATGTTTTCCTAGACCCTTGCCTTCATAGCCCATTTTTAACATCAATTTGGACCCTATACCTCTAGAGTGTTTTTCAAATGAACCTACACATCTATCTGAAGAGGAAATTGAAGAAAAAATTGATTGATTTACTTGTGCTTCAAGCATGTGTTTGGTTAAGGCCTCTTGGGCATGATGGAGCTGCATCTCCATCTCATGCATTCTTTGAAGAAATCCTTCTTTCTCTTGATTCATAGAAACCAATTGCTTATGAAGTCTAGTGATTTCCTTTCCATCTTCATACAGGATTTGCACCATATCCTTCAGGATGTAGAAGTCTTGATTCATCTCTTCATCAAAGAGTCTTGTAAAGGTGGAGGATTTAGAAACCTCACTTTATGAAGTTTTCATGATTACGCAAATGAATTAAAAAAATTCAACAAAAAATAAAAAATCTTAAAAAACAATTAACAAAGCTTCTTAACAGTTTGGTTGTAGATTCGAGCTCTAATCTGCAGCTTGTATCTCTTCTTCAAGCAACCTATTTTTCAAATAATCCCTCTTGTGCTTCAAGGGATTGCTTGAGGTCCTTTGTGTAAGGAGAATTCTTTCAGCTTTATTCCTTCTTCTCCTCTTCTAGACTTAGCTAACATTATCTCCCTTCACCTATAGCAAACTCAAACTTGTAAGGATCAGTCAATTTGCAAACAGTTAAATTTTTTCCACTGTTAAACACCCTTCAAGTTAAGCAAGCAAGCAAGCAACCTTGTGCTCTGCCAAGAAAAAAACTTAGTGCTCTGATACCACCTGATATAAAATGGGTGGATAACTTGTTATTCTATGCAAGCACCTCCCATTAAGTTAAAACAAATCAAGATCTTGCTTAGACTTGACATTGCGTAATTGAATACTTGAAACAGGTGTATGTATATTAACTATTTTAAGTATTTATGTGTGATGAATTAAGAATTTTTTTTTTCTGATTAAAATCATGTAAAAAAAGCATAAATTGCAGCAAATGAATCATCAACACATAACAACAAGTTTAATAAAGGATTTCACTCGTATGTCTTGGGCTATGTCTCCTTGAGCCATTGTCAATTGACTTGGCTCCTTTGGATTAACATGGAAAAATTATTTTACAATTATCCTACTCAACTACAATGGTTATTTGAATTTTATCAATGGGTTTATAATACCATCATACCCCTGGAATGATTTCTAACTCTCTGGAAATGGACCTAGGCTCCCTTTGACTTGACCTCTTCTGTTTGTGCCATTAAGCTTAATTGAGCTTCTCTGTGGCACAAAATCCCTTAGAAGTATTTTTTTGCACTCAAATAATTTCTAATATCTCCAGCACATATCATACATCTAAAATAGACTATTCATTTTCTCCAAATGAGATCTGGATCCCCAATCTAGGCCTCCAACCCCTGGTCGCCCTGTGCTCCTTGAAACTTCCATGTGGCTTCTTCAGCTCTATAAATCTGAAATGGCTCTAAAAATCCCTTTGATGGATTCAAAATGTCCAAAACAGTCTGAAATAACTATTCCCTTGCTAAAATTGGCCTCTGGCTACTCTGGTTAAGCCTCCAACACCTAGAGGCACCCAGTGGCTCTAGGCTCATTGAAAACTTATCTGTAGCATCTCAAGATTCAAAAGTATTAAAATGATTTTACAAATCCTTCTATTGGATTCATAAGGTTCAGGATAGTCATAATAGACTATTGGTTTGTTGAGAATGGTCTCTGGCTGCCGTGGCTAGGCCTCATTCTCCTGCTGGCTCCTGGTGGCCCTTGGAACTTCTCTGAAGAAAAATCATGCTCAGAAGTCCTCAGCTAGCCTTGCAAACCTCACCAATGGCTCCAGAATTTTACAATAAAAATTTCTATTGGCTTGCTTAGAATGGCCACTAGCTTCTTTGGCTAGGCCTCATTCTCCTGCTGGCCCCTAGTGGCCCTAGTGGCCCTTGAAACTTCTCTAAAGAAAAATAACACTTAGAAGTCATCACCTGGATCAGAAAATCTAAAAAATGGCTTTGTAATGTCCAATATAGTAAAAAATGACTATTCAAAATTGAAATATCGTTGATTAATTCTCAATATGTGGAGGAAATGCCAGTTAAAAATCCAAAAATAACATATCCTCCAAATTTTGCGTGCTATGCAAAAATGTCCACTAACTTATCTGGAGTTTAATTAACTTCTAATCTGTGATTAGTGCTGGTGGTTAGTGCTAATGGCGCTATTAATATTTGGCCTCCGCCCTTGGTCTCCGTGCTTGGTCATGTGGGGAGGGGGTTGGCTCCCTCCTCCCTCGCCATTAGAATGACTTTAATCTTTTAAATAAATGTGGCAGCCATGGCCTTTTAAGACCAAATTTTGTGGCTTGGCGGTTAGGCTAGGTGCTATTATGGGGGTGGTCGTGGGTTCAACCCTGACCTCTACCCCTCGGTGGCAATATATTTTGGTTTGGCGGTAATGTCCCAAATTTCTAAAACTTTAGAAATTCATTAATATGCGCATTGTAATATATATATATATATATATATATATATATATAACATATAAACCTTATATTAAAATATATGCGCCACATATAATTCAAAAATGCCATCCTTTTCCTAGGGGGGTGGAGGGAGGGCACGTGGTAGCCCCTACCTATGCCATGTGTCTCTTCCCCATTGGCCCAAAAATCCACCATTTTTAAAATTGGAAATTGCACCCAAAACTGAAAAATTGACCTTAGAAGGTCAATGGGCATTTTCACCTTCTCACAACCATACTAGTGAATCTGAAGGTGCCACTTGGCATGATTTCATTGGCTATTGCTAGATGTTATTATTGCAACTATTGAATGTACCTACCACATTATCATTGTACCCATTCTGCTCATTTTTTATCTCTTTGGCATTTCAATCAGAATGCGATATCTTCCTCATACAGTGTCGATTTTTCGAAACGTTCACGGCTCCGAAATCAGGAAGACATGATCTATCCATTCACTAAGGTTTGGAACACTTTTTAACACCTTGAAATTTGAGCTATCACTTAGGTCCCGATCCAAATCTGATTAACGACCCATATCGGAGAAGGCGAATCTTACAGTGGGGTCCAGCTAGGCACTCGTTCTACAAATGTAACCGATTTTTTTTCCCCATATGGACCCTATGTCACACTCGATGTTGATCATCTTGTTTCTTGTACTTAGCATTGGATCTTTCCAATATGTCATGGACATGGTGACATATTTGCTAAATGTGCATACGGAAGTTGTGAGCCTTGGTAGCTTAAAAATGGACATGAGCTAAATATTCGTAAGTAGATGCAAATGGTATGGCCACATCCATGGGACATAATGGATGGAACACCAACCACACATGAATGGGGTTGTGTCCAGTTGAGATATGGAGAGCTATGTCATAGTTGTGATGGACATAGGGAGTATTTAATCACACGTGCATGAATGCTTCAAGTTGTACATGCACAAAATTTGTACAATCATCTTATTGACAACCTCTATTTGGCCATCAGTTTGGGGGTGGAAAGTCATGGAACTAGTTAGCTTTGTAATCAACAATGACCCGAGACTTGAAAAACTGTACATAGGAACCCGTTGTCCCGATCTAAGATAATGGACCATGGGATCCAAAATATTACACACGCTCATCCAAACGAGAGCTTAGCAATGGCTTCTACTATGATAATTTTCTTGTAGGCCATGGCATTGGCCATCTTAGAGAATGTGTCGATGCCCACTAAAACACAGTTGTTGCCATGCTTAGTAGAAGGAAGGCCCAAAATGAAATACACAGAAATGGATTCCTAAGGTCGACTAGGAGTAGGAAGAGGAGTAAATAGGCCTTTCTTCTTGATGCTCGATTTGGCAGTGGTACAGGAAGTGAAAGATTTTACCTACTTCCCAACATCTTGTCAAAGATTCAGCCAATATAAATACTTCTATAGTACAACCATTTTTTTCTCTACCCCCAAATGTCCAACGACCCGGCTATAGTGCACCTCCCAAATAATATTGGCATGCTTTCTTGAAGGATCAGAAAGGTGTCTGAGGTGGTGTTTACATCCAAACACAAAACATCCTCAAAGATCCCTTTGGTGCTATGGAGTCATTAAGGTGACTGTTACAGGAAACTTCATTCCTTCTCATTCCATTGTCAACCCAGGGAAAGTCTTATTATTTCAAGAGTGCGAGCATAGTATATGCAAGTGATATCAAAGAATAGCTACTCTATATTATCATAAAGAGGACCTATCTAATTCTCGAAGTTCAATCAATTCAAAGGGAAATGGAATTATAAAACGTTTTTTAACTATTCTATCTAAGTAAGCATAGAAAAGAGAAACCTATGATTGAACAACACACTGATGAATTGAACAACAACCCTACTGAATTGAACAACAGCTTCAATAAATTGAACAACAATTTTTTATCTAATTTTTCAGTGGAATTCTCTTTTAAATTAAATAGATGACATTTTTCTGAATCATTTAACAGCTAGATACATTGCAGTATGATGAAAGGATCCAACTTTAGCTATATACAGAATTGAACAGCAGTCATGGTAAAACTAATGAAACGTGCATAAAGCATCAGTAAATGATGGAAGCATCTAAATAATTATGAAATTATTGACTGTAAGCAAGAAGGCATGAATGACGAACTATTCTAATGAAAGAGAAATATGAAGCATCTTATGTTCACAATTCAACCAATTAAATGATATCTCACGAAATTTATTAGACAACTGAAACGTAAATTTTGTAATTGAATGTATGGCACAAATATTAGTACGGAAACTCCCAGGGCTAGGCCCAAACCATCAAAAGTCTACCGCTACAGAAAAATTATAAATTGACTACAAAAAACACCAAGACATTTATTAAGCTGAAAGTTAATAAATTGATATAACTGGATGATTTTGTCCCGATATTTCTATTATAGAAGAAAGTATCTATTGTTATCTATCTATCTTATTTATTTTCAGCCTTTTAAAGGCAATTTCAATAGTGGTAACGATCTTTTCCATACGCGATCATGTTGCATGTAGATGTCATTTGAGTTCTTTAGATGTGGAGGTACCTTTCCATCTTCCGTCAACCCATGGGAGTCATCATGATCCCCTTAGTCTCTGTCTGCCAACTGTCTTCTAGTTATCATCGATTCAACTGCTTTTTTTTCTCTGTAAATAAAGATACAACAAGTCAATTTACCATTGTTAAACATCCCATTTACCGTTAGTTCATTTTGTCCTAATTTTAAATTAATCTTCCTTTCATTTACTGTTAAGATGAAGAAAAAGTTATAAAGGTGCATAAAAATTAGCGGTAAACTTAGGGTGAAAACGTACCTTATTCTTGGCCCAACATACTCCCTTGCTTACCTATTTGCAGTTCCTCATGCAAACAAATTATTGAGGTGTAACTGGGTTAAAGAGTAGGGAGGGTAGACTTCTTATTTATATGCTCTGAAGCCATGTCTTTGTTTGACTTTTGCAAAGGCCGGTGTTTGTGTGCCCCTATGACAGCTCATAATCATGATCATAACCCTCAGAGGGGTACAGATGAGAGGGCATATGTACCTGCATCCTATACATGTAGGACCCATGTTGAAGATCAAATTACTATATAAAAGGAATTTGGAGGCAACCACTTTGAAGTTTCTGTAGCCAAATGGATCTTTGTTTTTCACATTATTCGTGGATTCCATCCACCTCTGTTTGGCTAGTGCCAGAGCTACTTCCTGAATGTCTTTGAAATACTCCCACCCATGCTGTATAATTTTTTTAAGGATAGGTCCCAGTTTAGTCCTTATTCCTTTTCTCTCCATGAAATTCTTATGTTGGGTGAACATATGCAGAGCTATAGGAGGCTCCCCTCTAACCCATAGGTCTAGGCCATTCTCCCTCTCTTGAAAAATGTTGTAGGCTTTAGCCCACCAATTCTGGTTCTTAGCAAAAGAGAGGAAATCCTAGAACTAAATGTATCCTATAAAGGGCTTGGGATTACTGTCCCTCTCCTCATCTAAGAAGAAGTTGTGCATGTACAATTCACACAAAAGGTATTCGACCTACTCATTTTGTTCATTGCAGCAATTGAATAATTACTTTATGGTTTTAAGATATGTGGGATTCCCTGCCCTGAAAGCCCTGATATTTAGTAATAGATACCGTTCTACTAAAAATATGGCATAGTTGGTGGCTGGTGCCCTACATGTTAGCACATCAGAGTACAGGGAGCAAACCATACTAGTTTTCTTCTTGGCTTATTCCACCTGATCTTGTGCTTTATTTAGCTTCACCTGTTCTTATCTGAGTTGAGAAAATGTCTCATCCTCTGTTGCAAAAAGGTCTGTGAATTTATTTAACAGTGCCTGATACTCTTGTGTGGGCACTACTTCCTTTCTGCATTTTTCTAATTCATGATGTGTTTGAATTAATTCATTATGCAATTTTTGATTAGAAACCTTTTCTACCAGAGGAGCATAAGAAGGTGCTTCCTTCATTTGGGTTTCCTTTTCTTATATAAATTCCAACCGAGTCTACACAGAGGATTCATTAGTGTCCACTAGGTCAGTCTGTACCTCAATATCAACAGTGTTTTCTAACTCAGTCTGTAACTCAACCTTAGTAGTGTCTATCAAATTGGTGACAAACTTTGTTTGGGTTTCTATGGTGACCAATTCTTTCTTAGGATTCTAAGCCTTTCTTACTTCCTTCAACTATTTCCTCAAATGTTATATCATTTTCCTTGACCTTTTGCAGGTCTTTCTCATTTTCTTTAACTTATTTTTAGCTAAATTCTCTTCTGGCGTAGTTTTGGCAGGGGATGGAGGAGCAACAATCTCATTTCCAAGAATGGTGGTGCAAATTTCAAGGTTGTCAGTGATGATATTTTCTAACTATACTCTAGAGTTTACTTCTGCATTAATGTCCAAGTTGGGTGAGATATTATTCCCTTTAGGTGTTAGAGGGATTGTTTCCATGCTTGGATTTTGTTCTAAGGGGATGGTGTCTCCTGATTGGTTTTCAGATCCGACTACCCATTTTTTCTACTCTTCCCTATTCACCCCATTACTCTTGGGAGGATACAAGGCCCTAAAATCTTGCGATTCATCTTGGTTGTGTAATATTTCAGTGCAGCTAGAGCTGCTGGCAGTGGTATATTTTTTTAACGGTTCCTCCTTCTCCTCAACTTGTTCAGATGGGCTTCTAGTTTCACGGGATTCCCTTATTTTCTCCAAGAATCGAGCCATCTCTTCCTCATGGTCTTGTGAGGGTATGTTTTTAGTGCTTGAAGGTGGTGTATGGGATGGCCCTGCCTCCTCTGACAATTCCAAGGTTTCTTGTTGTAATTGTAGTCTTTTGGACCATCTTGGCTTCCTTGGTTTTGAAATCATAGCATGGGTCTTTTTCCCTCTTTCTCCTCTAGGTATGTTCATTCTAGGGAACTCAATTTCGGTCCCGACAGGGTTTTCCTCATGGATATGCACGACAGGGTTAAAAAAGTTGTCTGAGGATCCTTGATGTTTTCCTAACTCATGAATGATGATTAATTTGATTAAACCATAGTGGTTGACCACTGCTTGGGGGTTTTTAGAGTTTATATTTCGAACAACAGTGTCGTGTAATACATAATTCAAGAAATAAGTTAGATTAACTGAAATATTTTGTTTAAGAACAGATAACAATTTGAGTTGACGGAGTCTTAACATTTCTTGGCATTCATCACATGTGATGTATCTCTAGATGAATGTTTCCAATTCCTGCCACATTTTTTATAGGGAGGTAGGGTTAATCGACTTTCCTTTCCATTCTAATGGTTCTCCTGGATCCTGGTATGCTGCTATTGCCTCTCGTAGAAGAAGGTTTTTTTGGTCCATCTTTCTCCCTCTGCTGGTATTCCGAAGAATTCAACAATGATATCCTCTATGACCGGTATAATCCTTCCCCTGAGTCTGGTATGTCACTCTTATAGGTTCTGCAGGAATTCAACTGCTATCTCTTTTTCAAACCCTTGCAATTTGTGTAAGTATGGCAGCCAATGAGCTTGCTGAAGAATGGTGCGAGTTGCATCTGAGATTGGGAAGGTCGTAGGTTCATTCCGAAGAGAGTTTCCTCCCATGGCTGATGCGTTACCTTGACCTAATTTTTCCCTCTATCTTTGTTTCTTTTCAGCCTTGTTGCTTAGAATAAACACTGCTTGCAAGAGAAAAATAAATTGTAGCCTTCTATCATAAATGTAGGTAACTTCATAGCGTAATTGGAATGATTTTTTGGTCTTATCAGCAAAGTTCACTGCTTAAAAAAATATTACAAATTAGTACACTAGTATAATCACATGGTTAAAGCCCTCAAAGAGGGAAACAGTCCATGGCCTGAGCCAACATGGCCACTTCAGGCAATTTATTGATATAAAAATAAAATTTACATATGTTTCTCTCATAAGCAGTTACCGGAAAAATGATCGTCCATGCTCTTTAAATAGATATCATGGACCAATCGGATGTTAAGACATAGATCAAGTGTCATTAATACCAAGGTGAGAGATAACCATTGGATCACTAAAAATCATGACCGTCGAATTACAAGTTACAAATGTACATGGTAAAGAAACACACTTTACCTAACTCTATGCTAAAATAAGTTATTATTAACTATTTCCTATGTGTCAGAATATCCTAACATCCCCCCTTAAGAACAAATTGGGATAGGATTGAAGGATTTACAAAGGTGACACAAAAGGAGCCTATTTCCTATGCGTCAAAATATCCTAACATCCCCCCTTAAGAACAAATTGGGATAGGATTGAAGGATTTACAAAAGTGATACAATAGGATAAGGAAGGAGGCATTAGAGCCTATCCCCCCTTAATGACAACTTTCCTGAACTCCAAGCATGGATCAAATTTTGGTAAACTTCACTTTTGTGAGAGCCTTTGTAAAGATATCAACTACCTGATCATTGGTTTGATAGTAGTGCACTTCAAGAACACGATCATGAATGAGCTTTCTGATGAAGTGTATGTGGAGTTCAATGTGTTTCATACGTTGATGCTGAACTGGATCTTAACATAGCTAAATGGCACTCTGATTATCACACCAAAGTGTAGTTGGATGCTGCTGATGGAGACCACATTCAGATAGCATTTGACGAAGCCACATGGCTTCCTTGTTGGCTTCAACTGCGCCACGATACTCTGCTTTTGCGAAATAAAGAGAGATCATAATTTTTTTGTTACAAGACCAAGTAATAGGTCCTGAACCAAGAGTGAATACATATCCTACAGTAGACTTTCAATCATCAAGGTCACCAGCCCAATCAGAATCAGTGAAACCAATCAACAATGGAGATGCTCCTGCATTGTAATGAAACTATTATTTCCAGTGAATTTCATGAGGTTGGTGCATAAACGGAGCGAAAAGACCAATGGAAAAGGAAAGGTTAGGATGGGTATGGGTTAGATACAAAATTTTACCAACAAGTTGATGATATAAGGTAGCATCAACTTCAGGGGTAGTACAAGTGACTGAAAGCTTGAATCTAGAATGAAAGGGAGAAGGGGCTGGCTTACAATATTCCACGTGAAAAGGGTGTAGAAGATCATAGGCATACTTGGACTGAGAGAGCGTAATGCCTTCCTTGGATTGCAAGACTTGAAGAACAAGGAAATAATGCAAGTGTCCTAAGTATTTCATTTCAAACTTCTTTTTGAGACTAGACTTCACATGGTTTATGGTTTGGATCAATACCAGTAAGGATAAGATCATCAACATCAAGAACAAGGATGGTGAAGGAATTACCCACTTTCTTGGTGTAGACAGTGTTGTCAGAATGATACCTAGAAAATCCATTATCTAAGAGAAATCTATCCATTTTGGCATACCAAGCCCGAGGAGCTTGTTTGAGACCATAGAGAGATTTCCTAAGGCGACAAACAAGGATGGAGTCTTTTTGGATAAATCTAGGGGGTTGTTCCATGTATATTTATTCATGCAAATATACATGTAAGAAGGCAGATTTAACATCCATCTGATGGAATTCCCATTTAAGGAGGCAGCAAGGGAAACCACAAGGCGCATAGAATTCATTTAGGCAAAAAGGGAGAAGGTCTCAGTATAGTAAATTCCTTCAACTTGTGAAAATCCTTTAGCAACAAGACGAGCTTTATGTTGATCCATTTTTCCATCTATTCCAAACTTGCTTTTGTAAACCCATTTGCATCTAACAATTTTCTTCCTTTTGGAAGAGGAACAAGATCCCAAATATCGTTTTCCAATAAGGATTGATACTCTTCATTCGTATCTTTATGGCAATCTGGATGACTGGAGGCTTCTTCAAAGGTTTCTGGATCAAGCTTTTCTAGAACTTGAGCCAATAAGGAAGAAGGTCTTTCGAACTGAGAATGTGTACGTCATTGATCGACAGGGTTAGCTGCAAGAGAACCTGCTACATCCCGAGTAGAGCACACTAATCTTGGAAGTGGTGGAGTATAAGGAAAAATTTCAGGAGGTGGAGGAGGATTGTCATCCTCACTGTCATCATCTGAACTAGAAGGAATGCTATTAAAAATAGAAGAGAGAGAGAGAGGTGGCACATATGTCGAATCAGGCTCGCAGGCCAAAGGTGGCACACTTGTCGAACTAGGCTCCTAGGCCGATATATTTTCATCAAATTTTACATCTCTTCTAATGATAATATTTTTTTATTTTGGTTGAAGAAGTCTATATCCTTTGAAATCTTTAGAATATCCAATAAAAACACATTTTTCACTCTTAGGTTCTAAGGCTTTATGTTTCGCATATGGAATATGGGCCCAAGCATCACTTCCAAAAACGTTAAAGTTACTTACATCTGGTTTGATTGAGCTCCAAGCTTCTTGTGGAGTTACATTCTTTAAAACCCTAGTAGGAGTGCGATTTACTATGTAATTTGCATATTTAATGGCTTCTACCAAAAAATTGAGACAAAGTCCTTTAGATTGAAGCATACAATTAGCCATTTCTTTTAAGGTGCGATTATTCCTTTCACCAACACCATTTTGTTGTAGATTATATGGAACAATATGTTGAAATTGAATGCCATGCTCAGTGCAGAAGTTGATAATTTTTTTGTTAACATATTCTCTGCCATTGTCTGATCTTAACTTAAGAATTTGATGTCTAGATTGTTTCTCAACAAAGGCCTTAAAGGCCAAGAGCATGTTAAAAACTTCACTGTTGAGCTTTAAGAAGTATACCCAAGTGCCTCTAGAAAAATCATCAATGAAGGTTAAGAATTACTTGCAACCAAAGAAAGAAACTACAGGAAGTGGACCACATAAATCACTGTGCACAAGCTACAAATGGGCTAAAGCATGCCAAGACGCATGTTTGTCAAAACTATCCCGATGATGTTTTCCGAGTACACATCTGGAGCAAACACTGTCTCCGCAAGATACCATAGGAAGTCCCATCACCATATTTTCTTTACATAGAGTTTGAAGAGAGCGATAGTTTAAGTGACCAAAATTTCTCATGCCAAAGTTTGCTCACATCATCATTATGAGCAAAAAAAATGGAGGGAAGCGAGGATGACCCAAAGTTGTCAAACTTATACAACCTTGTGGAATCATCAGCAATGCCAGTAGCTAAAATATGGTTAGGATCTTTGAGGTCTGATTACAACATCATGAGGTGAGAATTCTACTATTTTCCCTTCACCCGAATGAGTTATCTGATAAAAAAAGAGAAGGTTACATGACAAGGTAGGAACACATAGTACATCATTATCCTGGCCATTATCGAGGTGAATGGTTCCAGATCCTACAACACTAAGAGATCTATCATCACTAACATAAATATTTTTGGTGTTACAATCATTTAAAGAAGTAAACATGGATTTATTTTTAGCCATGTTGTAAGAAGCTCCAGAATCAATGAGCCACTCATGAGAATGAGAAGAAGAAGATACATTTAATGCATAACCAGATCATGATTCTTGACAACCACAAGCAGAAAGTGCCATTCCTAAAGATGAAGGTGAAGAGTGCTCCAAATTGATGTTGTACTTCTTCATTGCTGCTTCTAAGGCTTCCATCTTCTTAAAACATTTGGACTCTATATGGCCATACCGATTGCAAAAGTTGCAATGTTTATCTGCTTTATTCTTTGTTTTGATTTCTCCTTTTATTATTTGGTGATTTGATTTTTTCACTTATGGTTGAAATTGCTTAGCACCCTTGTTTGGTTTAGGACCAAATTTTAGGATACTTATTCTTGGGATTCTTTTGATATGGTTGTTGTTGGGCTAACAAGGCCTTCAGAAATCTTTCCAAAGCAGTTGATAAGACCAAAGTAAATTTTTTTTCTTGTTCTCTTATCAAAGAATCACAAAAGGCATCAAAAGAGGGATTCTTGTAGGTGTTTCCTGAAGAAATGATGGCTTCTCTGGTGGAATGGAAGGCGAAAACAAATACAGAGTATGCAGGGCCAAGCTTAGCAAGAATGCAATAGATGAGGCTACCATCGTCCCTTTTTATCTTACAACCTTTTAAAAGAATTCTGAGGGTCTTGAATTTGGACAAAAAATATTCAATGGAGGAGAAGTTATTGGGGTCCAAAGTAAGAAACACATTTTCAAGCCGGGTGGCCGTGATTATATTTTCTGTAATGCCAATTTTTTTCTTTTTCTTCTGTGGCTTCAACAGACAATGTCAGTGTGGAGGATATCGAAGATCTTAAGAATGGACATTCCTATCAACCCTCATGCTTGATCTTGCTTATTTTCCCATTTAGAGGCTTTATCATCATTATAAAGTCTAGTTTCTGTCTCTTCTCGGTATTATACAAGTCCCTACCTCTAATTATATCTACCATGTGAGGTAGCCATTGGAAATAATTGGTGTTGTTAAGAATAACCAGGCATGCACTTTCCATTTAAAAAAAAGAAGAAGCTGAGAAAAGCTAAAAATAACTACTCCAATGGAAAGATCTCGAAAAATTAGTCCATTTCAAAAAACATGGCTCAAAAAATGGCTTCCGGATGAAGAAGTTATTCCTTTTGAAAAATCTAAGTTATAGATGTCGAATAGTTACGGGAACAGGATGAATTGCAGCTTAAAAAAAAAAAAAAATCCACCCCTTTCAACAAAAAACTTTTTACAAAAGAACCTTGAGAAGAAGACTTGAACCCAAGACCTCTATTCTCATAAACTAATCCCTCACCAAGTGAGATAGTAAAAGGATCACGTTATTGTATGAAAGGAGGAAGGTTTTTTTTTTCTTATTTTTTATTTATTTATTTATTTTATTTTAACTCTTCGGTGTGTGTGCCTTTTCCTACAAAAAAAAACACAAAAAACCAAGAAAAAAAAATCTTTATGGGAGAATGTTATATTCTCGGTTATTCTTACTGGTAACTATCATTTTTTTACGATTTCTAATTTCCCTAGATCGCACAAAGATGAGGGGAAAGAGCATATGTAGCAAAACAAATCCCTTTTTCCTGTTTCTGATTTGCCGAGATCGCACGCAGTGCACAACAAAGAGCATACACAGAGAAGAGGGTATAGATCCGGCAAATAAATAAAAGCTAAAAACCAAAAATAAAAAGAGGGAACCGAAATAAGTATAACTATTAACAAATATAATTGCAAAATAGATGCTTTACACCTCAAGATCTAAACTGTCATAACATGGGCAACCGGAAACCTTTTCACATGAAACGAAAGACGTTCCTCACTGTAACAGATGCTCCAAACACAACCGAGTAGTTCTCCAATCTCAAAAATGTTCAGAAATAGTAGATCTAAAAAACATAATTCACAGGCAATCAAACCAGCTTCAGATTTTGATCAACAACGGACGTGGCCCTCAAAATAGCTCTGATACCATATAGGAATTTATAGGGTAAGTTCCTTAGATCAAGAACCAAAGGTCACCACTCACAAATAGATCAAAAATCAATACACCAGTATAATCACGTGGTTAAAACCCTCAAAGAGGGAAACAGTCGAAGGCCTAAGCCAACGCGGCCACTTCAGAAAATTTATTAATATAAAAAGAAAAGTTACATATGTTTCTCTAATAAAAGGTTACTGGAAAAATGACTCTCCATGCTATTTAAATAGAGATCATGAACCAATTGGGTGTTAAGCTATGGATCAAGTGTCGTTAATACCGAGGTGAGAAATAATCGTCGGATCATTACAAATCGTGACCTTCAGATTATAAGTCACCAATGTACATGGTAAAGAAACACACTTTACCTAACTCTACAGTAGACTAAGTTATTCTTAACTATTTCCTATGTTTCGGAATATCCTAAAAATTTGTGTAGGGAATTCAGATGCTTAACATTTATGGATATTTTCACCCCCTCTCTCGAAACAAGGGAATCCACGTCCTTAAGTACAAGAGAGATTTGATCAATCATAAATGCATACGAGGGAAAATGTCAGGGATCAGTAATCATAGTCTGTATTCGAGAATTATTTACTTGAAAGTGGTGTATGAATTTTTACTATTTATGTGTCTTAACTTCATTTTTTATTGCTGTATTGTAACATGTATGACAGCAACATAATGCAGCAAATAATCATTCAAACATAACAACAATTTTAATCTAGGGGTTCACCTGAAATCTCGTGGGCTATGTCTGCTTTGAGCTTTGTCATCATGACTCAACCCTTTGCGATTATAGTAAGTTTTTTTACAAAGTAAATACATAATTACAATGAATACAAAAATGATCCAAAGGACTGAAAATACCATAAATATCCCTCAATTGGCTATCTGAACTTTGTAAACAACTTTAGGCTCTTGTTGACACAATTATTTCTATCGGTGCAATAAGATACTCTAAGCTTCTAAATGGCACAAACTCCCTCAGAATTTAGTTTCTTTCACTAAAACCACTAATGATATATCCAATACCATCATACATCAAATATCAACAGATAAATTACTCAAATAGAGCACTGCATTCCCCAAATAGTCTATCCTCCATGGTTTGCCCAAGGCTGCCTAGAACTTCACATCAGCTTTTTGAGCTCTAAAAGTTCTCAAAATTTTCTGAAACCACTTCCATTGGTTTCAAAATTACTGAAATAGTAAGCGTAGAGTATTTTTTCATCAAAAATAGCCTCCGATTGCTCCAGTTTTGCCTCAATCACCTTTCGGCACCCCTTGGCACTAGGGTCAATGAAAATGTCTTTGTTGAGTTTTAGACCTCTAAAAGTCTTTAAAAACTGCTGAAACCTCTGTAAATAGATTCAAAATCATTTTTTCAGTCAACAATTACCACTGGTTCACTGAAAATGGTCTCAAATAGCTCTTTCTAAGCCCTACATTACTGCTGGCCAAAGCTGGCACTAATGACCCCTGGAACTTTAATGAAGATTTTTGACTTTTAAACGTTATCTACAGGCTCTGAAAAACATATCATAAGATTCATAACATCCAAATTATCTAATTTAGACTATTGGAACTCTGGAAAAGGACTCTAGCTCCCCTGGCTAGGCCTCAAACTGAATTTGTCTCATGGTGGCCCTGATGGCCCCTTCATCTTCCCTGAAGAAAATGCTACTGAATAATACCTCCATTTGACCTAAAACCTATCCCAAAGTCTTCATAAGGTGAAAGAGACCCAAAATTGAAAAAAATTTCATCTAACTTGGTTCAATAATTAGAGGGTTATGACCAAGACAACTTTGCCCCAATTTCCTCCACTAAATGTGGGGCAATTGCCAGTTAACTCCACTAAAAGTGGAAGTCCGCCTAAATTTTGGAGAGCCTCCAGAATCTCCGCCATATTAAACTCCACTTAACTGAAGCTTAATTAAATATTAAACCTGATATTAGGCTTCTTAAGCACTCTTAACATTAAGTTCCCACACTGGTCATATGATGACATTCCATGGGAGGAGGGTTGGCCCCTCCGTGCTCCACCGGACCCACTCGGCATTCAAAATGCAATAAGTTCTTCATACGGTGTCCGTTTTTCGAAAATTTTGTAGCGCCGAAATCAGGAAGACAGGATCTATGCAACCATCTTGGTTTCAACCCAATCCTATAACTTTTAATTTTGAGCTAATCCTTAGGTCCTTGATACAGTTCTGATCACACCTCCCAAATGAGAAGCTTTTGGACCACAAAAGCTCTATTGGACTACTGAAACTAATATGTATAGAAAATGGGAGTACTGCACCCTCTTCTCTTCAGCCTCCAGATACTTGCCTTGCATGGCTAGTGAATTTAAACCACAACTAGAAAGAAATTCACACTTCCCTTCCCCGATGCACTTTTCCTTTTGTCAAGAACTGTCTTTCTTGCACTCACTCAGAAAATTTCTAGCAAGAAGTTTGCAGAAGTAAAATATACATCACTTCCTTGATCAATGATCCAAGGTTGCTCAAACATAAGTCATGTAACATGTGACATCAAAAGGTCGTCATAAAATGTGCTATACAATTGACACAAAATTAATGTAAAAAGTGTGCAACACAATCGACACAAGTCGACAAACATGTGCGACACAATGAACAATGAACCTATTTACAGTTCGCTATTTACACCTACAACTTCCATGCACATGTACACTTTCAACTCTTTCTTTCAAGTACCAACAAGTCCATAATCCCAAAAACATGTGGGTGACTATAAGAGCTGAACTAAAAGACATTTCTGCAATATAAGTGAGTATCATACTCATATTTTACACCTCCACGATGAAATTTTGAAACAACAAAGAAATTCCTTCAATTGAACTGCATTTATATGCAATCTTGCATCAAAATTTTCATCAAAAATACATGCATACAACTGAAATGTGCATATGTACGAAGGAGTATTTCTTACTGTGTTAAGAATTACATCCACTTCTTTCGAAGCCACTTTCATGGAAAATTTTTCTGCTGCAACATTTCTTCATGTGAATCCTTCATTTTCACATCAATAATGGAATCTGCAAGTCCACTTGCGCCAATTTTTCTATCTTCTTGCTGCATGTGCTTTGGACGACTAGTTGGATGCAAAGTCTAACAATGAGAGACATCATGTCCCTTCTTTTAGCAATATGTGAAAAACTTGTGCACCTTCTTTGAAATTTTTATTTGCCTCATCTGATTCCTGTATGCTTTCTTCCTCATCCAGCATCTCGAAACAACATGGTTAAATCCACCAGAATATGTACAGAAAATATTTCTTCCGTTTAAGCATGTAAAATTATCATGCTTTGCAGAAACACAATAAAATTGATCATGAGAATATTTATATTTCTTGTACTGCTTTGAATGTTCATCCTTTTTTCCTTCTTCAGGAGATGATCTAGTAGAGCCTACAACTTTCATTTGCAGACTAACATAATCATCCATGTCTTGAAAACTGTCTAAAATTGCATGCTCACCATAAGCTACATGTCTACCATATTCTTACTGCAACAAAGGCTTAAAGAAATGGAAATCATCTTTGAAACAAATTTGACATATTTGCATCTTAGAAATTGGAACAAAAGTTATCCTTGAAGTAGCCTCACATGCCTTCCTAGATTTGGAGTCTTCGCCATTAAATTTCACATAACCAAGACCAAGATTCTTCAGTCAATCCTCAACTAAAATGGGATCAACCATGCCTTGTGCATGCTTTCCTAATCCCTTGCCTTCATAGCCTATTTTAATCATTAATCTGGACCATATACCTCTCATATGTTTTTCGAAAGAACCAACACATATTTATAATGAGGAAACTGAAGACAAGTTAGAATGGATTACCTCTTCCTCATGCATTTTCTTGGTCAAAGCCTCTTAGGCTTAATGGAGCTGCATCTCCATATCATGAAATTTTTGAAGAATTTCTTCCTTCTCTTCATTCATGGCAAACAAATGTTCACGAAGTTTAGTGTTTTCTCGTTTATCCCCAAACAAAATTTGCACCATGTCTTTCAATATAATAAAGTCACGCTTCATATCATCATCAAAGAATCTTGTGAAGTAGGAAACTTCACTTGTAGAAGTTGTCATTATGATGTGAATGAACAAATTAACTTCAAAAAAGTTTTCAAAGCTTTCAAAAAAAATGACAAATATTTTTTAATCAAATGGCTGTAAAGACAAACTCTTATTCAAGCAGCCAAAACAACAAACAAACTCCAAGAGCTTCTTAACAAACAATCGTCAAGAGCGTCTATTCCAAAAGTGACCTTGTGGTGCCTTGGGGTAATGAAGATGCCTTAGTTCTCTTTCTTCCTTTTTTTCCTCTCCAAGACTTAGCTAATCAGTAGCTATCCCAAAATCTCAAGAAAACTCAAACAACAATCAGTTTGCAAACAATAAAACAGTCAATCTTTTACACTGTTTAAACACCTTTCAAGCTATAAAATCAAGCAAAAAAGTGCTCCGTCAAGAAATAAACTATGGTACGATACCAACCTGATCTAAAAATGGTCTGGATAACTAGTATGTATTTCAAGAACCTACCACTCAGTTTTAATTAAAATGATCTAGCTTGTACTTGAAAATTTTGCGGAATTATTTACTTGAAAGTGGTGTATGAATTTTTACTGTTTCTGTGTCTTAACTTCATTTTTTCTTGCTGTAATTTAACGTGTATGAAAAAAAACATAATGCATAAAATAATCATTCAAACAAAACAACAATTTTTAATCTAGGAGTTCACCCAAAATCTCGTGGGCTACGTCTGCTTTGAGATTTTTCATCACGACTCAGCTCTTTGGGATTATGGTAAGTTTTTTTTACAAAATAAATACTTAATTGAAATGAATATAAAAATAATCAAAAGGACTAAAATTACCATAAATATCCCTCAATTGGCTGTCCGAACTTTGTAAACAGCTTTAGGCTCTTGTTGACACGATTCCTTCTGTCGGTGCACTAAGCTGCTATGAGGTTCTAAATGTCACAAACTCCCTCAGAATTATGTTTCTATCACTGAAAAAACTACCGATGTATCCAATACCATTATACATCAAATATCAACTAATAAATTTCTCAAATTTAGCACTGCATTCCCCAAATAGGCTACACTCCGCGGTTTGCCCAAGGCTGCCCAGAAATTCACATCAGCTTTTTGAGCTCTAGAAGTTGAAAACATGTTCTGAAACCACTTCCATTGGTTGCAAAACGACTTTAATAGTCAATATCGAGTTTTTTTTCATTAAAAATAGCCTCCGTCTGCTCAAGTTTTGCCTCAATCACCTATCGACAACCCCTGGCACTAGGGTCAATGAAAATGTCTTTGCTGAGTTTTCGACCTCTAAATTTCTTGAACTCTTTCTAAAACCTATATAAATAGAATCAGAATGATTTTTTCAGTCAATAATGACCACTGGTTCACTGCAAATGGTCTCAAACAACTCTTTCTAAGCCCTGCATTGTTGTTGGCCAAAGCTGGCACTAATGACGCCTCAAATTTTACTAAAGCTTTTCAGCCTTCAAAAGTTGTCTACAGGCTCTGAAAACTATCTCATCAGATTCATAACATCCAAATTATCCAATTTAGACTATTGGAACTCTGGAAAAGGACTCTATCTCCCCTGGCTAGGCCTCAAACTAAATTTCTCTCATGCTGGCCCTGATGGCTTCTTCATCTTCCATGAAGAAGAAGCTACTGAAGGGAACCTCCATTCGACCTAAAACCCATCCCAAAGTCTTCATAAGTTCGAAGAGACCCAAAATTGAACAAAATTTCATCCAATTTAGTTCAATAATGAGAGAGTTATGATCAAAAAAACTTTGCCCCAATTTTCTCCACTAAATGTCGGGCAACTTCCAGTTAACTCCACTAAAAGTGGAAGTCTACCTAAATTTGGGAATGCCTCCAGAATATTTGCTATATTAAAATCAACTTAATTGAAGCTTAATTAAATATTAAACCTGAGACTAGGCTCCTTAAGCGCTCTTAACATTAAGCTCCCACAATGGTCATATGATGAGGTTCCATGGGAGGAGGTTTGGCCCCTCCATGCTCCGCCAGACCCACTTGGCATTCAAAATGCAATAAATTTTTCACATGGTGTCCATTTTTAAAAACATTAGGGGCACCGAAATCAGGAATATGAGACCTATTCATCCATCTTGATTTCTAGCCAATCCTGTAACTTTGAATTTTGAGCTAATCCTTAGGTCCTTGATCTAGTTCTGATCACACCTCCCAAATGAGAAGCTTTTTGACCCCAAAATATCTCTTGGAATACTAAAAATGATATGTACAGCAAATGAGAGTAGTGCACCCTCTTCTCTTCACCCTCCAGATACTTGCCTTGCATGGCTAGTGAATTTAAACCACAACTAGAAAGAAATTCACACTTCCCTTCCGTGATGCACTTGTCCTCTTGTGAAGAGTTGTGTTTCTTGCACTCACTTAGAGAATTTTTGGCAAGAAATTTGTAGAAGTAAACTATACATCGCTGCCTTGATCAATTATCCAAGGTGTCTCAAACATAAGTCGTGCAATATGCGACATCAACAACAACTCGTCATAAAGTGTGCTATACAATTGACACAAAATCAATGTAAAACGTGTGCAACACAATCGACACAAGTCGACAAACATGTGCAACAAAATTGACACAAGTTGATAAAAAACATGATACATCTTGAAAAACACATTTTCATGTATCAATGTATAATGAACCTATTTATAGTTTAGTATTTACACATGCAACTTCCATGCACATGTGCACCTTCAAATCTTCCTTTCAAGTACCAACAAGTACATGATCCCAAAAACATGTGGGTGACTATAAGAGCTGAAATAAAAGACATTGCTGCAATATAAGTGAGTATCATACTCATCTTTTACACCTCCATGACGGAATTTTGCAACAACAAAGAAATTCCTTCAACTGAACTGCATTTATATGCATTCTTGCATCAAACTTTTCATCAGAAATACATGCATACAACCAAAATGTGCATATCTACAAAGGAGTATTTCTTACTGTGTTAAGAAGTCCATCCACTTGTTTTCAAGCCACTTCCATGGTGAATTTTACTGTTGCAACACTTCTTCATGTGAATCTTCAATTTTCACATCAATAATGGAATCCGCAGTTCCACTTGCACCAATTTTTCTGTCCTCTTGCTGCATGTGCTTTGGACGACTAGTTGGATGCAAAGTCCAACAATGAGAGACATCATGTCCCTTATTTTGGAAATATGTGAAAAACTTATGAACCTTATTTGAAAGTTGTCTTTGCCTCATCTGCTTCTTCTATGCTTTCTTCCTCATCCAACATCTCGAAAAAACATGGTTAAATCCACCACAATATGTACAAAAAGTATTTCTTCCATTTAAGCATGTAAAATTGTCATGCTTTGCAGAAAAAAAATCAAATTGATCATGAGAATATTTATACCTCTTGTACTAATTTGAATATTCATCCTTTTTTCCTTCTTGAGGAGATGAACTAGTAGAAGCTACAACTTTCATTTGCAGACTAACATCATTGTTCTTGTCTTGAAAACTATCTAAACTTGCATGCCCGCCATAAGCTGCATGTCTATCACCTTCTTACTGCAAAAAAAGGCTTAAAGCAATGGGAATCATCTTTGAAAAAAAATTGACATATTTGCATCTTAGAACTTGGAACAAAATTTCTCATTCAAATAGTCACACATGCCTTCTTGGCTTTGGAGTCTTCATCATTAAATTGCACATAACCAAAACCAAGATTCTTGGACCGTTCCTCAACTGAAATGGGATGAACCATGCCTTGTGCATGATTTCCTAATCCCTTTCCTTCATATCCCATTTTAATATTTAATCTGGACCCTATACCTCTAGTATGTGTTTCGAAATAACCAACACATCTTTCTAATGAGGAAACTGAAGACAAGTTAGAATTGATTACCTCTTCCTCATGCATTTTCTTGGTCAAAGCCTCTTGGGCTTGATGGAGCTGCATCTCCATATCATGCAATTTTTGAAGAATTTCTTCCTTCTCTTTGTTCATGGCAAAAAATTGGTTACGAAGTTCAGTGCTTTCTCATTTATCGTCAAACAAAATCTGCACCATGTCCTTCAATATAATAAATTCATGCTTCATATCATCGTTGAATAATCTTTTGAAGGAGGAAAATTCACTTGTAGAAGTTGTCATTATAATGTCAATGAACAAATTAACTTCAAAAAATTTCTCAAAGCTTTTAAAAAAAATGAAAAATCTTTTTTAATCAAATGGTTGTAAAGAAAAACTCTTATTCAAGCAGCCAAAACAAAAAACAAACTCCAAGAGCTTCTTAACAAACAATCGTCAAGAGGGTTTGTTCCAAAAGTGACCTTGTTGTCCCTTGGGGTAAGGAAGATGCCTTAATGCCTTTTATTCCTCTTTTTCCTCTCCAAGACATAGCTGATCAGTAGCTATCGCCAAATCTCAAGAAAACTCAAACAACAATCAGTATGGAAATAGTAAAACAATCAATCTTTTACACTATTTAAACACCTTTCAAGCTATAAAATCAAGCAACCAAGTGCTCGGTCAAGCAAGAAAATATGCTATGATACCAACCTGATCTGAAAATGGTCTAGATAACCTTTATGTATTTCAAGAACCTACCACTCAGTTTTAATTAAAATTATCTAGCTTGTACTTGACAATTTTGCGTAATTATTTACTTGAAAGTGTTGTATGAATTTTTATTGTTTATGTGTCTTAACATCATTTTTTATTGTTGTAATTTAAAATGTATGATAGCAACATAATGCAACAAATAATCATTCAAACACAACAATAATTTTAATCTAGGAGTTCATTCAAAATCTCCTGGGCTACGTCTTCTTTGAGCTTTGTCATCATGACTCAGCTCTTTGGGATTATGGTAAGCTTTTTTTACAAAGTAAATACTTAATTCCAATGAATACAAAAATGATCCAATGGACTGAAAATACCATAAATATCCCTCAATTGGCTGTCTGAACTTTGCAAACAGCTTTAGGCTCTTGTTGACACGATTCCTTCTATCGGTGCACTAAGCTAATTTGAGCTTCTAAATGGCACAAAATCCCTCAAAATTATGTTTCTTTCATTGAAAACACTACTTATGTATCCAATAGAATTATACATCAAATATCAACTGATAAAGTTCTCAAATTGAGCACTGCATTCCCCAAATAGGCTATCCTCCACGGTTTTCCAAGGTTGCCCTGAAATTCACATCCGCTTCTCGAGCCCTATAAGTTATCAAAATGTTATGAAACCAATTTCATTAGTTCAAAAATTACTGAAATAGTCAAAATAGAGTTTTGGTTCATCAAAAATAGCCTCCAGTTGCTCTGGTTTTGCCTCAATCACCTATCGGCACCTCCTGGCACTAGGGTCAATGAAAATGTCTTTGCTGAGTTTTAGACCTCTAAAATTATTTAAAACTTGCTAAAAAATATGTAAATATATTTATAATGATTCTTTTAGTCAATAATGACCACTAGTTCACTGCAAATGGTCTCAAAAATCTCTTTCTAAGCCCTGCATTGTTGTTGGCCAAAGCTGGCACTAATGACCCCTGGAACTTTATTGAATATTTTTGGCCTTCAAACGTTCTCTAGAGGCTCTTACAACTATCTCATCATATTTATAACATCTAAATTATCCAATTTAGCCTATTGGGACTCTGGAAAAGGACTCTAGCTCCCCTGACTAGGCCTCAAACTGAATTTGTCTCATGGTGGCCCTGATGGCTCCTTCATCTTCCTTGAAGAAAAAGCTACTGAAGAGCACCTCCATTCGAATTGAAACCTATCCCAAAGTCTTCATAAGGTTGAAGAGACTCAAAATTTACCAAAATTTCATCCAATTTGGTTCAATAATTAGAGAGTTGCGACCAAAACAAATTTTCCCCAATTTCCTCCACTAAATGTGGGGCAACTACCAGTGAACTCCACTAAAAGTTTAAGTACGCTTAAATTTGGGAGCACCTCCATAATATCTGCCATATTAAACCCCACATAACGGAAGCTTATTTAAATATTAAGCCTGATATTAGGCTCCTTAAGCTCTCTTAACATTAAGCTCCCACACTGGTCATATGATCAGGTTCCATGGGAGGAGGGCTGGCCCCTCTGTGTTCTGTCAGACCCACTTGGCATTCAAAATGCAATAAATTCTTCATACAATGTCAGTTTTTCAAACCATTTCTGGCATCAAAATCAAGAAGACGATACCTATGCAACCATCTTGGTTTCAACCCAATCCTGTAAATTTTAATTTTGAGCTAATCCTTAGGTCCTTAATCCAGTTCTGATCACTCTATGGATGATATGGTGATTCTTCAGGGTGGTTGTAATTTTATTACCCACAAACCATGCCCCTCCATCAGTTATCACTTCCCGTGGTAAACCATATCACACAAATATCTCTAAAAGGAAGTTAATCAGAGATTCTTCCATGGCTCTTGATAAGGCCACTGTTTCTACACACTTTGTTACGTAATTTATGGCAACCAGTATGTGGATTTTCTGGTTCGATGGCAGGTTGAATGGTCCAACGAAGTCAAATGGCCATCATTCAAACAGTTCTATTAACAATTGTGGTTGTAGTGGAATTTCATCGGCTTGGCTCCGACGACACATTCTTTGGCAACTATCGCAGGCTTGGACATATTTTTTGCATCTTTAAAAATCGTAGGCCAATAATAACCCAATTGTAATACTTTATGCCCCGTTCTGCAATATGCAAAATGGCCACCACAAGGTTCATCAAGATAGGCCCATAGAATGTCATAAATCTTGTCCTCCTGGATGCATCTGCGTATATGCATATTGGCTCCTGTATGAAAGAGGTATCCACCAATCTAGGAGAACCTAGCATTGCGCTCAAAAATCAACTTTTGTTCCCTTGATGTTAAATGTCTGGACACCTTTCCTACTTGCAGGTATTTCTATACAGTTGCGTACCATGGCGTTTTAACTACTACAATGAATATACTTTCATCTTGAAGTTGATCGTCCACTGCAAGTGTGTCATCTATCTTAGGAACCCTGGATAGGAATTCTACAACCACGTTCTCCTTCCCTAGACAGTATTTGATAGTTATATCAAATTCCTACAAAAGTAGCAACCAAAAATTTATTCTCCCATTTGTAATTGGTTTATTGGCTAGATATATAATGGCAAGGTGATCAATATACAGGAGTATTTGATAGCCAGTTATATAATATCTAAATTTATTGATAACATAAATGAAAACCAAGAATTCTTTTTCAGTCACTGTATAGTTTAATTTGGCAGGAGTGAGATTTTTTCCAATACAATAAATAGTAGAGGGATTTTTATCTTCTTCTTGACCAAGAACTTCCCTTATCGTTGTGTCAGATGCATTCGAGGAAATGTGAAATGGCAGCTTCCAGTTAGGATCACGTAGGATTGGTGTCTTCGACACCAGTTTCTTTAAATATGTAAAGCAGTGTCACATTTATCAGACCAATGGAATTCAACATTTCTAGTTAATTCATACAAGGGTGCAGTGATTTGTGAAAAATTATTTATAAACCCGTGATAGTACCCTGCGTATCCAAGAAAACTCCTTACCTTTGTCTGCGTACAAGGTGTGGCCAATAACATGATTACTTCTATTTTTGTCGAGTCTACCTGTATTCCAGTTGCAGAGATATAGTGTCCTAGGATTACTCCTTCAGTCATAATCATGTGGAATTTTTCATTTCTTAAACATAATCTGGTAGCAATACATCGTTCCAACACTTTTTCTAGTGTTTCTAGCACTTGATCGAAGTCATCTCCATATGGGGTAAAGTCATGCATGTAAATTTCAAGTCCCTCATTATTAAATCCGAAAAAATGTTGAGTATGGATCTTTGGAAGGTTGTTGGGGCATTGCATAGTCCAAATGGTAATAACCTGTAGGAAAATGTACCCCGTGGGCAGGTAAAGGCTGTTTTATCCTAGTCTTCAGGGGTTGTCTGGATTTGATTGTAACCACTGAACCCGCCAAGAAAGGAAAAGAACCATTTCCATGCCAATGTATCAAGGACTTGGTCAATAAAAGGAAGGGGGAAGTGGTCCTTTCGTGTTGCCCTATTAAGTTCTCTGTAATCCGCACAGATTCTCCATTTCCCATTTTTTTTAGGAACAACTGCTAAGGGAGAGACCCATTTGTTGTCTGAGATAGGATAAATGAATTTTACATCTAGTAACTTCTGCAATTATTTTTTTACAATGTATTTCAAATGTGGGTTTAGCCTTCATTGAGGTTGTCGAACAAGCTGAGACTCCTTGTTAGTATAGATGTGATGAGTGCATAGCTGAGGGTCTATACCCTTCATGTCTGGGTAGTCACAAGAAAATGCTCGTTGATACTTTTGTAGAACCTTTATGAGCCTTTTCTTTTGGTTACTATCCAGATTGCCATTGATATTTAACATTTTCCCTAGCTCAATCTTAATGGGTATGATGTTGCAAAAAACGGTTGTGGGTATGTGTTGATCATGAAGGTTTACCAAGGGATCTTCTTGTGGTTCATCGTTAAGAATTTTTTTTGAAATTTGGCATTTCAAGTTTTCAGACGTAGATGGTTGAATCATGAAGTTATTGACCACATCATCTTTAGTTTGATCCTTAAATCCAAGAGCTTCAACTACGGTCAGTGGTGAACGGATATTTTTTTCCCAGTATGTATGTGGATGTATGTGAATATTTATCGTGGGAAGAATTGGTTTGGAAGGCGGATAAATGGTAATATTTTTTATGGAATCTCCTCTAGAAATGATCATGCTGCTTGTTCGGTAGCCTATATAAGCATCGACTGTAGCCAACCAAGGTCGACCAAGTATCAAGGGGTGTCCATCCATCCTACTCTTTTGGTTAATAACTAAAAAGTCAGTTGGATACTCCCATGAGTCCACATAAACCACAATGTCTTGTAATATTCATTCTGTTCTAATAATAGATCTTTCAGCAAGTTCCAACAAAGTATTTATGGGTTATAAAGCTGATATGGCTAACTTTTCACAGGTCCTCATAGTTAAGATGTTAATGGCTGCCCCTAAGTCAACCAATGTGTTTGGAAAGGAGTTGCCAGATATTTTCATAGTTACTATGGGGTTCCCTAGATCCTCATATTTCATAGGTGTTTCCTAATAGTCAGTCAGATAGTGCCCCTATCACATGAACAGTGGGTGCGGTTTTCTCTTTCCACACCTGCTTCTTTCCACACTGTTCTTTAATTGTCTTGGCATGGATGGGAATGTCTTGCATAGCCTTCAAAAGAGGAATTTTAATGCAAAGGTTTCTTAATTCCCCTAGGATATTGAAATATGAAGATACTATCGGTCTAGGCAGGGTTAATCTTTAAAGGAATGGAGGGGGATAAATCCTAAAGTTTTCAGGCTTCCCTTGATCAACCATTTCCTTTCCCTGCTCTACTTTTTTTTTAGTCATATTTTTTGTTCTAGGCTCTATTGAAGTTCCAGATTCAAGTTTTGGCATGATTGTATCTTCTGCTGGTGAAATAATACGTCTTGATCTCAGCCTTAGTTCATTACATTACTTCTATTCAATTTCAAGGTTTGGGTTTTCTACAATCTGAATTAGCTGAACCAACCTGTTGTTGGGGTTAGGATTGGGTTGAGACGGCAACTGAGGTTGTATGATAGGCTGAGGGTTATGCTAGACTGGGTATGGAGCTCGTAATGTAGGTTGATTTTGAACTCCTGTCCCCATTGGTAGGTTGGTCATTCCCAGGGGTTGCTAGTAGTTCTGAGGCTAGTTTGTGGTTTGTGAAGGGGAGGCTGGCCACTGGGCTTGATAGGGAGTGTTATTCAAATAGGGGGGAGAAAAAGGAAAAATTGGCCAATTATCCCCGAAAGAGGGTTGTGTTGGCCAAGGCGGCATAGGAAATGACTAGTATGGTCAACTAGAGAAAGTTGGTTGATTGTGCAAAGTTGTTGTAGTGTTTTTCTAGTTAAACGGTGGGGAAGAAAATAACTAAGGCAGGTCTTGTGCCATACCTGGTCGTGCTTTCCACTGGTGACGCTGGTTCATGAGATAGACTGGTTTTGTCTCCTCTTCTGCTTCTTTAAAAATTTCCTTTAGCCATGGAAGTGAAGGACAATGGTTTGTAGCATGGTCCTTGGTGCAAATAGTGCATGTCTGAAAAATGTCTAATGGACATTCCCTTTGGCTGTGCTTCTTCCGATAACATGGTAAAAAGATGGCCACGTTTTGTTCTATTATAGCTTGCTTCTGCTTGGCTTGTAGGACATCTAACTATGTTGTGAAATTTCTCAAGAGGTCAGTTTTGAATTCTTCTAAAAGATTACCAAATTCTGCTCAGGTTACGTTGCCACTGGACTGCTTAGGATCCCTTTTAGTTGAGTCTCGTCTGATTGGCCTATTTCACGTACCACCCTGAGTGCACCTGATACATAGTGAAATAATGTCATCATATTCTTCTTAGTAGATTTCCTCTTTTCCCATTATCTTAAGTGTTTCATCCCATCCTTCTTTCATTCCCTTTAACACTGTTGCTTTTAAGGTGTCCTTGGATAGTGCAGTATATGGAAGCCTTTGTAATTTATATTGAAATATTTCGATGTACTCTTCTAATGTCTCATTGTATTTTGCAGACATATTGAAGATTTCATATTTTACCTCTCAAGTCCAGTAATAATATTGATATTTATTGAGGAAAGTGTTCTTCATTTGGTCCCAATTATTGATGGTTCATCCACCGAGGCTCATGAACTAACGTAATGCGGTCCCTTTCAAGGTAGAGGTAAATAATTTCAGATTCTGAGGGTCAGTGGTGTAGTCATATCCCCTACACAAAACATCAAATTCAAATAAAAAATCATCAGGATCTTCCGATTTCAGCCCATGGAAGGTGGGGATGTTTTGTAAGGGAATGGCTTTCATAGGGCCATTTGTAGCATGATCAACAATGGGATATTCCAATTTTGATGTCTGCCTCTAATTTTTGTTCTGATTGGTTGCCATTTGATCAAAGATATGCCAATAATATTCGGGGATTTATTGCCCTGGAGGAATAATCTTAGTGGAATTAGGGGGTGGATGCGGAGGAAGCCTTACAACACTTCCCCGATCTAGGATACCGAGTGTCTCTATCTCGACCAATCTCTTAAGGGATCCAGGCTCTAGAGTTCTTACCTGTATTACACTGCTAGTTTCTCCTTCCCCTTCCTGTAAATTACAAGAACCTCCCTCTCTCAAAGGATCAGTACTTACGTGATTAGCAGTCTGAAGGCATTGTTCAAATTCCTCTGTTTCACTATGAATCTTATCATGGGCTACAGATGGTGAGGTTGGTGCCTGAGGGAGTGTAGTAAGACTTTGAATAGGAATGGTTCTAAGTCCTACATATGCCTCGGATTGAACCTTCTTAATGATTTCATCTATATATGTTGTTCTACCAATGATCACTGGTTTCTTGGGTTTCATAGACTTAACTGTATGATTTTGATTTGTTTCTATATTTTTCTTCCTAGTCATAAAATAAGAGAACCTATTCTAGTAGCCTCTACACAATTGCTGAGAAGCAGGCTGGAGAGCAAGAATTTTTCTTTCTGGTACATAGGTTCTTACCTCTCATTTTTAATACCCAATTTTTTGCAGTAAAAAGGAAGAAGAAATCAAGGAAATCACTATTAAACACTCTACCCGGCAACGATGCCAAAAATGTTGGGTCATTAAGGTGACTGTTTCAGGCAACATCAATGATTCTCATTCAATTTTCAACCAAAGGAATGTCTTATTATTTCAAAAGTGTGAGCACAGTATATGCAAGTGATATCAAAGAACAACTACTCTATATTATCATAAACAGGACCTATATAATTCTTGAAGCTCAATCAATTCAAAGGGAAATGGAATTATAAAATGTTGTTTAACTATTCTATCTAAGTAAGAACGGAAAATAGCAACCTGTGATTGAACAACACACTGATGAACTGAATAGCAGTCCTACTGAATTGAACAACAGATTCAATAATTTGAATGACAATTGTTTATCTAATTTTACAATGGAATTCTCTTTTAAATTAAATAGATGACATTTTTCTGAATCATTTAACAACTAGATACCTTGCAGTAATGATGAAAGGATCCAACATTGGCTATATACAAAATTGAAAAGCAGTAATGCTAAAACTAATGAAACGCGCATAAAGCATCAGGAAATGATGGAAGCATCTAAATAATTATTAAATTATTGACTGTAAGCAAGAAGGCATGAATGATGAACTATTCTAATGAAAAAGAAAGTTGAAGCATCTTATGTTCACAATTCGACCAATTAGATGATATCTCATGAAATGTATTAGAAAATTGAAACGTAAATTCTATAATTGAACGTATAGCACAGATATTAGCATAGAAACTCCCAGGGTTGGGCCAAAACTAGTAGAAGTGTATTGCTACGGAAAATGCAGAAATTGACTATAAAAAATGTCAAGACCTTTATTAAGCTGAAAGTTAATACATTGATATAATTAGACAATTTTGTCCCGATACGTCTATTACAGAATAAAGTCTCTATTATGATCTATCTCTCCTGTTAGTTTTCCTCATTTTAATGGCGATTTCAACATTGGAAACAGTCTTTTCCATACGCGATCATACTGCTTGTGGATGTCGTTTGAGTTCTTCAGATGTGGACATGCCTTTCTGTCTTCCACCGGCCCGTGGGACTCATCATGATCTCGTTAGTCTCTATCTGTTAGTTGTCTTCTGGTTATCATTGATACAATTTCTTTGTTTCCCTGTAAGCATCACTTTTACCATTAGCTCATTTTGTCCTAATTTTACATTAATCCTCCTTTCCTTTCCTGTTAAGATGAGGAAAAATTCATAAAGGTGCATAACAATTCGTGGTAAAGGTAGGGTGAAAACGTACCTTATTCTCAGCCCAACAGGTGCCAAGAACAAAAGGATGTGGCATCAAGCCATGCATCGAATAAATTCATTGCACTTGTTAAATATTTTCCACTCTCTTCATACCGCCTAACTTTATCACACAATGCAACCGCGTTAATGAAGCATCATAACGTTCTCACGAGCACAAGGGAAGAGCTCCTAGAGGAGGCCGACCCCTCGTAATATCATAGGTTAGTAATAGGGCCAACTAATCAGAGTTCTTCCGAGGAGTGGACTCTTCACTTCAAAACACTCTCCTGACCTATCGAAACCTGTGGTGAGGTCCACCCACTAAGGTCCATGGTAAGAGGTGACGTGGTAAGGTAATTTTGTGGAGCAGAATAATCCATGAACTTGACACATGCCCTCCACCTACTCGGTCCCATCCCACTAATCAGGGCATGAATTGTATAAACGTTCTGATTTCATCCTGACACCATCCATCTAGTTTTCCCAATATGACCTAAGAAGCCCGCTCCCTCTGCCTTTTTTGCTCAACTGTTTCCTTTCACTATTTATGTCGCTACCAGTTAGGAGCCTGAGAAAACTCTCAAATGAACTAGCCATCATGAAAGCCTCACTCCTCACGTCATTTTCATACAGCAGGTACTTCGTCAGTATCGATTTTTATTTTTGTTTACATTTTAATATCCACATTTTAAACATGAAAAAGCGAGCCCCCGAAACCCCACAAGCCCGAGAAATTAAGACCACCTCTGAACTTGAACCTCCGATTGACGCCTAGGCTCAAATCCACGACCCCATTTACCATTTTAATGTGGAAAAAAAATTTCACGAGTTAATGGGAGACAAATGGTGGCGATAATATGTTTCTAGGGTAGTAAACTCAGGGTTATACTACCAAATGGCCCCTTCCATTAACCATTTTACAAAATTCATGTCCTCTCTTGCCGAGGCCTACATTGAAAAAAATGGCTATTTCACCTTCTTGCAGGGGAATAAAATATTTGAAATCATCCCCCAACCTATTCTCCAAGCTCTATGTTAACCGTCTTCCCTTGATTGTCTAGAGTTCACTTAAGTAACGCTCATGTTCTTCTTCTTAAAGCTTTCCGCTGAAAAGTAGAAATCACTCCTCAAGATGATTACGGTTTCAAATATTTTTTTCCTTCCCCCCACTGAAAATTTTCCTATATCCTTGGTCATTGATAACGTTCAATCGGTCCTCGTAGTTATCTCAAGTATGTTCGGGGAGGATGACACTAGTCAAGTTAATAATTCCTTTCTAGGGTTTTTTGACCCGATGATGCAACAAGATGTCCTTCGGGACATTCCCTCATTCCTGGCATCAACCATAAAGTCCCATTTCCACCACCTATCAACTTCAAGTTGTTTGAGGTACTATTCAACATTTTTCTACCTAATCGTGCTCGCCCATGCAGAGAAATTTGAAGGTATTGACCTAGATAGGTTCTCTAAGAGAGGGAATGAACCCAAATTTGTGTTTGATTGGACCCTCTCAGTTCTTCAACATTCCAAAGGTAACATTTATTCAAAATTAATTACAGTCCTCATGGCCAAATTCTATGAAATTATAGATGGGAAATGTCCATACATGATTTTTCTGAATAGAAAGAGTTGAACCAATTTAGTGAGGTGAAATTCATAGGAGATTAGTATTTTTTCTTAGATCACACTCAAGTCTAAGTTTATGGTTGTGAGCTTGCTCCTTTCCACTTGACAACATTCATGCCTATGAGAATTTTTTCTCTTGAGCTGAGAATGAAATCCCCGAGTACATACCAAACACATTTTGTGCCGACAAAGAAAGGATATATCTTCAAACTCCCAAGCATAGTAGGTCCATTTACCATCAATTCATGACATGAATTCCCTCTAGTTAAGGAGCTTCTATAGAAAATTAACTTCGAGTAAGAGGATATATTTCATTATTATCCTAAAGGTATTGTCACACAAAGAAGATAAATATTAAATCCTTAGCCTATGAACATGATACTAAATCTGATTTTGAATGGAAATCTAACTCTAATTCAAGGACTTTGGATACAGATATGGAAATTGAGTCCCCAAATGAATACATACAAGAAAAAGGGGATTGTGTTTAGAATCAAGAGTATGTCAGAGAGCAAGGGGATTTCATGGAGGAAGAGGGGGCGGGACACGTCATCAAGAAAAAAGAACAAAGGGACCCAAAGGACATATCCCAGAACAACCATATGAGGTGGCCCCCATCTTGGTAGACCGAGATTACCATTGGCCCAGTTTTCAAATCATTTTGGATGATACCACCTCACAGGGAACATCTATCTCTTCACAGGTTGTTACTTCAGGAGAGCGTTCATGAGGATAAGGTCCTTCAGACACAGGGATATGTTTTAAAGCATATGGGGCCTTAGGGAAAGAGATCAGGGAAAAGAATCTGGGAGCATGAGAGAAGTTGAAAGCACAGTCAACGCTCCACTTCGATAAGCATCACACCATAATATTAGCAGCCCTAGATGTGGAAAATGATCTGTTGGTGTTTTCCTTAAAAAAGTCTCCATCTCACCCCCTGCCTTGTGGAGCAAAGTATTGATCATTGGATATGATTATGGAACTTTCATCTATTCCTCTTCCTCATAAATTGAACCTTCATAAAGAGATAGGGGATATGTTATGCAATGAAATTCTAAGGTACAACTTATCTATCAATAAGACTCAGAGAAAATTAGATAAGACTATTGAAACCCTCAAATGAGAGAGGTCCAATTCTAAATCCCTCATGCTACAAGTCAATGAATAGAAGAAGATGCTCAAAGGGAAGGGGGTTGAGGTGGAGTCTAGCAGTGAGACTCTTCTCAAAAGTGTGAAACAAGTAGTCCAATAACTTCAATAAATATTGAAAATACAAGGTTTAGAGCATGTTCAGACCCCTGAGTTGGCCCTCATGGAAAAAGAGAAGGAATATTTGTCCACAATTCTGATTGAGAAATGTGATGAAGCAGTGGATCTAACGAGAGGACTGACATATTTTTTGTAACAACAGGACAATCATGTATGCTTTGTTCCTCTTCTGGATGACCCCAAAAATCCTATGTAGCAGTTGACTAAGACTCTGATGGAGACGAGCGTCTCTGAATACATGGTCAATACAGTGTGAATGTATCTAGAGGATTCGAAGGAATATTTGGCTGAAAAATAAAGAGAAGTGGCTTCACTACAATTGGAAATTGACCCAGCCTATAAATAAATGCATATGTTAATTAAATCAGTCATAGACCTCAAGAATTATCTCAAAGTAAAAATGTACGGTTTTGAGGCTTGACAGGTGATATGGATGAAATAATTGTAGAGGTTACAAGTCACAGGGAATATATCATGCTGGAAAATGAAAAAATAGTTATGATCAGTGATTATAGGGTCCAACTCGAATCTGGCCAGCCAAAGGGAGTTGAGAATATGGTGGCTGCTTGGAAGTATATTCAATTCATAAATGAGCTCCCTACTGAAGAATTGGGATCCTGCAAAGTAGTTAATAGGTTTGGTACAATGATGGACATAATGAGAATTATTGATAGGGAAGATGATCGGGTTAAAGCTGCATGATTCCTAGAGTTAGTTGCTAATGGGGTAAAGATCTTTGACATAGAAATAGGTAAACTCATTGAGTCAGGATTACCTGTTTACTTGGATCCACAAGGTGCTCTGATCCCATGGGACACCTATGAACATAAATTAGTTGATATCAAGAGTTAAATGGACTTGGTACATGAAAATAAAACCTGTTTAAGAGCAGAGACCGTAGTGGCTTCTTTAAGAAAGGAGTTTTTTTTGTTAGTTAAGCTAAAACAATTTTTCACTTCTAGCCTAGATTATTCAAATTTAACCCCTTGTTCAAGCTATTCAAAAATTATCCTCTCCCATCATGCATTATGTGGCAGAGGTATTACAAATATGTGCACCCACCGGCAACTTAAATTATGCATCGAGTTGGAAAAACTTCACAAAAACCTCTTAGAATTCCATAGCCATCAGAACACTCTGGGCCATCATCCCTTTCAGCTTTGCATCCTCAACACTCCGGGCCCTCTTCAGGTCTGCATCACAATAAATGAAAATTATAGGATTTTTCCAACATGACCTTTAGTTAATTTTGATTTTTACTTTTATCTTTTCCTATGATGAAATCACAATGTCACGACAGATATTTTAGTTTTTTTTCTTCTGTTAACCAACTGTGCTGAAAGCATGCTCCATTGTTTCACGATGTATGTACTGAGATACCAATAAATAATATCCAGGGAAGGGCCCCCTTGAAACTCTATAACAATAAGAATCAGAGAAGGATAAAGGGTTCAAAATTTTGGCTGAGATTTTGGTTCTATATATCTATATGTCTATTTGATCATTTTGGCTATGAATCGTATATTTGTGGAAGGTACTTTGATCTCTCTCTCTCTCTCTCTATATATATATATATATATATATATATATATATATATATATATATATATATATATATATATATATATATATATATATAGTGTTTGGCTATATTCCATCCAAAGTTGCTATGCATGTGCATTTTCTTAATTTGTTCCATTTACATTTACTTATGTGTTTGTTCTAAAATTATATGTGTAATAGTAGGTGGATGTTATTGGGCTTTTCCATGAACATGTTTATCTTTTTGAAAGGAATGAAATATGTTCATGGATGACTGTTCTTTGTTTCTACCTTAAATTTAGTCCATAGAAATTTTTATGTTCATTTTACTCATCCTCCCATTTCCTCTAGTTTTTAGCAGGTCAAAATCTTAAAACATTTAAGCCCAAATTTTCTAAGAATCATCATTCTATATCTTCACCTAGATACATTAATATTTAATTTTTTCACTAATTCTAGCATGGCCCTATAGATATGGTGTGGTCCTCATAAATTCTTGAAGGTCATTCTCAGCCATTTCATTAGTTTGTAATTAGGATTAGAAACCTTCATGATTCTTGAACTACCACTTACAAAACTTCATCAATTTTATGACTAAGAGGAATGCTTATGAAATGTTTAAATCCTCTTATTAAGATGTCCTAGGCACTGGTCCCTTAAACAACCTAGGGGTTGCATCTAGGAGTTACATCAGGTGGAAAAATAGTGCATCTTGTAGGTGATAATTTGGAATTTTCTTGTTCTCCAAGAGCATATAGTATGTGTTGTTTAATTTTGGATCACTCTGGTAAATATTCGGCCACCCCAAAGTCTCCTCCCCGCACAATTTGAGCACATAAGTCAGTTCCATGACTGACACTCGACTGAGGCAGTATGAAACATTGTTGGTGCTTCCCTTCTAGTATTTAATATTTAAATGGGACTGTTGCAGGTATGTGGACCATTTTTTATGGCGACCATTCTACAACTCACCTTATGTATATATGAAATAATCAGGTCAGTGGTCTATGTGGATGATCGTTTCGATCCGAATAATTTAATTCTTCTATTGTCAATAGACCTCTACAATGGAATACATGTCTCACTTTGATATGCCATTGGATTCACCTGCTGAGTAAGAACTTCTCTAATCACATAAAAAAAAGGAATTTGTCTCAATCTCAAATGGTTGTTGTAGGACTGGTAATGTGGGCACTAGTTCAGAGAAGAGGTGATGCTTCAACTCAAAACATGCCTTATGTTGGGATTCAAACCAAATGAAATTTTCTTTCACTTCTCCCTTGCTGACTTGACTCAAAGTCCAAGTGATATGACAAAATCCCAACACGAACCTGTCGTAGAAGTTGGAAAGCCACAAAAATTGGCATAGCTCTGTCAGATTGGTTGGGATAACCAGTCCTAAATGAATTTTATCTTGTCTACGTCCACATACACACCCCACTCATCAATGATTTACCCCATATATTGAACTTGGGACATAGAAAAAGTACATTTATCAAAATTGGCACACAACTTTTGTTGTTGTAGGGTTTGGAGGACCTGTCAAATTTGGTGGAAGTGGTCTTCCCAACTCTGGTTGAAGATCTAGATGTCATCCAAATAAACCACCACAAATGAGTTGGTGAAGAGTCAAGATATTTTCCATTAGCCTCATGAATGTTGCAGGGGAACTAGAAAAATGGAAATACATGACCAACCATTCTAAAGGGCCCTCCTTGGATTTGAAGGCAGACTTCCAGACATCAAAGGGTTTGATTGGTACCTGGTAATATCCAGACTTCAACTCAATATTGTTGAAATACTTGGACCCCTTGATATGGTCAAAAAGGTCATCGATTCATGGGATTGGATACCTATTCTAGATGATGATAATTTTTAGCACCTGATAGTCAATATAGAGTGTCCAGGTGTTGTCCTTCTTTTGTGATAGCATAATCAGGCTCCCATGGGGTGATGAACTTTGCATGATGTTACCATTCTCCAATATATATTGAATCTATCTGTTAATTACATTTTTCTCCAAAATATAACATCAACAAATCATTCCATTGGGTAGCAACGCACTTGGGGTTAGAGCGATGGAGTGCTTGACCTGACAATGTAGAGGTACCCCTACAGGTGAGGTGAAGATGTCCCTGTAATCATCCATGACCTTGTCTATCTGATATTTCTGGGTCGAGATCCTTTTCGATAGGTCATGACCATAATATTCTTCATTCCTTTAGGGTGAATCATAAGGAACAAAAATTTCCTGGTGTGGGAAATTACCTTATTGCATTTCTTCGTAGTGACCAAAGCGATGGTGGTAGCTAGTTCTACCTGCCCTATCCCATACAACTGATTTCCCAAGGTAATAATAACATTGTGAGTCCTAGACTCATGCACAACATGTCACTTCCACAAGTATGGTTTGCCTAATAATATATCAAAAACTTCAAAGGGAGCAACTTGACACAATACCTCATCATTGAAGGGCTTTATGTTGTAGGGAAGGCAACAATGCTACCTAACATGGAGATCTCGTCCTTGGTGAAGCCACCCAATGGTGTACGACTGCAAGTGTGTTGTGGTCGATAGGAAATTTTTCTTTATAACCTATGCTGAAATGAGGTTATTTTGGCTTGCACTGTTGATAATGAACTACGAAAGAGAACCCTTCACCCACATCTGGGAATGGAAGAGGAACTCCCCATCTTCTAGATCTTCAGGATCATCCCTTTGGGCCTTAATTTATGTCTATTTTAGAGGCCCATCATTCCTTCCTAGTGAAACAGTTTCTCATCCTATTAGCAACTTATTCATCCTCCTTGCCTTATGGTTCTTCATGTATGATGGCCTATTTCATTCTTTGTTTATTGGTGCATGTGCTTCTCCTCCTACCGATCTTCTTGCAGGTGTTGCATGGAGGTCCTCAAGTGCCTTTGCTAGTGTTTTCATCCTCATGGAGTATATTGGTGGTCGTTTTAAGTCATCTTCATCAACTTATCATCATATTTTGACCTTCTTGTGCCATATACATAGTTTCTACAAGATAATTTTCAACTTGTAGCAGTCTTCTCTCTGCTTCTTCGGGATCCATATTACTTAGAGATGAAGGGAAATGGTTTATAGAGGTTTAGGGATGGAGTGATGGAATGATTGGAGTGATGGAAAGGTAAGGGGAGAGGTCCCGCGCCAAGGTATAGGTGATCTAGCTGCTAGTGGTGGAACATAGGTTTTAGGGAGTCAATCCTTGTGCATGGAGTAAAGAGAGGGATTGGAGTGGTAGGTATAGGAAAAAAATAAATTATCATGCTCTTTTTGAAGTCTAGAAACCTTTAAGAGAGCTACTTTCCTTCTAAATAAGTTTCTTGTAGCATTTACAGGGTTTCTTCTAGTGCTACAAGAATCCTGTAGCTGTTAGGACTTTCTTGTAGACATTACATTCAAGAGTAAAAACTGAGTTTTCTTCCTACTTGAAAGGTGAAATGAGTGAATGAGTGCATGTTGGAGTTCTCCATGGAGTGTGTAAGTAGAGGAGGGAGAGAAGAGAGGAATAAAACTACTCCTCTGGGTCTAAAACCATATTTGATCAACAAAATTTATCCTGGTTAACTTCCTATAGCAAATTTTGTGCCGGTAGCAACACTATTTCACCTGTAGCAACTATGTTTTGCATGCCAAGAGGTGGCGGGTCCACCTTTTATTTATTTATTTTAATTTTTTCAAATTTTTCTTTTTTTTTCAATTTTTTTCTCTTTTTTGTTTTCAATTTTTTTCTTTTTTTCATTGCATGGAAAATAAACTCATAGTTTTTTTTTGGTTAACTGAGTTTGTCTTGAGTTACCCCTTGCCACTCCTTGTCTTCCATCACACCTGGTTTCTTACCACCCACTTTCTCAAGTCCTCTTTACTTTTTTCTTGTTCCTCTCACACACATATGTGTGTCTTGGTGGAAAAGTGAAGCTAATTGCTAGATAAGGCCATGGCTACTCTGCTACTGATTTTTTCTATAAAAACATTTCCTCCTCACACTTTTAATATTTTATTATGCTAAAATAGATTTGAAGAAAGGTTTATGTGATTGCATACATGAGCCTTACCCTCAATTAATTTTTGCAGGTTATATTTAATCTATTGGTATGACTGCTGAAGTTGTCTTTGATGGTTCTGAAGCTTCTACTAAAGCTGGATCTGATAATCTTTTAGAGTTCCTATAGCTGATAACCTTGAATCTGGAGGTCTTATATAGTTTATTTTGTTTTTTTTGTTGCTACTTCACATTCCTAACTTAAATTTTGCTGTTGAGATGCTCATGATGTGAGCGCTAAAGTTGATGATTGACTTGATGTTTTCATGTTTTACTGATAAATTTATTGTACATTTGTAAGTGTCTCTCTGATGTATAGGTTGCTTCTAGTGGTGAAATTACTCCTTGGAGTGTCATAGGATCTTCATATTCACCTCACAAATTTTCATGTCTTCTTGAATGATTGATAAAACCACTTATAATGTTTTATGGTGATTACATAGGTTTGCTAGAGGAACATGTTTCCTTTTGTAAAAGGCCTTATTTGTATTTTTTTGACTTCAAATATGCATGGAGTGATGAGGGACAATGTGGTAAGGCTAAGGATGAGTAGTCTGGTCTTGGAAGAATGATGTCAACGAAATATTTATATTTTGTAGTTTTCTTTTTGTTACAGAAGTGACAAAGTGTAGGGTTTGAGTGAAAAATCATTGTGCTTGAGATGGAGGATTGATGAGAAGGTGGTAGGAAATGATGGGAAGACTTTCCTAATTTATTTTTTACACATGAAGACCCTTTGTGATTGTTTTTTGTCCTTGATCCACCTGCATGTAGCTTGTTATACCTTCCTGTAGCAATTACAGAGTCTCCTGTAGCTGTTCAGGACAACCCCTTGCAATTAATTTTTTTTAGCTATATGTCTCAAATGGTAGATAATATTTACATGGAATTTTTTGATCATTTTAACATCATCCTTATGAACCTTTCCATAAAAAATTTCAGCCATTGGATGCACGAATCTAGAGAAAAATTATGGAAGTCAATTTCTCACAAACTGTGAGTCAGAAATTGCTGAAATTCCTTGATAACGTTACCATCATATATATTCGCGCACCCCCAAAACATATTTTTAAATGGATGCACATTTTTTTATATATAATAAAAACAATTTTCCTCTAAAAACTAGGAGTTTCCTGTAGCAAAAATAAGGTTTCTTGTAGCATTTTAGGACATCGATGAAAATGAATGAAAAAATATTGGAAATTATGGGTGGATTTTGGTAATGAATGAGGGTGATGGATTGGAATGACCTAGGTCATTTTGGAACATCTTAGCAAAGGAGGAGGAAGTCAAAGATTCACTTCCTTTGACTAGGGTTTTGACCAACTTTTTATGTTGGTTCCATTTTCTTTTCTTTTTGCTTCTTGAAAATGTTGGAGAGCACATGCATTCATTAGAGATAGATACATGGAGAAAATGCATTTGTTTTATTTTTATTTTTTTACTTTTTTACTTTTTTTTCTTTAGGCCTACTAGCTACCTCATCGAGGTTTTCACCTTGAGATTTTATTCTTTTTTCTCTTTTTCCGTTTTTTTAATTTTTTTCTATCCTACTCTACTTGAAAATATAAAAACTCTCTCAAGTATAAGAATACTTCCAATGGAGCCATGTGCATAGCAATATGATAGATATAATTATGTGTACACTTGAAACGCATGCTTTGACATGCACCTAAATATGAGAGATGGATTTCTTTGACTGAGATTCTATCAAGTACTATTGAAGAAGAATGTGTTGCTACAACTTATTGTTTTTCTGGAACCATATTTAAATATAGCTTTCATGCCCTTGGTTTTCTTTCTCATTGGGAAAATTATTCATGTCTTCTTCTACCATGAAATTCAAATATTCCTCCTTTTGCTAATTATTCTCTTGAACACAAGGAGGAAATGATGGTAAACATGAGGGAAATTTCTCAATATATGATTCTGATATCTGCTATTCATCGAGTGCAACCCCTGATTCTTTAATCTTCTCACTTGAATCTTCTTCGTTTGGATGTTGTCCTTAAATGAAATCATGAAAATATATTTCTTTTAATACCGTTCTTGAAATAATATGAATACCATTTAGATCAAGAGGATATGTTTGGTAGTAGTATACCTCAGAATTGTAAGTGGGTTGAGATACTTCATTATGGGGGTTTCGAAATCGTGGTATAAGTAATTGAGTGGGAGTGGATCTATGAGATGGATGTGGTTGAGGTTGTGGTTATGGTGGAGGTGGATGGTAGGGATAGCATGGAGTTGGGTATGAAGGATATTGAGGAAAATATTGAGGATATTATGTATTTTTCCCATAATTTCCCTACCCACATTGTTTCCAAGATTGATTTTGGGGTTAAGATGGCGAAGGTTGCCAAAGAGGGAGTGTGTCCCAATTATTTTGAGATGAATGTGAATAATATTGAAATTGTGAAGTAGGTCCTTGCATCATATCAAGTTGAATAGGCTGCGATGGTCTTCTTGGAGATACATAACATACATTCTATGGTGACTGACTTGCTCCATTTTCTTCTTGGTAAAATTCCTTAAACCTTCGCAATGATGGACAATATTTAGTAGCATATGATTCTGAATGGATAACAAAAATATCAACATCTTATTTTTTCTCGTTTTCCATTCTTAAAATTTCTACTTGTTCACTTAGATTTATAAGAATCTCTCTTTTAAAGTTATCAAGAAAATTTCCAAGTTCATCTTGAATTACCAATGTTGATGTTGATTTACTTACTTTTGTCCTTCCTCTTGATATGCTCTTTCTTGTTTCACAAATTTCTTGAAATGATAATTTGTATACATCTCATTTAATCATGAGATAAAGGAGATCAATCCACTCATCCCTAATTTTTCTAAAGAAGAGGGTTTTTAGTGTGTCAAATCCTAAATGATCCAATTTTTCCCTCTTAACATTATACATTAACCTCTCTATTATATCCTCAAGGCTCTCATCTTCTTCTTGATTCATTCTAAAAAAATCCTCTTTAATATCGTGATCTTTATATTTTTCTAGAAATATATTTTTCATATCATTCAATGATCTTATTGAATTAGTACCTAAACTAATGAACCATTTAAGAGCGTTATCCTTCAATATTGCAGGAAACAACCTCAATTTTTGGGTGTGTGAGTAGCCATAAGATCTACAAAGTATTCCAAATTTAAAGAGAAAGGTTTCTAGATCCTCTGACCTCATACCATGGAAGTTGGGAATGAATGATGGAGAGATGCTCTTCATATGCACACTAACATCAGTATCTTGAATGGGAAATCCAAGAGGAAATTATTCATTGCCATCATCTTCATCAATTTATTCTACCTTCTCTTCCATACCTTCCTGAAAAAGTGGATGGTGATGTGGTTCTTACTGCACCACGTGATCAAATTGGGGGGGGGGGGGAGGATTGCTGTTGGAGAAGTATTTTTAAATATTTTTTTGAATAATAATGTTAATGCAATGCAATTTTCTGTTTTGAAATGAAATATGCCTAATAAAATATTTTTGTTTTTGAAAAAAATAAATAAATGAATTAATTAGGGAAGAAAAAAAATCATACATTGACACCTCCCAAGAAACGACACCAAAAAGTGATGAGCCTGAGTATTGCAAAAAGAATGTTGTAAGTCCCAAGCCTACCAACTTTAATTATCAACCCGAGGTTCGTACAAACTTAAGAGGTATAGGAACTATGTGTGCATCATACTATGTGTCTTTATTTTGTTGATATAATGTAATGGATTGAATGTTACGAAATAAAATCCTAAATTATTTTCAGTAATGGAAGTGTTTCTTTCAAAAGGAATTAATCCTAGGAAAGAACAACAATTTTTAATTGAAATTCTAAGAGCATGAATTCAAATAGAAATACCTAATCTAATTTGGGAAAATGAATGTCATAAGTGTTGTTTATTCTTCCTCAATAATTTATTTAGATCCTAGAGGTCATTAGTCAATCCCAAGAGACAAAAACAAACGTTTGGGAGAAAATATGGTCAAGTTCACACATGCTACAAGAGTGCTACAAGAAACTCTATTTTTTCTACATTAAAGTCAGTTTTGGAAATAAATCCCTGAATGACTAAGTAAATTAAATGAAAATTGGATGGGATAAATTTTGTTATTGATTATTATGTATTGAGTCTCCATTCCAAGTTGAATCACTCCAAAATAACCCTATTCACATGTGCTAAAAAATAACAGAAAATTACTACTCTAAAATCTGGAAATTCAAGAACTAGTGAACTACTTAATCTATCAAATGTCTAACGTAATCAAGTGAAAATGAAATGGGCTAAATTTCGTTATTAAATTAAAATTATTATGAAATATTAAAAGTATAATCAAGTCAAATGGATCTGATTAAACCCTTCTAAAAAATAGCAGAAATTTACTACTACTTCGCTACAAGGCATTTCCAGAAATCTTATATCTGTCAACTAGTAACCAAATCCAAGTAGCTTAATGATTAAGATGACCTTCCAATTTTATTATAAGGATGAATAATGATTTTTCACCTGTAAAAAAAATTCAAAATAACTCACTTAAATCATCTAACTCAATCCTACTGTGAGGAAAAAAACAATACTAAATATAGAAATATACAAAATAGAAATAAGAGATGCATGTGAATAAGAAGTGAAAAGAACATAAATAAATTTTGGAAGAGGACTCTAAGGCTCCTAGTATGTCCAAGCCCAAGGAGGCCTCATATTCCTATGGAATAAAACAAGCCTTATAAGCTAAAAATTGCACCAATATTCATTATTGAATCAGTCCAACTACATCCCTACAAGAAAATAAAGTGGAGCTACTAGAAAACAAATTTTCTCAACAATAACACTAAACAATACATGCTCCTAGAGGGAAATTAGATTTGGTACTTATAAAAAATGATGAGAAATAATTCCCCTTGAAAAGGGGAAGCTTTCCCCTCCAAAATCCCTCAAAGTGGATCTGGTTCCCAACACTAGGAGTTCGTAGTAAATGACAGGGAACACATTCCTAGATTTTCTCAATCATCGGAGTTCTAGAATTTCTCAATAATTTCATGATATTTTGGTGACTTATTTTCCAATATTGACCCTCCAGTAGTGGGGAGCAAGTACCTAAATTATCTCCTTCTACAAATCTTCATAATTTTCCGAATATTCTCACAATATTCTACAAAAATAAAAATATTAGGCACAAATATGCAATTATCTCTAAACCTTCCTAAGGAGATAATTAAAAAAACTCTATTAAGTGTAGAAGAATATATTTAATATATATTTTATGTTCCTAGGAAGGGTTATATGGGCCTTAATTTATGTCTAATTTAGAGGCCTATCAGTAAGTAATAGAGAAAAAATTTCTTACCTGTTATTTTAGTTTTTGCATGTTTCATATATGAGAAAATTTGTTGATTAATGAAAATCATCCCTGTGTTTCCCATATTATTTTAATTTGCGGAAAAAATTATCCTTGGGCTAGGTCCCAACCCAAGTGTTTAGACCCCATCCTTGTACCTTTAATATCTATGCATTAGTTCAACTAGTGATTGTTGTTATTTCACTCATAAATATTTTTTTTAGAGGTTCATAAAAAACAATTATGAGTTTTCTTGTCCATTTTCTTGATAGTGAATTTATCCCTATTTATTTTATTCAATTTATTACTCTTTCTCATGGACTAGCCTATCATGATTGATACTCTTTACCTATTGTTCACATATTTTTGCATGATGTGTAAAAGCATTATTGTTTCACAAAGCTACTTGATACCGCATATTTTCCTATTCCTTTCATGAACTAATCTGTTGGAGATACCTAAGCTTGGAGAAGGTTAATTTACCATTTAAAAATATTTTTCCAACTTCTTCACCATTCAAACAAAATTTAGACCTCATAAAACAACTCTTGGCTATTTCCTAAAGAAAAACAAGGTTATCTTATGGCATTACACTGATTTCCTTTAAACACATGTATATTTGTACCCAAATATTGTTTACCATTCCTTAGAATATTAGAATGTTCATTAGACTATGGAGATGGAGTTCAGAGGTTCAAAGCCCCCATAGGAAGTTTACCCTAGTAGTTTTAACTTTCTTTCTACAAATAAGTTATGTTGTTTCTATGTCTTCTTTCATCTGCGAGTTCATTTATTTTGAATCATAGAATAGGAATGATTTGTCTCAAGAAATTTTAAATTTTATTTATTTCAATAAGAATAGTTTTTTAATTTTTATTTCATTTCCTATAATTAGCATAACTTTAGTTCCTACGAAATTGAGAAGGTTTACTTCTTTTCATTTATGTTTCTGTAATTGGATTAAGGATTACATTTTGTCATTTTCTTTCTACAAGATATAATAGGGATTACTTTCTTATGTTTCCTTTATTGAAATATATATTAGGATGATTTACTATTCACTATTTTTCTAATCATTTCCTATAGGCTAGATAGGAAAAGTGGGATCTATGTATTTTTAGCTTCTCTTCAAATTCGTTACATAATTGAAAGATGCACACATTTCATCTTTCACACATAGTGCCAACACCTATTGAGTTTTTGTGAACCTCAGGTTGATAATTAAAATTGAGACCTTTAGGAGTTTCAACATTATTGTTGGAATACTAAGGGCCATCACTTTTTGGCGTCATTGCCAGGGAGGTTTCAAACTAGATATTTCTTTCTTCTTTAGTTGATTCACTTATTCTGTATTATGAAAGCACAAAAAAATTGCATTAGGAATTATTCATGTCATTAACATAAAATTATATTGCATTAGAATTATTATTAAAATGTTTACATAAATAGAAAAATATTTATCCAATACCACACCCCCCCCACTGGCTCACATGGTTTGTTAAGAGCCACAAAACCATCCACTTTCATAGATAGAAGTGGAAGATGTGGTTGAGAAGGTAGAATAAATGGACGAAAATGAAGATAATGAGGAAGATCCTCTTGGATCTCCCTTTCAGGATATTGGTATAAATATTCATATGAAGAAAATCTCTCCATATTTTATTCCTAACTTCCCTACTATGAGATCATAATACCTACAAAAATGTCTTCTAGAAATTGAAATAATTTGTAGATCTTATAATTAATAATTAGATACTCAAATTTTGGAATTTTTTCCAACAACATTGAAGGATAGAGGTCTTAAATGGTTCATAAGTTTATGTAATAATTCAATAAGGTCATGTAATTATATCAAAATGATGTTTATATAGAAATATAAAGACTATTATATACATAATGACATTAAAGAGGAAATATTTAAAATGACTCAAAAAGAAGATGAGGGCCTTGAGCATGTGATAGAGAAATTCATGTATAATGTTAAGAGGGAAGATTTTCATAGTTTAGGATTTGACACACTAAAAAGTACCCTAATTAGAATAATCATAGATGAGTTGATTTACCTCTTCAATATGATGGGTAAAGGCGATTTATCACAATTAGATTTTGATGAAAGTTGTGAAATATGTAAGCAGATATGAAGAGGAAGGCCAAGATTACGTGAAACATAATCGAGATCGCTAAGTCAAGGTGAACTTGGTGATTTTATAGACTACTTTAAGTTATAAATTATTAGCAATATAAGTTAACATATAGTTATGTTAACAATTCAAAATAAGAAAAAAGGGAATGTTAAAATCTGTGTCATTTAGACATAATCACATGCTACAAGATATTTTCCATCATTACCAATATTCAGAGCACCTTACAAAGAATATAGTTGATAATATCAAACACCTAAACATGTGTATTGAAGGATACATTTGTAGCATCTTTAACTAGGTATGGTGCAATATCCTTCCCAAAAATTTAAATATTATACTCAATAGTCCCAAAATAATTGGAATACCCCAATATCTTGGAAAACTTGGTCTCCCCATCCTGAAAATCAACCTTGGAAACAAGGTTGAAAATGATTTTATTGAAGAAATCCACAATATTACCCATATTTTCTTCAATGACCTCAACAACCTCAGTTCCAGCCTCAATACCATCCACCTCCACCACAACCACAACCTTAACCATATCCATTGCAAAGATCCACTACCACTCAACTCCCCACAAAAAAAATTCCAAACCCAAAAAATAAAGTAATTAAACTGACTTACAACATCGACGTACAAATTTCAAAATATATCCTCTTGATGCAAGTAACATTTATCTTAGATCAGGCATAATATTAAAAAATACAAATTATAATGATGTCATTTAAGAACCACATCTAGAGGAAGTATATACATAAGAAACTAATGAATAATGGGCCAAATTTTATAGACGGAAGCCACTGGAACTTGTAATCAAGTATTTTCTACTGTTCCTATCATCAGATACTTTATATGTTCAAGAGATTAATCAACAAGTTGTACAATATTTGAATGGAGTCGAAGAAAAATACATACAAAATGATATAGATGAGAAAGTGAGTGAATGACATCACAACTACATTGAAATTTGGTTCTAGACAATCACTAAGCTAGAACATCACCCTTCTTCAATAGTGTTTGGTATCATCATTTTAAAAGTAGTAGGTCTCTCATACTCTTTCATATATTAAATCATATATTTCAATCCTAATTAAGCGTTTATTTGGCATTCTATTGTGTGGATGGATACATTGGAAGTATTCCTACACTTGAAATGGATTTTGTTTTCAAGTATAGGAGAATATAAAAAAGCAAAGAAAAAATAATAGAGGAAAACCTAGTGAAACCCTCCTTTGAGGTCGATAGGGTAGGCACATTATTTGAAAACCGATATGTGGTAGACTTTGAGCATCAAAGAAAGAAAAAATAGATCAATAGATATCCCTAGGTGAAAGTGTCCTTTAAGGCACCTCGAGAAAACCTACTAGTTGAGAACCTCTATGGGGCCGCTGAAAAGCCTCAAGGAAAATTGTTACAAGTCAATTTGGGCATCATCCAAAAACACAGATCAATATCAATTAGGGTCTATCATACTATAAATTAGTTGCTACATGCCCTAAAAAATTCATCCCATTTTTGTTTTTCCTTCATGAAATTTTCATTCCTTAGATGCTAGTTGAAGTGCCCCATTGAGCCATTAACACACCCCTAGACTACAGTAAGTCCTTTGCAGAGCGTCAACTGCCATGAAAGGATGCATTGTAGGGGATCTAGGCCCATTTTATAGTGCCTTGGTCGACTAGGAGTGATTTTTCATTGGATTCCAGGAACCTTCCCAAACTTTAGTGGCTTCTAGAAGTTCTTTCAGCTTTCACCTCATCTGATAGCTTCAAATATGGACATCATGGAGCCATTAAATCTCTTATCCTCCTATTCCCATGAATAAGGAAACCTCTTCATCCACTTTTGGAAAATCCATTCAATGATTCATTAATGTCAAACTACCTTAATCTACTTATAAATAGATCACTGCTCATAGTGCACAATGGAGCAAGAATTTGCATCAAGTAGAGTTATGTTGGGGAGATCACAGCTCTTGGAGGTCTTTTTTGCATGGATTGTTATGCTACTGGAGTGATGATGCTAGTGTGATGAGGATGGGATTGAAGCTAGAGCAGGTTGACATCGATTCGATCCAACTGGTTGTAACTTGTCCTTCTAATTCATAATAAAGACATTTGTTCCTTTCCTAATACATGTGTTAGTTATGTTATATGTGTATTTTCAAATACAATCGATTCATTACATTTAACATGATTAGATCATTTTCATTTATGTCATTTTTTTTCTTCTATTTTCCATTGCAGGTACCAATCAAGCGAGTTCAGTCTGATTGAGAGCAACGGGAGCGATGAAGGGAGGCGAGGAAAGTGAACAGATTACAAGCAGGCTTTATTCCCTTATCTATTCATTTTGAGGAAAAGGTCAAATATATTTCTTTCTGTTGTTATAAGTGTGACCACCACACTTGGGGAAAGCATAATTATCTGTAGGTTTTATTTTCGTAAAAAAAATTGGTGACCATATTGCAGATCGATTGATCATCCCTGGTGGTTTTGTCCTAATCCATAAGCATATAGTAGACTTTACCTGCCTTATTTCAATAATTTCAATGTGTTTGAGAAAAAGTAGCGTGTTTTATTTCTTTTTTAGAGTTCCCTCTACCACCAATGCACCGTTGGTATCGACACAGTGCTCTGCATAACACTACTGGCTTAGGGATAGTGCTCTGCAATGCACTGTCTCCCACTCAATGGTGCATTTCTCCTTTGACCAACCAAAATATATCATATTTTTCCTTTTTCAATTCATTTCAGTGTTTTTTTTGTCGAATTTTCAAGTGTCTGATTTCCTCTAAAGAGCAGATTCCCTTTACTATTCTTGCCTCACTTTGGATATTTCTTTGATAAATGTTTCTTTTTATTCTCTTTGTCATTTTCAAATAGTTCCAAACTTAAATTTTACACTCGATAAACTCTTTATTTTCGAAAACAAGAATTGTTGTTTCAGTCTTCATTTCTCTTGAAAGTATTGAGTGATTGTTTGTTCATTATAGTTTCTTTTTCGTTCATATAAACTTAGAATAAATTGAAAAGAAAAACATGCATTTGCATATAGGGATTGTGGTTGCTACATAGGAATAATTTGGGGAATTTTCATTTACATGTGCTCATTATTGATTGCCTACAATTTGATTTCTATATCCGTGGAAGCTAGTTCTTCATTGTCAAAAATCAAATCGAGACGAATGCTTATCATTTTAGTTGCATTCTAGGAATTTCAAATACATCTCACGGTGAACTTGAAAGACAAACTGATAAGAAAGATAAAAAATTTATCTGAATTCATCTATAGAAGCATTGTAACTTAACGATAACATTTAGAGGTCTAAGCTAGAGACATGTTCCGGTGTCGTTAAACATAGAAGTTTCATTAATTTTCTATGATACATTCCGAGTGTGATACCTCATTATATGTACGTAAGTATATCAGAGCTCTTCCACATAATTTTAGGTATATCAGGAAGTGTTCTAATATGAAAAGTATAAGGGGATGCTCTCACTGTCTGGTTTCACATTAGACAATGTTAATATGGATTGGGCCTCCATGTCCATCAAGTATATTTTGGAGGACAACATTAGGTTTCTTACCATCCATAGTTAACCAAGTCGGCCACCTTGTAAATTGTGATACACCAAACACAACATTAAGGGATATTTCCTGCACGTACATAAGTCCTTGGTTTACTACGACAATATATTATAGTTCAGAGTTTCTTGGTAAACCTTTTTCCTAGAATTAACCTCTTTTTGTTTATTTTTTTTTATATTAAAATCAATCAGAAATCATGGAGGAAGATCAACCCTTTCCCCATTGTTCATGTAGGACAACGAATAAACCACCTTTACCGCCAGAAGCTACACCTCATAGACGAAGGCAAGATCGTCCTATTGAATTCGATATCTCTAGAACATATGGTAATACGTCTTCATCTAATTTACCAGAGTCCTTTGATCCTTTCATTACCAAGTCTCAAGTCATTTCAATTGATCCTGATTTATCTGCTACCGTTAAGACGAAACTCTCACAATTACCTGAGGATACTGAAATTCAATCTATTAAAACAATAAATCCAGAACCTAAGCTTTCTCAACTCGAAGTCTATTTGGAACCCATTTTTCTTTTACCATAACATCTTGATCTTGATTTTGAACAATAAGAAGTTGTTCCCGTGCAACTTTCTCATCCTCATTCATCCGTAACCATTTAGTCTTCCTCTTTACCGCAGAGTTTACCACCTAAAATTTATCTCAAGCTTGATGGTGAAGTAATTCCACCTGGTTTGATTTCAATAAAGGAAGAACTTTAGGAAGACACAATCCCTTCATCTCTGACACATTTTGGGTTGGGGCTTCATTTGTATCCACCTTTTCCTCGTTTGGCCTACTTTGCTCCTGTTGATCGTGTTCACTCTCAAGTTCTCATACATTCGTTATATTATTTGCTGGGTTATTTAACCATGGCTGAGACAACATATGAGACTGTACCATTTGTTACAGCTGCAACCCAAAACTAATGTTTCTTCATCTTCGATGTTTTCTACGACACCTGAGTCTCATATTTATAGTGGTTCGTCCATCCCTTTGGGTTACCAGACTTTAAATGCAACCTACTCTGGTGTCTCATCTAGTCCATGGACTTCGCCTATGTCATCATTTGGAATTCTATCTGGTTCCTCCTTTATGGGTACTGAAGAACCTCATCCTTTATTGATATCATTAGCTAAATATCAGGTAGGTCCGTCCAATTCCCATCCATCTTGTCTAGTATCTACTCGATTCCCATCATATGAAAGTTAGTATTTGCAATATCCTTATACTCTATATTCTGTGGGGAAACAGATGTTCGGGCCGTATGGAAATACTCCATCGATTTTAGGTAAATATTATGCTAGAATGCATGTTTTTCATTGGCGACCTAATTTCCTTATTTAGCCTCAAACAATTTTCTATCAATATCAACCAATTCAACCTATTGCATATGTACCTTCTACGCCTATTATTTCTTCTATGGTCATTTCTCAGTCTGCTCAAGTAGGTACTTCAACCCTTAACCCTCAAGTTTCAGGTCTACAGACTCCATCTTCCCAGGCTGGTATTCAACAACAATCTGTATCGAGAATTTTACAACCATAGGCTCATTTACCTTTGTCATAGGCTTCTATTGGTATTGTCTATTCACAGCCTGGTCCAAATTATCCCAGTGGGAAATAGTTTTATCAGATTCCATGGAGGCCACAACAACAATTCCAATAATATCAAGCTTATCCAGGTCCTGGTCAACAATCCTACCCCCATCTAGGTTACAAACAACATAATCCATTTTTTGGTACATAAAAACCTATTGCCCAGGAAATTGCATCTTATCTTGGTTATGCTCAATTTGACCTAAATCGATAGTTCCTATTTGTTGCAACATTAGAGTTACCTGATTTAAACTGGCTCACCAATGATGCCACACATTATTTACCTTGGTGGCTGGTGATTCCTCATAAACTACCCTATGAAATTCCCAAATTCAATGAAAAATCTGGAAAAGACCTGTCTATGCACGTTATGACTTATCATTTATGGTGTTCATCAAATTCCTTCAATGATGATTCTATTAGATTGTGTCTTTTCCAATGAATGCTTACTGTTATGGATACAAGGTGGTACATAGAATTACCACGAGCTTCTTTTGATAAATTTACAGCATTAGCCACTAATTTTTTAACCCACTTCAAGCTACCCAACATATATGAAACTGGAATGGAAATTTTGACTAGCTTTAAACAGACCACTGCTACTCATATATCAGATCATACACATGAGTGGCGTCTTCATCGTCGAATGGTTAAAACATTTTTTCGTGATAAAATTTTAGCTGACTGGTTTATAATGTTCATCTTGCCATATATCATCGAGGATGTGGCCAAAGGCAGTGTTGTCACTGAAGACCAAGTAATTTCTCGTGCCCAATATCTAGATTTGGTTTATACTCATCCTGGCATGCTCTATGAAAAGATTCCAAATGCGTTGTGACCAGAATTTACTATTCCTCCTTCTCCATCTGGTAAGGACATTCATGCCAACGATGGTGTGATTGGTTATACTAGCACTCCCGCAACAAGTCAACCATCTAGTTCTACACTTGATGTTTCAAATAAAAACCCTATCGCATCTGATCATGTGTCTTGTTATGAAATATATTTTGTGTCATCCGAAAAAGGAAAAAGTGACCAGAAACTTGGAAGTAAGAACAAGGGGAAAGATAATAAGAAAGAAAATTCACCACCAGAGAAAAAATCAACTGATTCATCTGAATCTTTTCAAAAACCTCGTTACTATTTATTTATGTGTAGTGAGGATCAATGTGAGATTTTCCACACCACTCAGAAGTCTCGAAGTTTCTTAAAACTTCTACCACATCTCCAATGTTGAAAAATACTTTTTGAAACTTGGAAATACATATGGTTGCTACGGATCCCGCTTCTTGTTCTCAAGTGATTATGATATCCACCACTAGTCCCAAAAATGATGTTTTGGGGTGTACTCGAAGTAAATATTACAGTAATCCATTTTCGTCATCGAATTGTCAGGGTACAAATCAACCTACCACTTTGACTTCGAATTCATTTTACTCAGATCCGTCGCCTATTATTCCAGAGTTAACAATAAAGCTACCGAAGCGAGTTTTTCATAAATTGAATTTCAACCCTCAAGCTCATGCAACTCAAAATTATAACGTTTTCAAAGATATGGCTCAATCACCTTCTACTATTTCAACACTTGAGGTTCTTCAGAATTGTCCCTCCTAGAAGCAGGATTTATTGTCAAATATTGGTGGAATCAATTAGATGGATTCTAATATTGTAGTCTTTAGTCATGCAGACTATGTGCCACAATTGCAATCACAATTAGAATTCTTGATTCAAGTACATTTGATGAATCGCCTAATTCATCTGACTATCATTGATGAAGGCACATCTACTTGTATCAGGTCTATGCGTTGATGAAAGTCATTTGGCTCATTGACTTTGTCACAATCACCTATGAAGTTGAAATCTTTCGACGGCCATACATATAGGCCTCATCAAATTATCAGTAATATGCAAGTTGAACTAGGGGAAAAATCAGTTACCATTGAAGTTGAGGTCATTGAAAAACTCCTTGAATACAATATATTACTTCGAAGACCGCGGGTTTATGCTATGGATGCAATAATATCTACTTACTTCTGTATGCTCGTCTTCCCCCATAATGGAAGCATCACAGTCATTGATCAACTCTCTGTCTTTGCATATGGTTACCAGGAACTAGAAGCATTCCATTTTTCCATGTACCCCCACCATCTCTTCAAAACATTATTGTAGGAATGTTTAAGTAATATTCCCTAATGGGCACCTTTTCGTTACCGTCGCCTATGAAATTAGAAGAAATCACAAATATAGAGACCTGCAATATGATATCTTCCGCTTCATCTGACTTGAGGAAGATTCCCAATGATTCTAAAATAGAGAGGTTGGGTGACGTCATGCCGCTAAGTCCAGTTGACAATCAATATTTTTAGCTTATGTGGCCAATCCAAATATTTTTTTTTCCAACTATTTATGTTGATCTTTCTATGGATTATGGTACTTCTTCAGATCCCTTTTCATTTGTATTCTTAACCGATGGAAGCATTATGGAATCCATGATGGTGGAAGATGAACCATGGGCAGATTCACATTAACGATCCCATCTTCCAGATTAAAATGAAGATAATATCTATGAACTATATCACCCTACAATCATTTATTTCTTTACAAATTCTATTCCTATCCATGTCATCCATTCTGAGTGAAACCCATAAATTATTGAAGAAATGATTTCTATCGATATTTCCACCAAACCTTCCACTGTAGAAAACGTACATGTCAGTGTGTCTTGTTCTCCATCTAAACTTGACACTTACCGCATTATTTTTCATGAATACTGAGATGTATCTGCTTGGTCATATGAGGATATGCTAGGCATCGATTGTAGCATTGTTGAACATGAGATTAAAATGTATCTTGATGTCAAGCCGGTATGATAGTGCCTTCATCCTATTCACCCTAATAAAGTTGTTACCATTAAAGCAGAGGTTGAAAAAATTTTGTGTGATGGATTCATTTACCCTGTTCTGCTTACCGATTGGGTTTCTAATATTTTTCCTATCATGAAGAAACATGGGAAAATTAGAGTGTGTGTCGATTATCAGGATGTTAATCATGCTTGTTCGAAAGAAAAATATTCCACTCCCTTTATCGACCAAATTATTGATGAATGCGTTGGATGTGAAATATTTTCTATCATGGATGGATTTTCTTGTTACAATCATATCGATATTCGCCCAGAGGAAAAATACAAAACCTCTTTTATCTATCCCTTGCACACATTCTCTTATCGAAATCTCCCTTTTGGTTTAAAGAACACTGGGGAAACATTCCATAGGGAAATGAATTATTATTCCATGACATAGTTCAACCGTATCTTGATGGCCTACCTACACATTCACAGAAAATAGTTGACCACCCTCTACATTTGAGAGTGATATTTTTACAATGTCGTCACTACAAAACACGTCTCAATCCAAAAAAAAAATTGTTTGCTGGTGGTTCAGGTTGTTTCCTTGGATTTTTTATATTGAAAGATGGAATTTGGCTTGATCCATTGAAGGTCCAAGCCATTCTTGACTTGCATGCTCCTTTCAATATTCTTTAGTTATAGAGACTCCAAGGGAAAGCTAACTTTCTAAGGAGGTACATTCCCAACTACGCTGAGATGGATAAAGGATTTACTAGAATATTGAAAAAGGGGATTCCCTTCAGTTGGGACGAGGTTGCGCAAGCTTCCTTTGGTGTTCTTAAAGATACCCTGATCCAATCATCATTAATCTATCTCCAAAAATATTAGAGTGACTATTTCTTGTATCTCACCACTGCAAATACAACCATCACTATGGTTTTAGTCCAGGAAGAAGATGGGATTGAACATGTGATCTATTGTTTCAGTCATAATTTCAATGATATAGAAGTTAAGTACATTTACGTTGAGAAGCTCTCTTTTGCAGTCGTTCAAGCTGTAAAAATATTTCGCCATTATATCCTACTCCAAAACACCATTTTCATTTCATATTGCAACACTATGAAATGCATTTTGTCACGTCAATTGCTGGCGAGAAAATATTCAAAATGGATCATCATTTTGAAGAAATTTGATTTTGAATTCATCAAATCCAAGTCAAAGAAGTGTTTGGTGTTTTCTAATCTTATATGTGACCTTCCTTCTAGTAGCATTGAGTCTACTACAGATCTATCAATTACGGACGAGTCTTTGTTCCTGATCAATCCATCTGACCTATGGTATGGATATTTCGTCATCTATCTACAAACCCAAAATTTTTGGCTCAATACCTCTCGCTTGCAACAACGACGTATTCGAACAAAGAAAAATATTATCATATTGTCGGCGATAAAATTTATCGTTGTGGTGTCGATACGATTTTACGTAGGTGCCTCACTCATGAGGGGGTCGACAAAGTTTTAAATGATTTCCAAGATGGTGCCTGTGGTGGAAATTTGTCTAGTTTTTCTACCACACAGAATATTCTCCTCGCTGGTTACTTTTGGCCTACCATATTTCGCAATTGCATTATCGTGATTAGAATTTATCATGCTTGCCATACATTTGATTGTAAAACCCAATTTCCACCAGCACCAATGCATATCGTAGTCATTTTTGGATCATTTTACTAATGGGGAATTGACTTCATGACATGTAACACTCGATCGGTTGGGGGGCATGGGTATATTATTATTGTCGTCAACTATTTTACCAAGTGGGACGAGGTGATGCCTAAATTTAAGAACATAGGATATACAATTGCATTTTTCTTTTTTAACGATGCGGTCACATAGTTTGGTATGCCACAAGCCATATTCACAGATCATGGAAAATTTTTTTTCAATCACATGATGGATGAGCTAACTGCCAAGTTACGATTGTTGCATGATAGTTCTACCCCTATGATTCGAAAGCTAATGGACAAATTGAAGCTATGAACAAGATTCTTAAGAGTATGCTTCAACATGTGATTGGGGTTCATAAAATAAACTATCATTTGATCCTATACTCGCCTTTGTGGGCGTATCGAACCTCGGTGATAAATGCAACTGCATTTACTTCCTTTCAGCTGGTTTATGGTCTGGAAGGTATCTTACCTATACAATGCGAAATACCATCGTTGAAACTAGTGATTGACCTGCTACCTGACACTTCTGATGAAGAGGCACGTGTTTTAGATCTCATCCATCTAGATGAAACACGTCGTGAAGTTGCATTGGCCAACGAAGCACATAATAGATGAATTAAGGAAAAATATTACGACAATGTCAAGGCTTGCACCTTCTCGGAAGGGGACCTGGAATTTCTTTATGATCAGGAAGATGATAAGATAAGAACAAGTAAATTTGAACCATTATGACATGGCCCCTACATTGTCAACTGAATTTTGGCTAAGGGTGCCTACGAGTTCGTAGATTATGATGGAATTCCATCGGCGCAACCTAGAAATGGGTTGTATCTTAAACATTACTATGTTTGATTTTATGTAGTAAACATTGTAATATATGCTTTGATTGCGTGTTTGTGGAAGTGTGTATTTTATAATTTTTCAAGTGGTTAGTGATCTAATTTACATTTTTTGCAGATGTTAGAATCTTCGAAACCATTTTTTGGATATGCCGATGGTGCTAGTCGTAGTACTCATAATCTATCCTCTGCAGCATGGGCCATATTCACTCCAAGTGGCAAGTTAGTGAGTTTACAAGGGATTTGTATTAGTTGATCAACCAACAATATTGCAAAGTATAGTGGGTTGATCGAACTCCTCTCTGATTCCATTTCAGTTGGAATTTTCTGCATCATCATCAGATTGGCCTCACAACTTGTCATAGTACAACTTACTAGCATTTATAATGTCTGAAATATAACTATTAATCGCTTGTTCCTTAGAGTTTGTCTTTTGGAAAGACATTTTGATTACATCCAATATCAACACATTTCTAGAGAATTTAACACTTTAAATGATCCTTTTGAAAATTATGTGTTAAATAGACACTTGAAACATATGTAAAGATATATTTTCAATTCACATCATACAATTGAATAGGATTCACATAATTATATAAAAACATTGAAACTAAAATAGATTTATATCGAGTTTTTTACAAATTGTTTTTGCAAGAAACGTTGGTAATTTGACCTCAATATGTATAGAAACATATCATAATCTAAGTATACCTACTAATGCTTATGATAGTAGGTAGTTTCTTGGGTTATCATGCGCAATAACCTCATCCAACGGCTAGACACGCCAATGGTATGGTTTTGCAGCCTCATAGGTAACTCATCGATCTGGAAATTCATTATCCCAACAGTTAATCCCTCCACATGCTGCTATAACACACCAAGAGTCTTGACTAAATTTAAATCTCGAGGGAATTCTCTCTCGAAAATCCTCTCTAATGGTTCTCCCGCATGTTCTGCACAACCCACTGGTCAAACAATGGCCACATATGTATACATAAAAAATATTTAGTTTAGTCTTGCAAACATCAAAAAACACAAAAACATGTAAAAAACCCAAAAATAGAAAATCTCTAACATTTTACCTATATAGCCCCATTGAGTGTTGGCTGGTAAAATCTAATGTGTATCTCTACGAAAATTCATCCCTGCATATGAATGCTCATCTATGAAGGTATTATGTCTTCGGAGCAAACTGAAGAATCCAGTGGAAAACATTATTGATGACTGACCAACATGTCTAGCCATCATCTCGACCCACCACTGTATCCGTAGATCTCTAGGACTAGCTAATACCAGTGTCATGTGTTGTGGTTGCATCAATGGAACTCGCTCCAAAACGAAAGTGATCAAGATCAACTAATAGCTGAAATTCTTCATCTTTCCACTTTTTAAATTTTCTAGTTGTTCTTTTATCTGAAGGACTACTGTCTCAACCCAGTCGATCACGATTGGATCGAGACACTCAAGCACATATTACATGTATGATCTATTCCCGACATGAAGTGTCATGCCGCCTGCTAGTTTTGCGATAATAAATAAGAGCGTTCACAAATACATATCACATATAACTTTGATATTTATCTTTCCATATTTTCTAGGGTCAGTACCTGGCTGAAGAAACTATTGAATGTATTCCTTCACAGTTTCACCTTCACGGATGGAGCCCGAAATGGAAATGGGGGCACCACATCACGACAAACCTTTCGGAAAGTAAATTTCATCAACCAATATTGGGAGAAATTTGTCCCCATTATGAAATTCTTGTAGTACGACATCCAATGAAGGGATCAAGAATTGCAATAGTTCCATATGCCGCCTCATCCATGACAATATAAAGTACTTGAGAAACCCATAGTCTCTAAGGGCTCTCACATTGCGAGGATTAGTGAGGGCAACCATATAGTGTTCTTCATGTTCTCTTTCTTGCCATGTAATTGACATTATGATCTGATTAAAGTCTGAAATAAAACCATAGGCTTAGTTAGGATCCATTCCATTAAAAAAACTAAGGAAATTTTGGGTAGAAAACAAGGTGCAAGTTTATGAATTGCACCCAAAACACTCCTAAGAGGAAGACAGAGCATTGCAAAGGAAATGGCCTTCTTTCCAGCCTCTTTGCATTGCACTTTTCGACATCGAAGGATGCGTTGGTACTAGGGCATTGTATATTGACCCTAGGAGACCCGAATCCCTAAACAAGTTGCATGAAACAGACTCCTAAGACATGAAAATATTGCCTAGCACTTGTCCTTATGATCTTGTAAAAGGAATTGAATCAGCATCTACTCTGTATAAGTTTAACCCTTTTCCGGTCTAAGATTGACTATGTTTACAAAAATGGAAAACCTTAGTCGAACATGTCTAGGAGGTTATCTCAAGTATTATTTTACGCTTTTTTGGATCCGAGGGACTATTATAAGAAAATGACTTGTGGATTTTTCTCTTCATTCCTTTTTGAAGCTCTCTAAACATGGAAAGGGACCAAGTTTGCATTGTCGTTAGACTTGTTAAAGCATCAAATAGACATGAACTTGGCCATCATGACAAGATCGAATTTCACCTTCTCTAGACTCGTTAAAGAATCACATAGTGATGGATTGACCAAAAGGGTGGAATTATATATGAATCATATGTTATCGTCCTCAAGCTTGTTAAAAAATAAACAGGTACTGGTCAATAATGACTAGGGAAAATTGGAAAGGGATAAAACACTTGATGGTAGCAACTTGCTCTTCAACATGACACTCAGTCACTTCATCTCCATGACTTTTGGGTTGGGTAATATACTGGAAGGTCTATCACACCATCCATCACTTCGATTTTGGGTCAATGCTGCCAATTCATTTAGTGTCACAGATATGTTCAAGAGAAGTCACTAAGTTGTTCCTCATCCTTTGCAATACTCATAAACCTTCATTTCATGACGCCATCCCTATACATTGCTTCATCAGTTACATTCTGTCTCTGAAATAATTACTCCCATTTCTCTTTGTTGATAGGGGAAACATCAAGGCCCTCCTGCGATGATTCACTTCCTGTCGACATCAGGTCATCATCCAAGAAGTTGACTTATAAACAACCTTTCAATACCTTGGAGATTGCTTACATCAACGATAGTTTTTTATCTTCTCGCGATAGGTTGAAACCATAGGACTTCGACCAAAATACTTTGTATGGTGCTCGACATAAAATCATCTATTCACACCATGCAGAATGTACTGCAGTACCTCGAGAGACATTATCATCAACGATGGTTTCTCTCACATTTGTTAACAGCTTACATCATTGGATGGTAATCAAACGGTGCCTTCCCATGTTCGACATTAGATGATATATTCGCATGGTTAGACTCATACTTACGCGATCGAGGGAACGAGATAGAAGACCTCGGATCTAGTTTCATCCATTCGAGCTGCGATTGCAGGAATAGAACCAAATAATTCATACGATGGTCTTTACTCAGATGGTCATCCTATCATGGGTCTATATCAGTGGACAACTTTTTGATGTTATGATAGTTTATGTGCTGAATATGGGAATGCCTCCCTCATCAATTCATGTACAAGATGAAAAGATATCATGATGTAATGTATTTTAATTGATGTAGGTCATTGTCCTCTTCAGATCCTACTCACCACATCATAAAGCATATCAATCAACATTATGAATTTTGATTTCATACTTTAGGGGGCAACTATTATAGGTCAGATTGGGAATCATCCCAAAACACAAATCAAAATTCATTCGGGTCTATCGTACTCTAAATTATTTTCTACATGCCCTAAACAAATCATTCCATTGATGTTTTTCCTTCATGAAAGTTTCATTGCTTAGATGCTAGTTGAAGTGCCCCATTAAGCCATTTTATAGTGATTTCCAGATCTTTGTCCTTAAGGAAAGTGCTTCTTTTGAAGATTGTGTAGGACCATGGTGGAGGTGAACATCATAGTCTTATCCTAACCACTCTAGTTAATGGCATCTAGGTGTTTATATGTTCTTTAATATATGTATGGTGGAAATCCCTGCAAAATATTCTTTTCTAGGAAGTTTGTACTCAATAAAAAATGTGTCCCCTGTTGGGATTGTTGTATATAGAAACTAATTATAGAAATAAACAACTACCTAATATTTTTTCATTATTCTCACTATATTACATCACTTTTAGGTTTATCTCCTAAAGTGATACACAAGAATTTCTCGCCTATATATATATATATATATGGTCCTCTTAATCTACTATTTCTTTATATCTATGCATTACGTCTCTAGGAATTTTGGGTTCCAAAACATACTCATATCTTGTAAAAATGAATACAAATAAACAAAAGGACCTGATATTTCATCCCAAATGTATAGATTCATTTCAAATAAATATTAAAAAGGAAAACGAAACCAGATGAATAAAATAAATGTTAAAAAGGAAAATAAAACAAGATGAATCAAATAAATATTGAAAAATAAAATAAACAAGATAACATGGCTATTTGCATAGTGAGCATTACAACGTGTCTAGGAATGTTGGGTTTTAAACAAAATCATATGTTGAAAAAATGAATACAAGTGAACCAAATGATGTTATGTTTCATCCCAAATTTCAAATAAATATTAAAAGGGAAAATGGAACAAGATGAATCAAATAAATGTTAAAAAGGAAAATGAAACTAGATGAATCAAATAAATATTAAAAAATAAAATTAAAGAAGATAACGTGGGTATTTTCATAGTGAACATATGGAACAACATATTCATACCATATTCATATATGAGATATTAAATAATAGAATTAATTTATTTTATTTTCCAAAAATATTTTGTTGATATCCCTGTATAATAACCATTTCGAAACATTCCATATGTTCACTAGATATACTAGGTATCAATTCTTTATACCATTTTTGACACGCCTAATATATATTTTTTTCAGGTATATTATCCAATTTCAGCTAGTAATCCTTAGCATGCTTCATCAATACTCCTCATTCTTAAAAATATCCGTGGCATTGCTGCCTTATACCATGCTAAAAATACCTGAAGACTCGTCGTGGCTTCTCCATCGTAAATCATTTTCTCCGTGCCCATGGGGGAGTATGATTCAAGCTTCAATATGAATGGATTCTCCATCGTAAATCATTTTCTCCGTGTCCATGGGGAGTATATTTCAAGCTTCAATATGAATGGATGTAGTAGGACAATTTTTGATAATAATCGAGTGGATTGAAGAAGAAGGTTGAGAAATATATTTATAGAGATCATATACCTTAATTATTCATAAAAATCAGTAAGTGTTTAGCTAACACACTTTTTTATAGGGATTCATTACCTTTCGAAGGAGAAGCGCATGAGACACCTCGTTTAAATATTCTAGATAGAATAAAATTGATAAGTAGATAATGTTTAGTACTAGCAATTGCATCGGGAGGTGCAAGGGAACGTCGAAAGGAGGATGCATGAATTATGATAAAAATAGCTTTGATAGTTTCTTGAGCAAACATTTCTTGAGCTCGCATTAGTGAGGAGGCTCATTGACCTATTTGAGTAGAAGGATACAGAAATGGTTGTCAATCCCTGTCAAATCTCGAGATATCGAATTGATATTGGTTGTCACAAATAGTGAAAACAGTGTATTAACTAACTTACTGACCAATAATTAACCACAAAAAAATGGAGACAGAAAATGACAATATTTTTTAAGTCAATATTTTGAAGTCTGGAAAACTTGTTCTTCCTCGACATTGGCATTCAATGTTTACATATTCTGTTTTTAATAATGCTTACACTGCTGCTGCTTAGTTCCATAGGTTTCTCAAAAAATTGGCTGCAAAAGGATTTTGCTATCTAACATTTGAATGTAATAACAGCCTTTAGGATGGAGCTAGAGTGTTTAGGATGGTAAATGTAAAGCCAACTAGGTTTAATGTGCTTAATTGAACTACAACTTCTTGGTAAGATTGCAGAGTTTTCACCACCCAGATCTGTTTACTGCAATTTGGATAAGGTTGTTGAGTGGCTTGTCTATTCCAAAAGTGTGGATTTTTGCGGCATTTCAATCATGGCATTGCTTACTTTTATGTGCTATATTGTAGCTCTCATATTGTAAGCAGAACCAGTCACACTGATGTGCTTGACATTCTCTCACGAGCCCAAGTAACAATATACCAGAGCCCAAATAAAAATATACTGATATACATCGAAATCGTCCTTTTGATAGCAAGGTTGCCGTAGTGTAGTCTTTACATTTCTGTCATTTGTAATTAGATTTCTTTTCAAGCAGATTTCTTTTCAAGCATTTATTATTTCTGCATTTGTATTTCTATACTACATCTTTACAAACATTACTCTTGAGTAAATAGCCGCCTCAGACTGAGTACACTCTTGAAACAAAAAGTCGTCCCTGGGTTGACAATTAATGTGAGGTAATTAGGAGTTACAAAGACACCTTTTTATCGCTCCACAATCATCTCCAAGGGAATGACGAATTAGTAATAGTACTAAATTTGTTGCAAGGTCATAAGAGTCTTCATCCAAAGTTAATATACAAAAATGATAAAAAATGAAATAGAGGCATATCATCATGACAAGGGTAATTCCACAGATGAGGGAAGATGTTAACGTGTGGGTTTGAGAGTTCTAGAAAAGCGTAGAAAGGAAACGTCCCCGAAAATTACAGAGGTTGTAATTTTCTTACTCTTGTGATATTTTCCATAGTGGATATGCCAAAGATGGAAGAAAGTCAAAGAAAATTATTAAGTCAGATTAGGGAGTCCTAAAGGAGCCTTAGGGAGTTCTTGATTTGAATTTGTACCATTAATATTGGGTATCTGGGTTTATGATGCCTCAAACTTGAGCGACTTTATGCAACATGAGCTTCAATTTGTGACAACCAATATCAATTCGATTTCTCGATATTTGACAGGGATTGACAACCATTTCTGTATCCTTCTACTCAAATAGGTCAATGAGCCTCCTCACTAATGCGAGCTCAAGTAATGTTTGCTCAAGAAACTATCAAAGCTATTTTTCTCATAATTCATGCATCCTACTTTCGGCGTTCCCTTGCACCTCCTGGTGCAATTGCTAGTTTTTATCCCTTAGACACACATAACGGTTGATTTCTGAGATACTGACATGTTCAAATATTTAGGTTTAGGGTAGTTCGTAAGGAAGTAGAGAACGTCGGTGCTAGACAACATGACAGAGCTGACTGATAATCCTTGTAGGGCAAGCATATTTCCTATGACCTGGTTCGCCACAAAGCCTGCAAAATTCATCATCCCGTATTGTCCCATTAAGTGCCGCAAGTTCCCTCAACTGCGCCCGCTTGTGCTCATTCAAACCCTCGTCAACAGGCATAAACAGCTTCTCCACCATGCCCGCAGCTTCTTCCAAAGCATCCTGTGTCGCCGCCTCGACCAAAACATGCAGGTCCTCATTCTCGGATGGATCATGTTTCAGATCATATTTCTACTGTAATCTACCTTCCTTGATATAACCTTCGCCTCTTATAACAATCTTTGCACTAGTATCCTTCTCCATTTTCTATGTAAATATGAAAATGATTTTGGAATAAAATTATGTGAGTACGAGGATCGTAGTTGGACATAAATAACGAGTGATGTAAATAGGAAATGGGGCAGAAAAATGTTAAGGAAAGCATATATTTTGAAAAACCAAATAATATTTTTATAAACAAATTATAATTAAGTCATTCATGATAATAAGTATGTATGCCATTTAGATTTTCTGAAAACATGTAAATGAGAAGAAATTGGGCTAAGCAATTTCCTATTGAAATGTATAGAAATGAATATTGTTGTCCTTCATGAAAATAAAGTTTAGTTGCCGGCAGAATAAAAAGTTAAAAACGACTTATCTATGACTTGATGAGCATTTGAAACAACGTAAATCTACTTCAGAAATCTAATGAGGATTCTAAATACACATATCTCTAGTAACACTGATTTCTACGCTAATTCAAAGTATGTTATGATTTTCAAAAGAATGTGAGTAATAGTCATAATTTTCACATGAGTAAAGTTATGGAATATTTACCTCATGTTTCAAGGATTTTAACGGAATCTTTGAAACACTCATCAAAGAAAAGGAAAATTACAACCTACATAATCTTTGAAAAACTCATCAAAATAAAAAGAAACTTACAAGATTTTGTTTCAGCAAAATCCTGTGAAAGCATTTTGAATAATCTTGTTGGCTAATAAGTCAACTTTATGAGTAGCATTCGTGCTAAATGTTGAGTCAATGTCTCATTATTTTGTCGAAATTTTTCAGACCTTGTTTTAATATAAATTTTGTGTTGGAAATGTTTAAATATAAAAGAGATTCTTTGACTGATCCATTCTACTTAAACACCAATCCTCTATACAAAACATGGAACTTTGGAAACGTCTTACCCCGCAATCACTGAAGTCCATGAAACCACATTTTGTTCATGCATTTCATCAAAACGTTTCAAGGCTTCATCAAGACATCCATTCTGTGCAAGCCCTGTAATACTTGCATTCCATGAGGCCACATCTCGTTCAGGCATTACCTGTTACACTTCACAATTTTGAACATTTTCAAATTAGCTTTTTTGAATACCTCTTTCACCTCCTAAATACCCATAGAAGTCATTCTTTGAGGTCTCTTCACATACGATTTAGTATCAAGTGCATATGCAACAAAGTAAAGTGACGTGTTCATTCTAACCCACATTCTCTGTATGATACATCATAATTCTTGTGTTTAAAACTCTATTGAAGGGTCCCTTTGATGGATGGGCAACACCAACTCTGCCCATAATGTTGTCAAATGTCTCATTAATTTCTCCAAGAGAAGGACAATATGAATTTCTGTAATGATAATCTACAATAGTAGCAATAAATTCTACTAAGCAACTACAATCTGCCCAGTTATTAATACCCTTTGTTTCAAAAACCTTCCCTCGATGATCTTGGTCTCACTCTACCTACTTTATCTAGGGCTGAAAGCCATGTTTTGCAAGATCAATTGCACCTCAAACATCCTCTTCTTCAAGAAATGGAGAAACATGTTGATTATGATTTTGATTTTTTAAGAGAGGCAAAATCCATGGAGAAGATCGGTCACTTTTTGAAAAAAGTTAAGAAGGGAAAACCATCAGTTACACTACGACGATGGAATTCATGTATACAATATATCCATTATTCCAATTTCCTCTGTTTCTCAATAAATTGTGGCTGCTCTTTGTGTGTTTGTACAGAGCACACTTCAGCAGATTTTTCCTTCTTGGACCTGAATCCATTTGTGGATAGATAGGGAGTTTCAGAATTGTTCAAGTGGCAAACAGAATGTGTTGCCTTTTGTTTCCGAGTGTTCAAAAATCATAAGATGCCCGTGGCAAGGGTTATTGGTGCATTTTCCAGCTTCTACGTTTATAATTTTATCTTTTGCATTTTTTGCCAAAGTTTGATAACATATTTTTTCCTTTGGCAGCCCAATGTCATCGAAAAGGAGAGGCCGGACACCACCGTTGCTCCTAAGAATTCTTCACCCATTAGGTGATGCATTCTATAACTCACAGCATTTTAATATTTTCTTTTATTAGTATTGCTGCAGGTCCTGTTTCTGTTGTGTGGGGATGTTCTGTTGGTTAAGAAGACTCCTAACAGTAATCTGAAACATTATTTCATATTATAGCATATTGTTCAATGTCACATGTGTTTTCACCATTTTTCCTTTAAAATCAAGGACAAATTTGCATGGTATTCCAAAGAGTTTTCATTAATAATACCTCGCCCACTGATGTTACTCATTTTGTTTTGTCTTTTCATTCTTTCTATACATGGCTACTTTTGACACGTAAAATTAGCCTTTTGATGTGCAGCCCAATATTATGAGAACTGGAAATGGAGAACCTAAAATCTTGAACAAGACAAGAACTGGAAAAAATGAAATCCTTTAACCATCCCAGAACTGTCGATGCCAAAAATTCCGAGCAGCACTAAAACTGGAAAAAACCTGGATGAAAATGCAACATTTATGAGAAGTGAATTGGTTGTAAATCTTAACACATTTCAACATTTCAAATCTTGACAGTGCTTGACAATCTAATGTGCTAAGTGAAAATGTAGAAATAATCATCTGTCATGTGCAAGGTCTGAAGACCATACTTGTGATGTTCGAAAACTGTCAAGTGATCGAATGTGTTCATAAAATTTCTATAAAAAATGACACATAGAAATGATGAAATCGATTCCTAGCACCTCTCCTATTCTTGCCACCTATAACATGATGCAACCACACACAGTGGAATACAAATTTTAACAAAAAATAATGGCCATTTTCAGAAAACTTTGTGAAGTTCTTATTAAACCATTTTGTTTATTCATTCACAAATTCCTTTTGAAATAAAAAACAAATGATTAAAACTTGAAAAAGAGTAGGTCTAACCCGAGAAACCACTCTACACTGGTTGTAAAGTCCTTTTCTAAACCAATCTCCAGCTACCAAAAAATTAAGTGAATCTCCAGCTTTCTTTGCAGATCGAACGTGTTGGAGAGAAGAGTGGGATTTCTGTGTTAAAGTGCAGAGGAAGATTAAAATGAAATAAACCTTTGCCCATGTCCATCCTTCAGTCCTCTGCATCTACAAATTAGGGTCACTCCTGCCAAAGCTTTCCAGTTAGTGGCCAAAGAAATTTAATGTTCCTCACAGGCCCACAGTGAAGTATCAACGGGCACGCTTCCAAGTGTCACTATCTCCATTTCCAGTACTAACAAAGGAAAAACAGAGATAAAGGGTTGGTTACCATAAGAACACCTCTTGTACACATAATGCTCCATCTGAAAATCACATTTTTTGGTGCCGAGATGAAAATAGGCAGCAAGCATCATCTGAATTTATGCCTCCTTCTGAGACAAACCCCGTCTTCTGTGGGAGAAGAGTGGGATTTTTTTGTTAAAGAGCAGAGGAAGATTAAAATGAAATAAACCTTTGCCCATGTCCATCCTTCAATCCTCTGCATCTGCAAATTAGGGTTACTCCTGCCAAATATTTCCAGTTAGTGGCCAAAGCAATTTAATGTTCCTCACAGGCCCATAGTGAAATATCAATGAGCACGCTTCCGAGCGTTGCTATCTCCATTTCCAGTACTAACAAAGGAAAAACAGAGATAAAGGGTTGGTTACCATAAGAACGCCTCTTGTACACATAACGCTCCATCTGACAATCGCAGTTTTTGGTGCCGAGATGAACATAGGCAGCAAGCATCATCAAAATTTCTACCTCCTTCTGAGACAAACCCCGTCTTCTGCGCCATTTTCAAATCTTCCGCCTCATGCACACTTCACTGTTACTCTCCCCTTCCTCCGAGCTTTTGCAAAACCTAAAGCATGAGAAAGCCCTGGAGCCCTAGTAAATTGGCCATAATCTCCACACACCACCGCCATATCCACCGACACACCTCCGCCTCTACAACTACCACAAACACCACCGCCATGTGCTCCAGGAATGGTGACCGAGCACCCTCTGGCCGGTCATCTAAAGGAATATCCATTAACTATGCATTCAAAGCCTGTACCTCAGGATCGAGTTCCATTCCTCCATTTAACTCTTCAACAAACCCTGGAAGCTGGATTCCCATAAGTGGTTTTGGATCATCAACCCAATGGGTCTTTCGTTTCCTAACGGACCCAACACTATCCTGCATTTATCTCTCGCCTTTCGTCTGAGGACCCCAATGGGATCGCCGCTTCCTGCCGCTGCTCACTTCTATAGTACAAGCGATCTACGTTTCAAATTGGCTCGAACCCTCCACTCGATCTTCCAACTTCATTGCTATAGTCTACAACAAATCTGGATTCAAACCCCCATCCTTTCCCTCTTCGTTTCCGCTTCTTGTACTCACAAAGCCAGTTTCCTCTTCCTTGGCTACAGCAAGTTTCTTATCCCGCCATCGGGTTGCAATTGAAGAGGGCCTTCTGGATGGTGCACATCATCCTGTTTCTGGTATTCTACATAACCTTTCTCTCCTCCGCCATGGTTCCGGTATCGGCTTCGTGGTCAGTGTATTGTGCATACCTTGGGTAGTTTGCTGGTTTTGATACTGCTCATACCCTGATCTCTTCCCCTCACACATGGTTCGAATCCCTCAAAGACCTAAAAACCCTCGTCTCCAAACCTTCCAAACCTTTCAACAAATGGCGGCAAAAGCGTATGCATATAAGGAGAGATGCTGGAAGGACGATAAAAAAGCCTTCCTATTGGCTGGGGTGAACAGCATTTGCTCACCCCAAGCCCGCAAAGAAAACGCCTCCGGCGTAAATATACAAACCATTCATTATGCATGTCGTATATTTGTATCAACCATTTATTCCATCAAATATATGGTTGTTGCAAGTTATGTCGATAATTCCTCTTTAGATTCATTTCACACTATATGTATTCGGCAATGAGAAAAGTTGTTTTGGATGTGACATAAAATAGTAATGAAAATCATTAATAATAGAAAATAGGAAAGAAAAAAATAATATACAGCTTAATTCTCTTACTTGGATAATGTATTTCTATATATTTAACAATGGGCCTACAACTAACTACATAACTAATTATATGTACTTCAAAATTAGAATAAATATTAAACTAGATGCTCACAAATTCATGGGTAGAAGAAATTCTAAACAATGCAAGTGCATAAATCTTGATGGATAAAAGTATGTAGTAAATATTGATGGTTGTAGCTAGATATATGAGAGTAAACACTCAAAAGAGGTACAATGTTGGTGATTTTTATTTCTTGGTGTGTTTGTTATTGTGTTCTATATCAATTCCTTAAATTTAATCTTTAACTAGGAAATGTTGAATGCAATGGAAATTGAATATAATAAAAGTCATGCCGCATTAGTTATTGAATTGTATGCAAAGGGGATCTAGCTCAAGAGTAAATAAATGTACACCAAGAATGAATAAATGTGTTGGAACCATAAGATACCCTATGTTGAGAAAATAAGATAGGGAATGATAGAGGTGCAAAAAGGGAAAATATTAGGTAGTGATGTGTATCATAGCTTGTAAATGGAATATTGATAGATTTGAAGTAGATGATTAATATATAAGTAGTCCCATGTGTTTGAACTCCATATTGAAATTCTCATCATTTCCTTATATGATGTAACAAAACTCATGACAAATTTTGTTGCATTTGTGGTAGTATGATAACGAAAAATATTCAAGAGAATGCTTGGTATTATATAAACTTAAAATATTAAGAAGTTTTTGGAAGTGATGATGTGTATTTATTGAATCCTTATTTATGAAAGTGATTAAAGGTATGAAACATGTTTGAAGGTGTATTCATTTGTAGTGAGTGATAGTTTTTCCATTGTTTATTGCCCATGGTTTTTAATTTCAGAATAATGTGAAACATTGGAGAAAAAATGTTGTGTTGTACCATGTCTATTATAGATGTGTATATAGGGGTTCATTCATGTGAAAAGGATTTTACTAGGACGAAGTGAATAGATGAAGTTTACATTCTAGAAAATTTAAACATCCCCATTGCAAAAATCGAAAGGGAGGAATACAAATTTTAACCTGTATTGAATCATATGTTATGGGTACCATCAAGTTCCTTGGATACTTCAATGGACCATATTTTGATAAATCATATGCAATATACATTGTTGATATCACTCTAGAGTGTGCATAATAACTTAAATATTATTATTATAGTAAATACTAAAACTAAGACTATGTTGAAGAGTTCACTAAAGAGCTAGTGGCCATTATTGTGGAACATAACGATAGTGTGAATTATCCTATATTTTATATGTGAAGGAATCATGAAATATCCTCAAATTGTACATGCCAGATGATCTATATGAGGGACACATTTTGGGTTACTAGTAAGAGAATTACAAGGTGTTGCGGTTCTTATAGAAGGAAGAGTAATTCTTTTGTTGGATGCCTTATCCTTCGAAAGCCCAGGAGGGTTATTTGGTAAAGAGATAAAACCTATAGTACATAATAAAGCATAGAGATAATATAATTTATTTAGAAAATTGTAGTATATCGATATTTTTATTAGTGAGATCAATCATCTCATGTAATATAATTATGAAATGCAAATTTTTTTAATAGTCAGGATATTCATGTGAAGGATAGTGAGGGTGGTAAGGATAGAGAGAGAAGAAATAGAGGGATATGGATTGTCATAATTTAAAAGCCATGAAAATGTGTTGGGGTGGAAGGAGAAGGATGTAATCAGATTATTTTTAAATTTATTTATCACTTTTCAATGAATTTATCATTTTTTAATGAATATATCACTTTTCAAGGATTTCGGAAGATTGTATATCACTTTTTAATGAATTTATTTTAATTGTACATTAACACTTGGTAATGCTTGAACATTAACTCTGCAAGACACAGTATAATTATTTGAAATCATTTTCTTTTCTCATATATCTCTATTTCTAGAAAATTGGGATTTACACATTCTAATAGTATTCATTTATAGAAAGAGTAACTATGCATCATATTCTTAGCGTCATCATGGCATATTGATCTATGTAAATTTATCTACCCTTTGAACCAAGACCTTTTACTTCAGCTGATGTGTTATAATTTCATCAAAGCATTAATAAACATAAAATAACATATCTGGATGTTGTAAAGAAGAGCAACATATAAACCATTACAGACATAGGATATTGATAACAGAGTTCATCCAGGAGGGACTACATCTTCGGGCCTTGGTTTGAAGATGGTGTAGGCTACTGCATTAAGTGTTGGAAAGAGTGATGATGTACATGGATGGTATTTTCTCTATCATACAAGGAAAATTCCCTCATGCAGTAGTGTTTGGATCTCTCCACGAGATGTTCCGCTACATGAACTCTCATTCACAAAAAGGACTCCTATCAGAATGAAAATTTCAAATGGATGATGACTATGAGTATCTTGTCGAACATGGCAACAAAGGGATCTCAAAACAACATAAAACAATCCATGATAGAAATTACATCTCACCTAAAGAACAAAACAATATCCCACATCAAAAATCAATAGGGATCTATATAGCATAATGCATCTCATAGAAAAGAGATAAACAAGTACATGATCACACTTCATATACCTCACATCCTTGAGCTATCTGCAAAAAAAAATGAAAAACTGTTGGATCTGGTTGTACCATCAATCTCGTGGCATCGAATATAAAAAAAACGACTACTCACACATTGAATGTTGACACCTCCACTCCACTTTGAAAATTGGCCAGAAAATGGAATGACCAAATGGAAAATATGAATACACCATCAAATTCATAGTGTCAAATAGTGCAAAATCGAAATAAATTTTTCCCAATTGGGATACTAGAAAAATTTCTCCGTCCTAAAAGTTGGGCTCAATCATGGTAGTGCCTGCTTGTACTACTATCTCATGGTTCCGCACCTGCCTACAGTAAAATAATATTAAAACTCACAGTACGTACTGATCTTCTTTTCCTTGACCTGCGAACAGTGTTCAAATGATGGTTCTAAGTCTAATATCTTGGGCGGATAGACCAACGAAAGGCTGTTGGTGTAGTGTTTTAGATCCAAGTTAATAGGGAGGAGGTCGAGTGGTCAAACCCCGCCTCCTCCAAAATAGAGGCATGTTTTTTTTTTAAACTCAACGCATCATTTTTAAACAAGGCGTCGGGCCCGCCTTGGGTAGCCCGCCCAATAATCCTGTGTCATATATATATATATATAAATAACATATATTGCAACGTTTTTTGGTTGGGGTTATTGTTTGGTTGTTTATGCCAGCACTGGTGGACCGACCCGTGGGTCCACTTGTAGTAATTTATAGGGGAAGTTTCATAGATCAAGAACCAAAGGTCACCTCTCACAAACAGATCAAAAATCAGTACACCATTATAATCACATGGTAAAAACCCTCAAAGAGGGAAACATTCCACGGCTTGAGCCAATGCGGCCACTTCAGGCAATTTATTATTATAAAAATAAAAGTTACATATGTTTCTCTCATAAATGGTTACTGGACAAATGACCCTCCATGCTCTTTAAATAGAGATCATGGACCAATCAGGTGTTAAGCCACGGATCAAGTGTCATTAATATAGAGGTGAGAGATAACCATCATATCACTACAAATCGTGACCATCGGATTATAAGTTACAAATTTACATGGTAAAGAAACACACTTTACCTAACTCTACGCTAGACCAAGTTACTATTAACTACTTCCTATGTATCGGAATATCCTAACATCCCCCCTTAAGAACAAATTGGGATAGGATTGAAGGATTTACAAAGGTGACACAAAAGGAGCCTATTTCCTATGTGTCGAAATATCCTAACATCCCCCCTTAAGAACAAATTGGGATATGATTGAAGGATTTACAAAAGTGACACAATAGGAGAAGGAAGGAGGCATTAGAGCGTATGCCCCCTTAATGACAACTTTCCTGAACTCCAAGCATGGATTGAAGTTTGGTAAACTTCACTTCTGTGAAAGCCTTTGTAAAGATATCGACTACTTGATCATTAGTTGGACCGAACTGCACTTCAAGAACATGATCATGAATGAGCTTTCCGATGAAGTGTAAGTGGATTTCAATGTTTTTCATATGCTGATGTTGAACCAGATCTTTACATAGCTGAAGGGAACTCTGATTATCACACTAGAGTGTAGGTGGATGCTACTGATGGAGACCAAATTCAGACAGGATCAGACGAAGCCACATGGCTTCCTTGCTGGCTTCAACTGCACCACGATACTCTCCTTCTGTTGAAGAAAGAGAGATGGCACTTTGTTTCTTACCAGACCATGTAATAGGTCCTGAACAGAGAGTGAATACATATCTTGCAGTCAACTTTCGATCATCAGGGTCACCAGCCCAATCAGAATCAATGAAACCAATCACCAATGGAGATGCTCCTACACTGTAATGAATCCCAAATCTAACTATACCTCGAATAAATCGAAGTATTCTTTTGGCTGCTTTCCAGTGACTTTCATGAGGTTGGTGCATAAACCGAGCGATAAGACCAACATCAAAAGAAAGGTCTGGATGGGTATGGGTTAGATACAGAATTTTACTAACAAGTTGATGATATAAGGTAGCATCAACTTCAGGGGTAGTACAAGTGACTGAAAGCTTGACTCTAGACTAAAATGGAGAAGGTGCTGGCTTACAGTCTTCCATGTGAAAGTGGTGTAGAAGATCACAGGCATACTTGGACTAAGAGAGGGTAATGCCTTCCTTGGATTGCAAGACTTGAAGACCAAGGAAATAATGCAAGTGTCATAATTCTATCATTTCAAAATTATTTTTTAGGATAGACTTCACATGGTTTATATGGTTTGGATCACTACTAGTAAAGATAATAACATCAACATAAAGAACAAGGATGGTGAAGGACTTACCCACTTTCTTGGTGTAGACAGTGTTGTCAGAATGACAGCTAGGAAAGCCATTATCTAAGAGAAATCTATCCATTTTGGCATACCAAGGCTGAGGAGATTGTTTGAGACCGTAGAGATACTTCCTAAGGAACAAACAAGGCTAGATTCCTTTTGGATAAAACCAGGGGGTTGTTCCATGTATATTTCTTCATGAAAATCTCCATGTAAGAAGGAAAATTTAACATCCATCTGATGGACATCCCATTTAAAGGAGGCAGCAAGGGAAAGAACAAGGCAGATAGAATTCAATTTGACAATAGGGGAGAAGGTTTCAGTATTGTCAATGCCTTCAAATTTTGAAAATCCTTTAGAAACAAGACGAGCTTTATGTCTATCCACTTTTCCATCTGGTACAAACTTGGTTTTATAAACCCATCTGCATATGACAAGTTTTCTTCCTTTTCGAAGAGGAACAAGATCCCAAGTATCATTTACCAATATGGAACGATACTCTTCATTCTTAGCTTAATTCAAATTTGTATGACCAAAGGCTTATTCAAAGCTTTCTGGATCAAGTTTTTCTGGAACTTGAGTCAATAAGGAAGAGGCTCTTTCGAACTAAGAACATGTACGTCATCGATCGACAAGATCACTTGCAAGAGAACCTGCTGCATCCCAAGTAGAGCAGACCCATATTGGAAGCAGTGGAGTATAAGGAATAATTTCAAGAGGTGGAGGAGTATTTTCATCCTCGTTGTGATCATCTGAACTAGAAGGAATGCTATTAAAAATATAAGAGAGAGAGAGAGGTGGCACATATGATGAATCAGGCTCGCAGGCCAAAGGTGGCACACTCGCAAAACTATGCTAACACGGGCAATATATTTTCATCAAATTTTACATCTCTTCTAATGACTATATTTTTGGATTTCGGCTGAAGAAGTATATATCCTTTGACATCTTCAAAATATCCAAGAAAAATGCATTTTTCACTCTTAGGTTCTAAGGATTTATGTTTCGCATATGGAATATGGGCCCAAGCACCACTTCAAAAAACATGAAAGTGACTTACATCTGGTTTGATTGAGCTCCAAGCTTCTTCTGGAGTTATATTCTTTAAAATCTTAGTAGGAATAATTCACACCACTCTCACTAGTGTATCAATCAGTTAGACTAGATACAACTACCTCAACTATGTTTAACTCACTTAAACTGAACACAACTCCATCAACTACCTCAATAACTCCACCAAACTCTGTCACATGAGTTCTAACTAAAGTATCCATTGAATAGATCCACATAACCCTCAGGAATAGCGTAATTCCTTCTGTCAGCTCCTATGCCACATTTTTGCACTTAACTGAAGTGCTCCAAGAGAATAAGATAATGTTTATATTCCAAATATTATTAAGAGATAATAATATTCGATATATCTATTTTTAGACTGGCAATCTAAAAATAGATTCCACCCAATATGTCTAAAAATAGAAGTCCATATATTTTTCCAACTTGACCAACCATCCACAAATATCATCCTGCAACTCATAGAATATGATCGACATGTCTAAAAATAGACTTTGCGCCAAAAATACCCTGCGGGCCCACTTAGTGAAGGCGACTCCTTTCCACTAAGCTCATCATCTTGTTGCAATCTCAACACTCCCTCTCAACAAGATATGGATTATCTGCAACCCCTATCCTACCCCTGTGGTATTCGAATTTGCTCCTGGTGAGAGCCTTCGTCAAGATATCAGCGTCCTGATCCTTCGTAGGAATGTATGAAAGTAACATGATTCTGCGCTACACACAATCTCTGATATGATGATACCGGATGTCAATGTGTTTAGATCTATCATGAAATACCGGATTTAACCGAGAGTTTGATACAACTCTGATTATCACAATATATCACAGTAGGATCTAAGTGTGAACCGAACAACCCGATCATGATCTTCCTCATCCATATGGCCTCGCATGTAGCCAAAATCGCTACCATATAATCAGCCTCTGCTGAACTGAGTGCCATGGATCTCTGCTTCCTATTGTACCAAGAAACTGCTATAGACCCGATACTGAAAATCCCTCCAGATGTGCTCTTTTTGTCCGTTGGGCTCCCTACCCAATCTACATCCGTGAAGCCACACAACTTCACCTCATCCAACTGTCTATACCATAATCCATATCCCGATGTGCCTCTGAGATATCTCAATACATTCTTTCCTGCCTTCCAAAAGAGCTTGGTAGGCTTATTCATAGCTTGTGAAAGCTGGTTAACAGCATAGCATATGTTGGGTCGTGTATTGACCAGATACATAAGTGACCCCACCAACTATCAATAAATAGTGGCATCCACTACCTCTGCCGAAGTAGCATCCTCCTTCCTCCATCCACCACAAAGAGGAGTATCAATAGGCTTGCAACCATGCATGTTGAACTTCTCCAGTATGTCCCGGGCATACTTGCCTTGAGAAACAAACAATCCATCACTGCGCTGCAAAATTTCCAATCCCAGGAAATAATGAAGGAGGCCCAAGTCCTTCATCTAAAACTCCTTTGCAAGATCCTCCTTGCATGAAATTATCAACAGCTCATCACCCGTCAAAATCAAATCATCTACATAAAGTACAATGATCAAGAACTTACCCTCCACCACAATCTGGTATAGGTTAGGATCCGCCTCACTCTTGGAGAATCCAAGTCCGGTGAAATAACTGTCTATCCGTGTGTACCAAGCATGAGGTGCTTGTTTCAACCCATATAGCGCTCTCTTGAGCCTGCACACATGCGACTCGCTGCTAAAGATCTCGAAACCTTCGGGCTGCTCTATGTACACCTCCTCCTCAATCACCCCGTTGAGGAACGCAATCTTCACATCCATCTGATTAATGTGCCACCCCATCTGCGCTGAGAGAGCAAGAATCATCCGTATGGAAGAATACCTTGCGACAGGTGCAAAGGTTTCCTCATAATCGATCCCCTCAATCTGTGAGAAGCCTCGGGCAACAAATCTTGCCTTGTACTTCTCCACACTCTCGTCAGCTGCTTGCTTCACTTTGTAGATCCATCTCGAACCTACCATTGATTTCCCTTCCAGCCTTGGGACAATCTCCCATGCACTGTTTCTGACAATCGAATCATACTCTTCCACCATGGCATCTACCCATGCGGGGTCCTCCACAACTTCCTCGAAAGAGGATGGCTATGTCACGATACACTTGCTCATAAGAGCCATGTATCCAAAGGTACCGATCGTCCCTCTCTCTCGTTCGCGCCTCATGATGTAGGTGTCTTGCCGTCCCTCTCTGCATCTTGAGCTAGTCGCTCAGCTTCTGTAGTGCGCTTCCGCCCTCTGATGGTTGGCGCTGCATGAGTGGTCTCTTCCACTCCATGAATCTCATCTTGTGGCTGATCCACATCCTGAGACTCATCCTTAGGAACTAATAGCTCCTCAGCTGCATGCAAGTGTGGCTCTCTCTCAAGCGAACACTTCATGGCTTTCTCCTCCTAAAATTTGATATCCCATCACACAACAGTCTTGCGACTATCTGGAAAATACACACGATAGTTGTGGGGTGTTTCTGTGTACCCCACAAATATCTCAACCTCTGCGGTCAGCTCCAGATTCTTCCTGGCATCCTTCGTCACATGAATGTAAACAGGTGAGCCAAAAATCTTCAAATGAGAAATATTAGGCCTCTAACCAGAAAATGCCTCCTTGGGTGTACTCATGCCATGTACCCTGTGAGGACAATGGTTTTGCACATAAACCGTAGTATTGCATGCCTCAGCCCATAGGCCCTGATCATGCAACATGGCCCGTGCAGTACCCACAATCATTTTGTTCTTCCACTTCGTGACCCCATTCTGCTATGGGTTATGAGGCGCTATGAGCTCTCTTCGAATTCCTTCTGCGCTGCAAAATTCCTTGAATTCGCTAGAGATGAATTCACCACCATTGTCACTCCTAAGAGCTCACTCCTCGCTTCCCAAGTGTTTCTCAACTAGTCCCTTGAACTCACAAAAATTTGAGTATGTCTCGATCTTCTTCTGCATGAAGAAGATCCAGCACTTACGAGAAAAATCATCAACAAAGATCACATAGTACCTGTGCTTTGCTGTCGAAGCTACCGAGAAAGGTCCACACACGTCTGTGTGAATTATCTCAAGGATCGTCGTGGCGCGACTATCCTTCTCGTGAAAGGTGGCTTTCACAAATTTTCCCAAGGTACATCCCTTGCACTGATCTGAATGCACAAGAGTACCCTTAGGAAGCCCAGTAGAAATCTGTTGCAGTATCTTCAAAGCTCCATGGTGAAGGTGGCCCAATCTCCGGTGCCACAACTCGCCATCATCCCGACTCACCACTCCTTCTTCCTCACCTGCCGTTGCTGCGTAGCCATCTACCTACAATTGATAAAGGTTCTTAACTCGAACCCCTATCCTCTGGGTTTCACCAGTTGCCTTACTGCGCAGGAAAGCCTTTCCCTCGCTAAAGACAACATCATATCCCTTGTCTTCTAACATGGCCATTGAGATCAGATTCTTCTTCAATCCTGGAACATGCATCACTTCCTTCAATATGAAGGGTTTACCAGACTCCCTCTCAAAGGAAATGGTACCGATACCGGTCGCACTGTATTTACCATCATCACCCATCTCGATGTGCACTCCAAGATCTTTCTCATCCAAATCAGTAAACAAATATTTATCTCCTGTCATATGAAAATATGCACCACTGTCAAGAAACCACACTGAACCCATCATACTTGAGACCAAGCATGCGATCAGTGAAAAATCCAGCTCAAACTGCGAGGCTAAGGCCTCTCCAGCTGCAGATCCAACAGCCTGCTTATTTTTCTTCTTCTGTGGACAATTAGTGGCGTAATGTCCGTGTTGGTGACAATGAAAGCACTTCACCTTGGACATGTCCTGCTTCTTTCCTTTCACACCGGATTGAGAAGCATTCTTCTTTCTCTTTCCCTTCCTTGCTTTGGCAGCCAAAGCGCAATTTTCTTCATCCGAGTTCTTTGATGAAGATCCATCCCTGGTACTTCGCCTTATCTTCTCTTGCACAAGATCTGACCAAAGTCACTCCCATCCTTGAAATTTCCCCCGACCATTGACAGAGTCCTGATAGGAATGCCAACTCTTCAGAAGCCCAAGGAGAGCCAAGCTCACCAAGTCCACGTCATCAACAGTAACTCCCACACTTCCCAGCTCATCCTTGCATTGGATGAACTTCGTGAGGTACTTGGGCATACTGTCGCCTTTCTCCATTTTTATGTTCCTAAGTTTATCCCCCTTGAGCGCCAACCTCCTCTCGGTCACCCTTGCTTTGGAATAAGTCCGTCGAATGCTTTCCACATCAAGAATGGAGGTTTCTACGCTTTATATGCTGGACACTATGTGATTCCTTTACACCTTCCAACAAAATTCTTCCACACTTTGCTGTCTTCTTTTGCCATGCATCAAGTACGGCAGCATCACTAGAAGTAGGCTTTGGAATTTCTGCATCTATGAACTCCTTCAACCCATTGTCATCCAGCACCGCCTCCATCCTGTCCTTCCATGCAATATAATTCTAGTTGCCCTCAAGGGCATACTCCAATCGCAATCCGTTGAAAGACATCTCAACTTTGACACCAAGAAAACACTACTGCAAATTCGAATTCCACGAGCACAAAACTCAACCGCTTCAATGTTTTTCAATTGCTCCAATGATCAATATAGCTCTGATACCATGTAGAAATTTGAATAACTAATATATTATTCACCGAGATTCTCCTGATCACACACTATTTTAGCTTCATGCATAATACAGAATCTCTTCTACCATTGATCATTAATTGCGTAAATAAAATCAATTGCATGCACACATTAAAACCACAAACAATCACACATATGAACACAGTATTTCATGGGAAAGATTAAAGCTGAAAACCCCAACTATCTGTATATTATATGTCATAGATATTATGATGCATGTACATAAAAGCCCTCACAAATAACTCAGTACACCTCCAATTGCTACACACTAATCAAGCCCGACCTAGCAAATCACATGCTCCACCGCCACCGATAGCCTCGCTCATCGCGCAATCAGCGTCGAAGAATGGCTTGAATGAACTCGAATTGGTCCACTTGACCGCACAATCCTCATTAAGTATCTCCATCACTGTTGTTGCAACATAAACACTATAGTCACAACAGATAGTCACACCGCTCTTCACCCACTTCTTCATTGGTCTCCACTGAAACTATCCATGCACTGAAGTTAACCGATGTATTCTTTAGTTGATTAATGAGTTTATAATTAGTGAATTAATTAATAATTAATTCACACCACTCTCACTAATTGTATCAATCAGTTAAACTAGATACAAATAGCTCAACTATGTTTAGATTAGTTAAACTGAATACAACTCCACTAACTTCCTCAATTAACTCCACCAAACTCTGTCACATGAGTTCTAACTGAAGTATCCATGCAATAGCTCCATATAAACCTTAGGAATAGCATAATTCCTTCTGTCAGCTCCTGTGCCACATCTGTGCACTTAACTGAAGTGCTCCAAGAGAATAAGATAATGTTTATAGTCCAAATATGATTAAGAGCTAATAATATTCGACATATCTATTTTTAGACTAGCAATCTAAAAATAGATTCCACCCAATATGTCTAAAAATAGAAGTCCATCTATTTTTTCAACTTGACCAACCATCCAAAAATAGCGTCCTGCAACTCATAGAATATGATCGACATGTCTAAAAATAGACATAGTCTAAAAATAGACTTGTGCCAAAAATAGCTTGCGGGCCCACTTAGTGAAGGCGACTTCTTTCCACTAAGCTTATCATCTTGTTGCAATCTCAACATTCTCAGTACTAGCCAGAACTATGTAGTTAGCTAGATACGTTCCATCATTAGCAGTGACCATGGGGACCTACAGTATGACAGATCACTTTTTTGTGGTCGACATTCCAGACACCAACGTGGTGCTAGGAGTGTAGTGGTTGATCACGCTAGGGAAGGTCACCACATACTGGGAGACTTTGGAGATGGAGTGGACGGACAAGAAGAGTGGTAAGCATGTGATGATTTGAGGCATGCACACATATCCTTCGCAGACAGTCTCATCACACTGGATGGAGGCAGAATTATGGAAGGGAGACATAGAGTGGGCAGTAGAGTTGTGTATTTCAGAGGCACGGGCCACATGGTAGGCAGTTCACCTAGATGTGCAGTCGATTTTGGACAGGTATTCCACGGTTTTTGAGGATATACCACCAGGACAACCACCGGACCAGGGGTTTAAGCATACCATTGAGCTGGAGAAAGGTATTCAGGTTGTGATCACCACACCCTATAGGCATCCCAAAGCCTACAGAGATGAGATTGAGAGGGCCATTCATGAGCTCTTAGCACTGGGACACATCCAAGCTAGTACTAGCCCATTTGCTTCTTCTATTGTATTAGTGAAGAAGAAGGATGACACACTGAGGATGTGCATCGACTACCAAGATCTCAACAAGAAGACAATGAAAAATTGATACCCCATTCTGCAGATTGACGAGTTGATGGATGAGCTGAGGGGATCGAAATTCTTCTTCAAGATCGATTTGAGGTCGGGATACCATCAGATCCGAGTGAGGGACCAAGATGTCCCCAAGACTTCTTTCAAATGCCATTATGGCCATTTCGAGTTTTTGGTGATGCCCTTCGGGCTAACCAACGCACCAGCCACTCTTTAGTCTAATATAAACCACATATTTCATGGTCAGTTGAAGAAGTTCGGTCTAGTGTTCTTCGATGATATCCTTATATACAGCCACACTTGGGAGGATCACTTACAACACATTGAGGTTGTACTGCGTATCTTGGAGGAGCAACATTTCTATGCTAAGCTCTCCAAGTGCAAATTTGGGTTGACAGAGATGCTCTATTTGGGGCATATCATTGGTGTGGATGGAGTGAGAGCCCATGAGGAGAATATCCGAGCCATCTGCAAATGGCCGGAGCTGAAGAACGTGACAGAACTTCGGGGATTTGTAGGCATCTGCACCTACTACCGGAAGTTTGTCAAGGGATTTTCCTAGCTTGTTGCACCTCTCACAGATCTCACCAAGAAGGAGGCATTCAGCTAGATTGATACAGTGCAGAGAGCCTTTGACAGGCTCAAGAAGGTGATGAGTAGCTTCCTAGTGCTGGCTTTGCCAAATTTCACGCAACCCTTCATTTTGGAGTGTGATGCTTCAAGAGAGGGAGTGGATGCAATTTTGATGCAGGGAGGCCACCCCATATCTTTTGAGAACCGGAAGCTATTGCCACATGAGAGGTTGTATCCTATATACAACAAGGAGATGCTGGCCATTATGCATGCACTGGCCAAGTTCCGGCAGTATCTGGTGGGCAACAGGTTTCGCGAAACTATCGTCGTCAAATAATTTCCCTAACATAAATTATCAATCCAATGAATTCATAGACTTACGAAGCATATGTGCTATATATGTAGGAATGAGGTTAAATTATCCTAGTCTAATGATTTTGTCTTTGATTCAAGATGTAGTAAACGAAGGAATAGGCTCCTAACTTAAGAGAAATTGGTTGTCCTTCCCTAGCGTACTGTGTTCAATAAAGGAGACTAAAGAGCAATAGTTTGCGATGTGTAGAAAGTGAGAGAAGAGTCTCCTAACTTAGGAGGTCATGATCGTCATTCCTCACAGTTCTACTCCAACAACATTACCACCACATCATATCATAAATTGGAAATGTGAAATCTTATAAGAGAAAAACAACATGTGAAGAGTAGTGTGTGTGTCAACATATGATTAAGAAAAACAAAATCTTATTACATCATGAAATATTACAAAACCAAAACTTTATTCTAGACTCTAGTTCGCAATTAGCTCTTATACTTCTTCCTTCCTTCATTTCCTTCTCTATTTCTCTTCTAATTTTCCTATCTTCTATATCCTCCATTCTCTTTACCATATCCAAAATGAAGAGAGAGCACTCCCTTTTATACATGAGTGCTTTGAAAACAAGATAAGTTGTTGGAAATATTGTAATTGATGGCAAAGGAGCAGAAAGGAGCAACACCAGAATTATCAGTGGGAACAAAGGAGCAGATCAGGATCAGCTGGAGTCTAAAGGAGAAATAAAGAAAAGAAGGAAAAAGTTAAGTGGAGAAGCATAAAAGAGAGGCAGAGGAGTAGCATTAGAGGAAAAGGAGTAAGGCATAGGAGCAGCAAAGAGGCATGGATCAATACTAGAATTATCATTAAAGCAAAGGATCAGAGAAGCAGCAACAATAAGGAAAAGGAGCAGATCAGGAAATGATGTCGTGAGAAAGCATAAAAGAGAGATAGAGGAGCAGCAGAGAGGCAAGGAGCAGCATTAGACCATTAGCAAAGGAAAAGGAGAAGAGAGGAGAAAAAATAGAATCAAAGGAGAATAGGTAGCAAAGGAAGTTAAGGCAGCAAAGGAAACAAGGTGGGTCAAGTCGTGAACTTGGGCAGAGTCGTGAATGAGCGGGTCGAGTCGTGCTATTCAGAAAAGCTCAAGAGTCAGACTTCTTTTGCATTCATAACAGTGCACGAGGGTGCATGCAGTTCAATAGGTCAAGTCAGAAAATGGAGAAAATCATGAATGCACAGGACAAGTCGGCAAACTGGAGTGAAGCAGAAATGGACAGTCATGACCAAGTCATAGAAATGACAGCAATAGAATGGACGCACCAGATTGCGTTGCATTAGCCAGAAGACAATTGGCGAACATTGCAATCGATGATTCTTATGTTTACATGTTAAGACTTCGCACAATAATTTATTTAAGGTTCGATGTGATAAACACAGGAGGTGGCGATGCAATGCGAAGTATATCGCACATCGCATGTGATAAGGTTTAGCGGCGACTGCAGAAATTGGAAATTAGTAAAGTTCCAAAGTGTGGGAGATGACGTGGCAGTGACGTGGTGATGACGTGGTAGTGACGTGGAGATGTCGGGGTAGTGACATGGCAGATGACGTGTCAATGAAGTGTCATCCCCGGTGGGACTCGAACCGTTATACCGAAAATCACAAATCGCATTTCACAAGCAGTGATAACGTTTGATTTGAGAAAATAGTGACATGGAAATTTCGATAAGTGGTGGGACCCAATCAGAAATCACAAATCGCAAAGTCAGAAGGCTGAGAACACAAGAGTTTAGATTGATTCTTCCAAAATGAGAAATGTGAAATGGGCCAACACAAAGCTCTATTCTAAAGTATTTCAAGTCCGGGGCTATGTGGATTTCCTTAAGAAATCGCATTAGAAGATCAGCAGGCGCATATAACATGAAACACAAAAGCAACGCTGAAATGCGAAGTGGAGGGGCCGCGGTGCAGCACAGAGTTTAATTCTAAAGGAATTAAAGTACGGGGCTAGGTATATTTGGTTAAGAAATCGTATTAGGAGAATGGCTGAGCAATGTATAAACAAATAACAAAGGAAGTTGCCAAAATGTGAAATGGGCTCGGACGCGATACCGTTTAGAGGTAAATGCTAATATATTTCATGTCCGGGTTTAATGTGTTTGCATTATTTTTATGAAGAAAACGTTGGAAGCGAAAGTCGACTCGAGTTACAAAGAAAAGGCCTGAACACATGGAAAATGGACTCGGGTAGAGAGACCCGACAGTGCGTGCAAGAAGGTTGAATGTTGTAGCTATAAATGAAAGTTGAATGCAGAGGAGGAGACTCGGGCAAGTGACCCGACTGTAGAGTAAATGTATTGCAGCAATTTATTAATCAAAAGGTTGAACGTTGTGGGAAAAGGAGAATAGGCAGAGTTGGGCAAAAGTCAGTTAAAATGACATTGTTGGAAACGTGCCAGCTGGGTCGAGCTGGGAAGAAGACGATCATGCTGCACAGGTGGAAATGTAACAATAGGAATAGAAAAGGAAATGACAACAGCAGAAAAGACAAATGAACAGTGAGCAAAGAGCTGAAAGGGCTTAATGAAATATTTGTTATAACCATAAATGTATTGATTATTTTTATTGTATTTGATGCAAAGGCAAGTCTCTGTAGGCATAGGAAAAAATCCATGAGTGTTGTAATGATTATTTCTAATGTAATAACCTGAACTGAAGTGTAACAAATCGAATGGGTGGAAGGCAGAGAGACAAGCATATTCACTTTGTATTCCCTGTAGAATGCAAACAGTCAGGATTTATCTGTATAAGAGATGTAATATCAGTATGCAGAAAGGGACTTATATGGATGCATAATGGATGTGAGCGGAAGAATGTGAGAGAGTTGCAGAAGGTTGGAGAGTAAAATAAACAAAGAAAGTTGATAGAGATGATTGTTCACATCAAGAACTGATATGAATCAGATCTAAAGGTTGAAGAGGCGGCAATGGAGAAGGAGTATAACAGAGCTGATATCCACGTAAATCAACACTTTAGTTTCATGTTGAGAGAGGGGATTGTAGTCTCCTTTCAAGTTGTAGCTTGTTAAATTTCCAGTTGGAGCTGGGTGAGGTAGAAGCCTCTAGTGGGTTGTAGCATGCAGAGAATACATGGGAGTTGGTGCTTCTGTTTCAATTTGTAGCTTGATAGATTTCCAATTGGAGATGGTTGAGGTAGGAGCCTCCTGTGGGTTGTAGCCTACTGAAAATACATGGGAGTTTGTGCTTCTGTTTCAAGTTGTAGCTTGTCAGATGTCCAGTTGGAGTTGGGTGAGGTAGGAGCCTCTTGTGGGTTGTAGCCTGCAGAAGAATAGATGGGAGTTGGAACTTCCTTGCAAGTTGTAGCTTGTAGAATTTGAGGTAGTAGCCTCTTGTAGGTTGGAGCGTACAAAAAATTAGTGGTGAGAGGGAGTTGGAGCTTTCCTTTGCATCACAACAATAATAAGATGTGATTTTCTCCCTTATGGGTTTCCACTTATATCTGTTTTCTATGTTCTTGATGATTATGTGTTGATGTGATGTTTTAATCTACTTAATTACTTTTTGTCCATGCATTAAGTTTGTTGATTCATTATGTATTAAGTTGATTATGAATTTAAGGTGTAATTGAGTTGAATGAAAAGAGTTTTAAATTTCCATGAATGTACTAAACTCATTCACCCCCGCCCCCTCTTAGTTTAGCTAAGGGTTCATCAATTGGTATCAGAGCAGGTTCCTTCTGTATCAGTTTAACAACTGGAAGGAGGTCCTAGGTCCCCAACATGGCTAGCCTAGAAAGATGCTCAACAAATAAATTCCCATTGTTTATTGGCACAAACTATGCTTTCTGGAAAATAAGAATGAGGACATACTTAATGTATCTAGGAATAGAAGTTTGGGCTGTTGTGGAAGAAAAATATGCACCAAAGGACACGGACACTGAGGAAGAATCCAAAAAAAATTTCAGATCTAATGCAAAAGCAATGAATGCACTCTTGAGAGGTCTAAGTGAGTGGGGATTTATCAAAGTAATTCAAAGTAAGACTGCCAAAGATATCCGGGATACCTTAGGAAACATTCATGAGGGAGATACAAAGGTGAAGATGGCCAAACTACAAGCACATAAAACTCATTTTGAAAACTTAAAAATGAATGAAGATGAAGATATAGCTTCATTCTTCTTAAGAGTTGCAGAAGTTGTGAATATCATGATAGGCCTAGGAAAATAAATTAAAGAAATTGTTATAGTCCAAAAAATATTGAGATCTCTACCATCCAGGTTTAATCCTAAGGTTTTTGCCATAGAAGAAACATCAAACTAGGAAACCTTAATCAGAAACCAATTACTTGGGAACCTAACAGCATATGAGATGAGACTTCCTAAAGAGAAGTCGAACATGAGGGAGGTTGCCTTCAAGGCAGGCAAGTGCATAGAAGAAAAAGAAGGTACATGCTCATGCTCTGATGAAGAAGAAGCCAGATTCGTCAAAATATTAGATAGAGGCACGAATAAGTACAAAGGTAAACTTCCATTAAAGTGCTTCAATTGTGGAATAGTGGGCCACTATTCTTCAAAATGTTCCCATAAGAGAGCAGAGAATCAACCACAAGAGACAGAGAAAAAATAAATAAATAACTAGTAGAAAGGGAAGATATTTAATAGAAAATCATTTTATGCTTAGCAAGATAACAGTGCACCTGAAAACTCGGATGAATCCTCCAACGAAGAAGGAACCTTTGAAATTGTTTTGATGGCCAAGGAAGAGCTTGAAGGATACCTTTTGGAAGATGAAGAAGAAGGTGAGGTTGATCTTGAGGGGGAGATAATTAGTGCCCTGAAGGAAATAGAGAGACTTAAACTCAAAAGCAGAAAACAAAAATACATTCTCCTAAAATATGTAAAGGAAAAGCGAAGTTCGGAAAACCTCATTCAGTTGAAAGTAGAACTTGAAGAAGCTAAGAAGGTAGAAGATATTCTAAAAAGGGAAATAAAGGATAAAAACCAGGAGCGTGAAAAGTTGGAAGAAGAAGTAGTATGCCTGAGAAAGAAATTAGAAAAGGCCCAAAGATTAATTATGAATATTCCACGAATGAAAATCTCTGAACAGTGGGAAAAAATACTAGATGCTCAAAGATATCCTCTTATAAAGACCGGGATAGGCTATGAAGGAGAAAATAGTAAGTCAAAGGTTGAAGATAACAAGGATATCACCTTTGTGAAAGTTGTAAAAGAAAAAGATAAATATCAGCAATCTGAGATTATTGCACCTAGAAGACTGATATAAGAAGCAAGTTGTGTAAGAAGCTCGGAGACGAGATTACCTCCATGGAGAACTCTGAGAAGGCAGACATTGAAAGAGATGATGAAGCAGCCCAAAAGAGATCTAAAGAGTTAGAAAACAACAAAAACTTGATGTGTAATGAAACAAACAGAAACAAGCAGCAACATCAAGTGACAAAGAATGGAAGGAAGAAGCAAGCAGTTGCAAAAAGCTCAATTTTTACGGAATATGAATTGAACAAGTTTGCAAGATCTCAAAGGAGGTTCTTTCCTCCTATCAAAATTATTACATGTTTTACCTTCCATAGACCTGGACATATAGCAACACATTTTAAGACAAATAAAATCAAGTTTAATCAGCAAAAGATACAGCAAATGAGAAGACCCCCTCAAGCAAGAAAATGGAAAGGGAAATCTTGCACTAGGTACAAAAATCATTTCCATGGCTACTGTTATGCATGCAATGAATTTGGAAATAAACTTGTTGAATGCAAATTGTGTTAAAAAAGGAGCACAAAATGTTATACATTAGCTCAAACGTACCTAGGTAAAATAAGATGTTATGTGTGCCACAAGCTTGGACACAAAGCAAATGACTATAGGCTTCCATATAAAGTAAAGGACTCTAGACAGATGATGGAACCAAATCAAATCATACCAAAGTGTGAATAAAAAAGAAATGTAGACATTATGAGGAACCCCAACAAATTATGGAAGAAGAAGAAAAAATGGGGAGCATGTTACTTTAATGACATTTTGAATCCATCATAGTCTCAGGGGGAGCTACTTCAGGAAGCAATGAAGATATCCAGTGAGTGGTAGACAAGAAGAAACATCCCAAGTGGCAGAGCAGTTCATAAAAGGTCCCCACAAGAGTTGTTAAAGATGAGCTGCTTGGAATAAGAACATCTAAAAGTTCAGGATGGGAAAGGAAAATTCCTTTGGCAGAGAACTATATAGGAAGAAGGACACTTGAAGCATTCAAGAGCCAACAGATTGATGGAAGAAGAGAATGCAGCAAGCAGCCATGGTGATAAAGTGAACATCATTCATTAACTTGGAAACTTAGAGGATGATTACACTATGTGTCTCACTGCAAGTGTTGATAATGAAACAAAATTATTTTAGGAAGGATAAATAAGAAAAGTGTTATCCCAAGTGTTATTATTGGAGTAGTGGTATGATACAGGTCCTCAGGATCGGAATGTTATGGTATGCATCATGGTGGTGGTATGGCAGAAATACATCAAGGAAGTATTCCAAGCATTATTAGCATTATAGTATATGAGGATTAAGCTCCGGTTTCTCTTATCACTGCAAAGTATCTTCTGATTGTAAATGTTGGAGAATGCTGATCTGCATTATTAAAACATGGAAAGGTCATTAAAAGTGCCAAAGGATCATTATCTTGTTTGCATTTGAAGCGTTATATTGAGCATTGAAGCAGTATCTATTCTTGGATATAATTGAATGCCTTCTTCAAGTCAGTACAGATATAACTTCAAGGCCTATTTCTTAAGATCATTCATAAATTTGTGTGAAGTCTGTTTGCTAAGACTTCGATTAAACAAATTGAAGATGTTTCGTTGAAGATCATTATGATAGAACAATTGAAGTATTTGAAGCATGATGGGCTAGATGTGCTAATCTTACTATTGAAGTTCAAAGAGTCTATTATTGATTCATCTAAAGCTTACTTCAGCAGAAAGGAGTTGTTGATATTTCACCACTGCAGAGAGTCTGATCATTGACACAAATACCTCCCTGTGTGAAAAATGAAATTGTATAGTTGGTAGTGAAATTTTACCAATACGTTGAATGTATCTAGCCTCAAGGGTTTGTTTTGAATATGCTTTGTACAATATTAAAGGCGTCAGGTCCTTTTTAAATTAAAATATATTTTCTAATCTTACAATAAGTTGTAAGCTCTGTTTTGACTCATTGTTCACATCAGCATCAAGGACTTTTTTCTTGTAGTGATTGTATCTTTAGAAGTCTAGCACATATCACCACTATCAAGCAGTAAGGGAAAAAAGTAAAAAACATTCTATGGTGCAATGCCTTACAACATTCTCATGAGTTTTGGATAACATCAATTTGCAACATATTCATGTAATCTCTATGTTTTTCAAAGTGTTACCTCAACAACGCTCATATTTCTTATGAAGTCTGCAATGCAGCCACAACGATGGTCTACTACACTCTTGTAATGTTGAAGTGCACATAAAGCAATGCTTATGTGTAACATAAAGCATCACCCACTGTGTATGAAGAAGATCAGAAAGTAGTAATATTATGGTAAATTGGATGTATTCATTCAGATATAAAAGGATTCATCAAGTGTGTAATGAATAGATGGAGTGTGTATATTCATTTCATATCAAAAGAACAGAATAAAGAATGCCTACACACAACTCAGAGAGAATTAATTCAATGGTGGAAACTACATTGGAAAATGTGTAACCCTTTTCCACTAATGTCAAAGGGGGAAGAAAAGCGAGCATAAGAAGAAAGGAACTTCTGAAAATCAAGCAGAGGAAGAAAGGCACTTCTCAGAATGAAAGGGGGAGGAAGTGTTGGAGAAAGTGTTGCCATCAATTCCAAAGGGGGAGACTGTTGGCAATATTGTCATTGATGGCAAAGGAGCAGAAAGGAGCAGCACCAGAATTATCAGTGAGAACAAAGGATAAAATTAGGATTGGCTGGAGTATAAAGGAGAAATAAGGAAAGAAGGAAAAATTTAAGTGGAGAAGCATAAAAGAGAGGGAGAGGAGTAGCGTTAGAGGCAAAGGAGAAAGGTAGAGGAGCAACAAAGAGGCATGGATCAACACCAGAATTATCATTAAGGCAAAGGAGCAGAGAAGAAACAGTAATAAGGCAAAGGAGAAGATCAGGAAATGTTGTAGTGAGAAATCATAAAAGAGAGGCAAAGGAGAAGTAGAGAGGCAACGAGAAGCAGAGAGGCAAGAAGCAACATTAGACCATTAGTAAAGGCAAAGGAGAAGAGAGGAGAAACATTAGAATCAAAGGAGAAAAGGAAACAAAGGCAGTTAAGGCAACAAAGGCAATTAAGGCAATAAAAGAGTTAAGGCAGCAAAGGCAAAAGGTGGGTCAAGTCGTGAACATGGGCAGAGTCATGAATGAGTGGGTCGAGTCGTGTTATTCATAAAAGCTCAAGAGTCGGACTTGTGTCGCATTCATAACATTGCACAAGGGCGCGTGCAGTTCAATGGGTAAAGTAAGAGAATGGAGAAAATCATGAATGCGCATGTGAAGTCGAAAAAGTGGAGTGAAGAAGAAATGGATGGTCGTGACCAAGTCGCAGAAATGGCAGTGAGAGAATGGACACACCAGATTGTGTCGCATTGGCTAGAAGAAGATTGGCGTACATCACAATCAGTGATTCTTATGTTTACATGTTAAGACTTCGCATGGTAAGTGATTTAAGTTGTGATGCGATAAAGATGGGAGTCAACAATGCGATGCGAAGTATATTGCACATCACATGCGATAAGGTTTAGCGGCGTGTTAGGTCTCTATAATTTTAGCAGATTGGCAAGACTAAAGCTACAAAGACAACATTTGAACCACTTTGGGATTCTAGGATCTAGCCCTCCTGAATCCAGAGAGGGATCTCTCTTATAAGTGCAAATATTGATTTATCTTTAAAGGCTTGAAATGATATTAGGCTAGTTATGAAGGACAGGGTTTTGTTTGGTTTTGGTTGGGCAAAGATAAATGAAGGTGAAGGAAGTCTAAATGAAGGGTGAAGATGTATGAAAATCAAGGAATGATTCAGCTAATAAGATAAGCAAAAAGCAGCTTCAATCCATTGGGCTATGGAGTCATAATAGGATTTAATTGAAACAACAAGGTTCAAGAGTGGTCCATGGGGCAAGTCATCTATGTCAAAGGATCTATTTAAGTTGATTTTATGGAATGAAACAATAAGAAATGGAGTTCAAACAAATGATAGAACAAAGAGCAGCCTAAGATCAAGTAAGTACTTTGAAACTATCCTGCTTTGGGCATGCACTTAAGGAAAAACATAAAAGTTATCTAAGATCAGGTAAGTACTTTGAAACTAACCTACTTTTGATGCACTTTCAATAGAAAACATTTAAAACACAATAGAATAGCTTAAGATCAAGTAAGGACTTTGAACCTATCCTGCTTTTAGCATATTCAAAGGGAAACTTTTCAAAGCAACTGTTGGACGAGAAACTAGAGGACAGGGCTACCAATACACTTCCCTTGATCAACTTTAATTAGCAAAATTTTCAAGACAACACTTAAGATAAACAAAGAATAGTCTAAGATTAGGTAAGGACTTTGAACCTATCCTGCTTTCAACATACTCTTAGGGAAAATTTCAGACAACCTTTGGAGAAGAAACTAGAGGACAGGGCTAACCATAGACTTCCCTAGTTCAACTCTACTTAGCATAAACTGAAAATATCATTCAAGAACAATGTTTGAAGTTTAGACAATAAGACATGGGCTCACCAACATTCCTTAACTACTTGGACTATATTAAATCATTCTTAAACACACAATTGGAGGAAAACATCTAGATAAAGCTTATCAGTGAGAGTAGGGTATTGCAGACAGTAAATCCTAGCTCTATATTTGTTGTTCTTTATCAGAGAAAATGGACATAATGGAAACAAAAAGAAAATAACAATTTACAATAAGAAAAACATTACCATTGACATAGACCAGGATCCCATAAATCAACTTGTATTTGATGTTCAAACCAGTTACAATCATCAAGTCCAGTGGTTCTCTACAGCTTCAAACTTCTCATCTCAACTTAGGTATCTTCAATTACAAACAGAGCTTACAGCAGCTTCAGAAAACTATTTACATGCAACAGATATTCAGAGACCAACCTTTTACAATGTGCTCCTTAAGGAGATTTTATAAGAAAATGAGGAGGTGGAAGAGTTTCTAGGGTTCAAGTACCATTAATTTCATAATAAATGCAATCCTCAGCCTTGAAAACCATGCAAGGCATAATGCAGGGATGCATTCGACCTATAACTCTGTTTCATAACTCAGTTTCTGCTTTTTAAGGCTTAATGGATGAGAAGATTGACTTCAGGGCTCTTTCTTATCTTTGTAATAACTTTGCTGACAGTTGTAATAAGTTTCTTTGGTTGTATTAATTGTTCAACTGTTTTTAGGCAAATATCTTTGAAATAGGCAATAACTATGCCTTCTTTGATTTCTTTAAGGCTGCAGGTGGCTTTTGGTAGCTGCAGAGGATTTAATTAGCCTCTGATGTGGCAGTGGAGGCTTCTCGGACTGGTAGATCTCCTTGTTTTTACCTAAAACACTGTTAATTTGCTTTTGATCTGTGTTTTAGGCCTAATTAGGCTTAATCTTTGTGTTATGGTCTTCATACTATCTTTATATCTGGATTAGGCCTTTGGTTTACTGAGTTTGTGCCTTAATCCCTCAAGACTGTGTTAAAAACCTTTAATTCTTCATTTCCGCTTTGATCCCACCCTTTGACACTGATACTCTCTATCTGTTTGCTATTCACTGTGTTTTTATTGTTTTGCAGGCGCCCAGAGGGCTTTATGACTTCACAAATGCTCATGAGGCATGGTAAGATCATGGTTGGAACCCTGCAGATTCATTTTATTCATTGATAGTGGCCTTGGGGATTGTCATCCCCGGCCCTTGTTTCATTAAAAAATAATGGAAAAACCTTTATAACCTACAAAAAAAACAAACAATTTTAAGAAAAATCTGGCGAAAATAGGTCAAAGGCTGTTCTGGGCGCGAGATGTAATCGTGGCCATTGGATGAAAAAGATGGACGGTGGAGATCACACGAGGAGATCTTCGGAGGATAAATGGAGGAAATGACTTGGGGGTTAAAATATAATCTGGGCCGTTGGTTTTAAATGATGGACGACCAGGTTCAAGCGACGGAGCACTAGGGAGTAAAGGGGAAAGGCGATGAGTTGGTGGGGAAATTTAATCAGAACCGTCAATCTTCAGAGATCGATGGTGGAGAAGTATCAGTGAAATGCTCAGGAGAATGGGCGATGGAGAATGAAATGGGGGATTAATATGAGCCGTTCGATTAAAGTAATGAACGCTTAGGATTGCAGCATAAAAAATTTCGGGAGCAGAAGTGAGGGTAAACAAGATGGGAGGGAGGTTAAATCAGAGTCATAGATTTGGATTAATCGATAGTTAGGATCATTCGGAGGAGCGTTTGGGAGAAAAATCATGTGGCAAAGATGAATGGGGGAAGGGCTAAGACACGACCGTCAGATCAAAACAATCGATGGCTAGGATTTAAAGGTAAAAGATTAATGAAATGGGGAAGGTGGTTTTGCAGAAAACCAGGATGGTTTTCGCGCAGCTTTGAGGTGGTTTTGAAATTAAAAAAAAATGCAATATGCTTCGCTGGCCGACACGTGTCCTCCCAAAACCACTTTTTTCGCGTTTTTTCTTGGCGTTAAACCCCGGATGCAAAAAAAAATGCGAAACGTGCTGCTGGTCGTCGGATGAAGGGGTGCAGATCCAACGGTGCGGATCGCATGCAACGGGGGAAGCTGCAGGTTGGGGAGATAGTGGAGTACACATGGCAGTTTGTGAGTGGACGGGGTTTATACATGGTGGATGGTAGGTCCCAAAGGAGTTGGGCCTATAGGATCGAACCTTGACCGTTGGATCTTTCTAACGGACGGTTAGATTTGAATCGGGGCGATCGCAAATCAGAGGAGGAAAGGGGAAGGCACTTAAGAATTTGCGCGATGCGACGGAGTGCTGTCCGTCGGATCTGGGAATTAGATCGACGGTTGAGACTCAATCGGAGGGGTAAAGGAGAAAATTTATGGGCACAGTGCGACGAAATCTTAGCTGTTGGTTCTTGTGGATTCGACGGCTACGATTCAATCGGGGAGATCGACATCGGAGAAGAAAAAGAGAAAGAATAAAGGGAAATTTGCGATGTGATTATGTACTGATCGTCGGATCAGAAATATGATCGACGACCGATATTCGTTGAAACTTTGAACTCTCAGGCTTATGAAATGGGTTTTAAGCCTTTAGCGGCCGGTTGCGGGCTTAAGGTTTTATGAGGCGGAGGGCTACAGGAATTAAGCCCTCGGGGGCTTAAGAGACTTTTATGTGCAGAAAAGGTATTTTTGGCCTAAAAACAGAATTTTTTAAGGCAAATTGAGGGTTTCGGTAGGGGAAATAGGGCATTTTTAAACCAAATAACAGAGAAATATAAGGTTTAAAAGGGATTTTGGAGTGTTTTTAAAGGTTAAATGAGGCTTATGGAGGGATTTTTATGGAGAAAAAGGGATGAAAATGGGGTTTATTTTTGAGTGAAAGGAGGGGTAAAATGAAGGGAAAAATGGGTTTTTAAGCAGTCTTCTTTAGGCAAACAGCATATTTTTCTGAATTATGAGGGAAACAACAATGAATATTAACTAAAGGATTAGTTATCTTCATAAGACTTTAAGAACTCACAATTTGGCCACAACATTGTTTCGTAAAGGCTTAAAAATGATTTAGCCACCATTTGATATGAAAATTTTTTATAGGCGGCTAACAGTGGCTCCACATGGGGATGGCACCTTCTTGAAGGTGTCAAGAACTTCAAACATGTCTTCTCTGGAAGCTGATCAATGCCTCATCCATTGGGCTGCAATTTTACTTCTTTTGCTGGTCTTCTTTTGATCTGATAATGTTTGCAGCCATTAAAAACAATGAAATTCTGTCAAAACAAGCTTTCTACCTACGCAATCCTAATAATCTAACATTTTTTCTTCTTTCAGAGTGCATTTGGATTGGAAAAATATTTTTACAAACATTTTATTCTTTTGAAAACATAAAACTAATATAAATCTACCCTTATTTCTCCATGAACTCAGATTAAGCAGTTGAGTTCATAAGCTTCTCTACCTAACTACACTTTGTCAGGATTAGACTGTCTGATAGATTTTATTCTCTAAATTCTAAGACAAGAAATTTAAAAGCAAACAAGCCAGGATTGAACAGTCTAACTTGTTGCTAATCTATGGCATAAAATCAAGCTACACATAGACTAAAATTTGCAGAAATATAAAGCAAAATTGTGAAGGCTTAAGATCTGAAAGTTTAAGAACATCCTTCTCTTTTCTTCAACTCTGTTTTGAATTTTGTTTGAGCTGTCCTTCTCTTCGTTCTCTGGTTCAATTTTTGGGCTTTTTAGAACCAGTTCTTCTATTTTTGGCTCAATATTTAAACAGGTTCGAGCCAATCATCTTTTGAAGTTCATAGGTTCAGATTTTGAGCTTGTTTGAACCCTTTTTTTCTATCCTAATCTACTTAACTGATAAACCAAGATTAAGTTGTTTGGAAAATCTATTTCACTAACCTATCAGCAATAAATTTAAAAACTAATTAGTCATGATTAGGCTATATGAATAACTAGAAGTGTGTTTCTTAGGAGTGGCATTTGAGCTTGCACACTTTCAAATTTGTTTCTCTTTTTTGGTATGGGGCTGTACCTTTTTTGTTTTACAATCTGCCCTTTTTTCTCTTTTCTATTGTTTTTTGTATTTTTCATATTATAACTTTGAATGCAATGATGTATATGATATTTATAATGAGGAAAAAAGTAAAAATGCTTTCAAACTGATGTGGTTAAGAAAAATAATGTTTGAGCATCCTGCCATTGACAGGACCTCCAAAAAGTTCATCTCTATTCACTTCTTGAAGGAAATAAGCATGGTTACCAGCAGTAGAATGAATGAGATAACAACCAAGCCATAAGTTATCAAATTTCCCATGCTTGCCCTTATCTTCTCTCCTTGAATCCCACTTTAAAACTTTGTCACCAATGTTGAAATCACTGGCTTTAATCCTCCTATCAAACAGCTTCTTGATGCTTTCTTGCTTTCGCAATGCTCTGTTGTAGACCTCCTCTCTGGTTTGTTGAAGATGTATAGTCTGATTAATTCTTCTGATATTGTCATTGTCTTGAGACTGTACTTCTTGAATCAGCTTCATGACTGGCACTCCTAGGCTGGTTGGAAAAATTGCATCTGCTCCATAAACAAACTACTAGGTTGACATTCCAATTGTTTTCTTGAGTGTTAATCTGTCAGCCCAAAGTGCATGTACCAGCTTTGTATGCCAAGATTTCTTATTGTCCTCCAGCAACTTCTTAATTATGTTTACCAAACTCTTGTTTGAGGATTCTGCCAGCCCATTACCTTGAGGGTAATAAGCAGTAGAAAGGCCCAATGTTATCTGATATTTGTGACATAATTTAACCATCTTTTTGGATCCAAATGCAGCAGCATTGTCAGTGATAATCTTCCTAGGATAGTCAAATCTAGAGAGGATATGATTTTCAAGGAATTTTATGATAACAGAGTCATTGGCTTGCCTAGAAGGGATGGCTTCTATCCATTTGGTGAAGTAGTTTGTTGCAGTGAGGATCCATCTATGTTGGGTAGATGATGGTGGATGGATTTCCCCTATGAAGTCTAGACCCCACTGTTGAAAAGGAGCTTCAACAGTGATTGGATGCAAGTGTAAAGGAAACAATTTTCTTTTGCCTTCAAAGAGTTGGCATTTATGACAGGCAATAATCATTTTATGGAAATCTTGAAAGAGGGTGGGCCAATAGTAGCCAGCTCTAAGGATTTTATTGGCAGTTGTCTTCCAATAAAGATGGCCTCCACATTCTCCTTCATGGAACTCATGCTTGATTTTATATGCATCATTCTCAGGCAAAAATTTAAGCAATAATCCACTAGCATTTTTTCAATATAGACTTTTATCCAAAATGCAGTAATTAACAACTTTTAACTTTAAAAATCTTGCCTTTGTTTTAGACAAACCAGGAGGTGTATTCAAATTGAGAAAAACATATAAAATATCGGCATACCAAGATGAAAATAGAAAATGATCTTCAATAATGGGAGTTGGCAACTCCTCCTGTTCATCTAATGCATTTATCATGTTTATATCAAGAGCTTCAAAATTAGATTCAGCCATTAATCTTGCTAGTCCTTTGCCTTTTATGAGTTTAGTGGGCTTGATTTCTAAATCATATTCAAGTATCACAACTATCCACTTTCCTCTTTTTCCATCTGGATCCTGGGTTAGAATATCTTTCACAACTGAATTTGGCACAAATGCTATTATGTGGGAATGCAAAATGTAAACTCTGAAGTCTTTTAAAGCTTTGACTAAGGCAAAGGCTTGTTTTTCCATGATATTGTACTTCAGAGGTGCATCTCTCAATGCCTTACTAAAGAATGCAATGGGCTGCTCTTGTCCCTTCAAATTTTTCTGTAATAGGACAACAGCTATAGTGTGTTTAGATGAAAAAGAAAAAATGAAGAAATCCTTTATAAAATCAGGACTGATGAGAACTGGTGTTTTAGTTAATGCTTGTTTGACTAGTTCAAATGATTTCTTTCCTTCTAAGGTCCATTTAACTCCTTCTTCCTTTTTGAGCATGTTTGTTATGTTTCTAAGGAGTTCAGCTAAGTTGGGTATGAACTTTCTCAAGAAATTAATCTTCCGAATGAAATATTGAAGTTCCTTGATGTTTCTAGGATGGTTGATTTGCAATATACCATCAATCCTCTTTGGGTCTATCTTTATCCCCTCTTTTGATATGATGTGTCCAAGTAGTTTACCTTCTTGGAGACCAAACATTGTTTTCTTTGGATTTAAAGACAACCCATACTTTCTGCATTTCTCAAAGACTTTTTTCAAGTGTTCTAGGTGTTCTTCATCTGCTTTAGAAAAAACAGTGATATCATCAAGGTAAATAGTGATGAAGTGTCCTAATTCTTCTGAGAATGTAATATCCATGGCTCTCTGAAATGTAGCACCAACATTCATTAAACCAAAGGGAATTTTCACATACATGAAAGTACCCCAAGGTGTAGTAAAGGTTGTTTTGATTTGATCATCAAGGTGTAATAATATCTGATTGTAACCTAAGAAGCCATCTAGCAAAGAAATTCTTTTAGAACCAACTACCTTTTGCAAAATGTGATCCATTTTGGGTAAATGGTAATTGTCCTTTAATGAGGCTTTGTTTAAGTTCCTAAAGTCAATACAAAGCCTTATTTCTCTTGTCTTTTTCCTCACAGACACAAGATTAGACACCCACTCTGAGTATCTAATAGGAACAATAATTCTAGATTCATACATTTTCTTGATTTCTTTTTCAACCAAAGGTAATTGAACAGGGTTAATTCTGCGCAATTTTTGTTTAAAAGGTTTTTGGTTTTCTTTGAGGGGTATCTTATGCTGAATTATCTCTGTGTCATAGGACTTTAGATCCTCATAATTCCATGCAAAAACATCAGAAATTTCCTTAAACAGCTCTATATACTTCAGTTTAATGTGAGCTGGTAAAGTTTTAGACATTTTGATCATTTTTGGTTCTTGTTTACTGCCTATGTTACACTCTTCTACTTCAGTTTCAACAGGCTCCAGTTTTGGTTTCTTGGCAACATCATTGAAATCAAACAATTCTTCTAATGGGACCAGTCCTTTTGGCAAACTTTGAGTGTTAGATTGCAATGTTTCTAAGTCTTCTTTTCAAAAATATGCACTAATATTTGTGTTATGTTCAAGTTTATTAGCTAACAAATTTACAACAACAATCTTTGGAGATTTTTCTTCTTCATCAAGTAGATTTTCTTCAGTAGAACAGTCATTGTCATACTTTGAATCTAAATTTGGCAGCTCAACTTCATTTTTGGACCGTAAGAAGTCTTCTATTTGTTTATCTCCATCAAACACTTGCCAATATTTTTCATTGTCTGGGACGACTGGTCTAAATTTAATTTGGGTGGTGCATTGTTTGGTTTCATAAGGTGTTAGACATGTTCTAGCAGCAAAAGCTAAACCATTAGCAAGGATATTTTGGTTTCTTGGGACAAATATTAGTTGGAATTCCTCAAATGTTTTCAAAAAATCTATGACATCATTTCTATAGGCTCTAAGTCTAGGATGTTTGGCACTATATTCCCCATTCACTTGCCTAATAATTAGCTCAAAATCACCATGAACCTTTATCCTTTTGGCCCCTAATTTCTTCAATAAGTGTAGGCCTAAAAGGAGGGCTTCATACTCAGCTATGTTATTGGTGCATTGAAAGTTTAATTTGCAGGAATGTCCTTCAGCATGATTTTTCATTGTATTGTGAAGCCACACTCCTACACCCGCATCACACTTAGTGCAAGACCCATCAAAATTCATACTCCAAAGAGGACTAGTTTCAGATTCACTAGTTTGGTTACTATCCTCTTCAACTAGTGTGCTTTTATATTGTTCTTGAAGATCAACACTATTTTGAAATTGATCTAGTTCCTCATGTTCTTCTTTAAGTTGAGGACTCTTCTCTTGACTCTCAAGGTTGAAAATAAATGGATGATTGATTTGTAGCTCTAGACCTGTAATTTGTTTGCTGTGATTTTCTGATTTAGCAAACTGTTTTGGTGTTTTTGTATTATCTTCCTCCTTTTCTATGTCTGCCACTAAGTCAGTTAAGGTTTATTTCTCATTGAATGTTTCATCATTGAAGAGAATAAATGAGTCAAGGCCTGTATGTACAGAATAAAGAGGAGAGTTGTTTGGTCTCTCTTGGCTACTGACCATGTATTGCATATGAGATTCCCTATAAAGTATTCTTGTTTGATTAAAAACAGGGATGGTTGCATATGTCATATCCATTTGCATTGTTCCTTGTAACTTAGCTCCCCAAGATCTTGATAACAACATACCATACTTGGGGGGTACATCAGCCACTACAATATCCATCACTAAACACTTGGCTGGAATTTGTGCTAAGTTTACACAGAGGTATTTAATTAAACCTAAACATTTCACTCTGCTTGAGTCAAAGGAGTAAATATCTTTGTATGGTTTAGTGATTTCAAGGCCTAGACTCTCCATTACAGCTTTGGGAATTAGGTTATGATAGGCCCCTAAATCATGCATAGCATTGTGCAAAATCTTGTCATGAATCTTCAAACTAACGTAGAAGGAAGGAACTGGCCCTTCTTGGTATCTTCCTTCAATATTAGGACCGAATAAGAGCTTTGGTTGGTCATCATTAAGATGGACAGTGTCATTATTCTCTTCTATGTTGAAAGCCTTCAAAATTTGTGATCTATATACATCTTGGGTGGCTAATTCGGTGAGAGGAACGAATATTTTGATCTTGGCAATTTCTTGTTCTAAACTAAAAAGTATCTGACCTTTTACAATGTTTTTTTCAGCCTTATTAACCACCACTCTATCGGCAAAATCAGTTTGCTGATTTCCTCTATTTACATTGGTCAAAATTGTTTTAATTGGAGCACTAGCTGAGGTGCTAATGCTGCTAAGGTCTGCACTCTGTTTGTCATTAATTTGAGTGCCTTTCTCTTTGTGTTTATCAGAATTTACAGCCACTATTTTGTCTTTCTATTTTGTAACTTTGGGTTTAATCACAGGGCTGTTTTTTGCAGATTTTTCAGAGGTTGTATTCTTGGGAGTTTCCTGATTGCTTTTACTCCTAAGTTCATACTCTTTTGGAGTTTCTATGATGACATTTTCCAACTCTTGGTAGTAATATTCATCCTCTGCTCTTTTATCATCATAGGGTGTGTATAGACCTTGTTTCCTATTGTAATGAACATCAAAATTATCATTTTCCACTCCCAGCATGTTTATGTCATCTTCCTCTGTTTGTTCTATTTTTTCTTCAACCTCACTCACATAGTTTTGATGAAAAGGAGGTATAATCTCCTGATCAGGGTCTCTTGGTCTGTTTTGAGGTTGATTTCTCCTGCAATTCTAATTTTGGTTCTAAGATTGGTTTTTGTTTTGAGGAGCTGATTGATTTTGACTTGCTTGTGCTCTCTCAAGTATGCTCATCTGTTTCATCATTTCCTCCATCATTCTTTCCATCTTTGAGCTAGATGTGGAAGGTGCAGATTATTCTCTAAGGGATACTTTCTTTTCATTCCTCATTCTAGCTCTTTTCTCCATTAGATTAACTTCCACAGCTAAGGCTCCTTTCTGCATATCTTCTAAAGTCAAAGGGTCTCTTTCTCTAAGTTGATAAGCCATTTTAGGATCAAATCCTTCAGGAAACTTGTTTAAGGTTGAACCTTGTGGAGGTTTCAATTCTGGGGGTAAAGCATTATAAACACTATTGAATCTAGTGCAATAGGCTTGAACACTTTCCCCATTGTTTCTTTTGAGGCTGTTATAGTCTGAAAGTATTTGTAGAGGATTTTTCTTGACTTCCCACTTGTTTAGGAATAACTGATGGAGGGCTTGAAGGTCATTGACACTGTTAGGGGTTAATCCTTTGACCCATTTTCTTGCTTCTCCCCCTAAACTTTGAGCAAACAATCTAAGTTTGACAGTTTCATCATCAATCTCATTTCTATCAAAGTAGTCATTCATCTTATCCACATGTTGTGAGGCAGCAGTAGCACCACTAGCATCATATAATGGTATCTTGGACTGATAGTCCTGTGGAAGATTGACTAAAGGTAAAGGAAGGACTAGAGGGGCATACCATGTTGTCATGATATGAGGTTGTAGGAAAAACGGGGGGTTTACAGGTGGGGGATGTGAAATGGGAGGGGTCTGACGGAAAGGTGTGGTTTGAAAAGTGGGTGTATGGAGAATAGAAGTGAGTGGACCAGCAATAGATTGTTGAGAAGATCTAGGATGAGAGAAACCAAAATTATGAAGGAAATGTGAATCAGGTGGAGTGGTTTCTCTGCTATCAGGATGTTTACTTCTATCTCGAGATGAAAGTGAAGGCTCAGGGTCTATCTGATGTATATCATCAAGTGACCTAGTTCTAAATGGGTTTCTAAATTCAACTTGTTAATCTTGAAGAGCTGTAAGGTTTTCAGGAACAGAATTAGCTCTATGGAATGGTCTGACAATAGTTGAAGTTTTGGCCTTAGGAGACTTCCTAAGTATTCTTCAGGGTTATCAACTATCTCAGGAAGTGACCTAGTTCTAAATGGGTTTCTAAATTCAACTTGTTAATCTTGAAGAGCTGTAAGGTTTTCAGGAACAGAATTAGCTCTATGGAATGGTCTGACAATAGTTGAAGTTTTGGCCTTAGGAGACTTCCTAAGTATTCTTCAGGGTTATCAACTATCTCAGGAGGATTTGGGTCGGGATAGGCTCTAGTATGAAACCTTCTAGGAGCCACTATGCTATGTTTTTCAGACCCAACTAACAAGAAAAGTTTAGCCAAATATGACAATCTTTAGGAGGCTAACTGATCTTTAAACAAGAAAAATTTAATCCTTAAAGTCTTCTTAACTGAATTATAGGATGTTATGATAACAATGGGTTTTCCCAGTGGAGTCTTAAGGTTTGTTTATAAATATGGAGTCACCAAGTGGAAATTTTTAGCTCTTTTGGAGGTCAAAATTTTTATGGTCCACCACCATTAACCAATATAAAATATTTTTGGGTTTTCTGATTTTTTTCAGTCCTATGGGTTCTAAGAGCGTCTAAATATGTTTTCAACACTTAGATACAGTGATGAGATAAAGAAAGTCTACTCTTATGGCTTAGCTAGCTGATTCCTTCAAGGTTTGATAAAACTGTATAAGAATCCTAAGGGTTACTTAGTTTTTCACTGATTCAAATAAGTTCTATCATGATTACCATTTGCTTTGGTAGTGCTTGAAGAGAGCTACTTATACTTCACTGAATACTGAGTGTCTTGTTTTAAATATTTTACTCAGAACTCCCCAGTTGAGTCGCAAGAAATGTTAGGTCTCTGTAATTTTAGCAGATTGGCAAGACTAAAGCTACAGAGACAACATTTGAACCACTTTGGGATTCTAGGATCTAGTCCTCCTGAATCCAAAGAGGAATCTCTCTTATAAGTGCAAATATTGATTTATCTTTAAAGGCTTGAAATGATATTAGGCTTGTTATGAAGGACAGGGTTTTGTTTGGTTTTGGTTGGGCAAAGATAAATGAAGGTGAAGGAAGTCTAAATGAAGGGTGAAGATGTATGAAAATGAAGGAATGATTTAGCTAATAAGATAGGAAAAAAACAGCTTCAATCCATTGGGCTATAGGATTTAATTGAAACAACAAGGTTCAAGAGTGGTCCATGGGGCAAGTCATCTATGTCAAAGGATCTCTTTAAGTTTATTTTATGGAATGAAACAATAAGAAATAGAGATCAAACAAATGACAGAACAAAGAGCAGCCTAAGATCAAGTAAGTACTTTGAAACTATCCTGCTTTGGGCATGCACTTAAGGAAAAACATAAAAGTTATCTACGATCAGGTAAGTACTTTGAAACTAGCTTGCTTTTGATGCACTTTCAATAGAAAACATTTAAAACACAATAGAATAGCTTAAGATCAAGTAAGGACTTTGAACCTATCCTTCTTTCAGAATATTCAAAGGAAAACTTTTCAAAGCAACTGTTGGAGGAGAAACTAGAGGACAGGGATAACCATACACTTCCCTAGTTCAACTTTAATTAGCAAAATTTTCAAGACAACACTTAAGATAAAAAAAGAATAGTCTAAGATCAGGTAAGGACTTTGAACCTATCCTGCTTTCAACATACTCTTAGGGAAACTTTCAAACAACCTTTGGAGAAGAAACTAGAGGACAGGGCTAACCATAGACTTCCCTAGTTCAACTCTACTTAGCATAAACTGAAAATATCATTCAAGAACAATATTTGAAGTTTAGATAGTAAGACATGGGCTCACCAACATTCCTTAACTGCTTGGACTGTATTAAATCATTCTTAAACACACAATTGGAGGAAAACATCCAGATAAAGCTTATCAGTGAGAGTAGGGTGCTGCAGACAGTAAATCCTAGCTCTATATTTGTTGCTCTTTATCAAAGAAAATGGACAGAATGGAAACAAAAAGAAAATAACAATTTACAATAAGAAAAACATCACCATTGACATAGACCAGGATCCCATAAATCAGCTTGTATTTGATGTTCAAACTAGTTACAATCATCAAGTCCAGTGGTTCTCTACAGCTTCAAACTTCTCATCTCAACTTAGGTATCTTCAATTACAAACAGAGCTTACAGCAGCTTCAGAAAAATATTTACATGCAACAGATATTTAGAGACCAACCTTTTACAATGTGCTCCTCAAAGAGATTTTATAATAAAATGAGGAGGTGGAAGAGTTTCTAGGGTTCAAGTATCATTAATTTCATAATAAATACAATCCTCAGCCTTGAAAACTATGCAAGGCATAAGGCAGGGATGCATTCGACCTATAACTTTGTTTCTGCTTTTTAAGGCTTAATGGATGAGAAGATTGACTTCAGGGCTCTTTCTTATCTTTGTAATAACTTTGCTGACAATTGTAATAAGTTTCTTTGGTTGTATTAACTGTTCAACTGTCTTTAGGCAAATATCTTTGAAATAGGCAATAACTATGCCTTCTTTGATTTCTTTGAAGCTGTAGGTGGCTTTTGGTAGCTGCAGAGGATTCAATTAGCCTCTGATGTGGCAGTGGAGGCTTCTTGGACTGGTAGATCTCCTTGTTTTTACCTAAAACAGTGTTAATTTGCTTTTGATATGTATTTTAGGCCTAATTAGGCTTAATCTTTGTGTTCTGGTCTTCATACTGTCTTTATCTCTAGATTAGGCCTTTGGTTTACTGAGTTTGTGCTTTAATCCCTCAAGACTGTGTTAAAAACCTTTAATTATTCATTTCTACTTTGATCCCACCCTTTGACACTGATACTCTCTGTCTGTTTGCTATTCACTGTGTTTTTATTGTTTTGCAGGTGTGCAGAGGGCTTTATGACTTCAAAAATGCTCATGAGGCATGGTAAGATCATGGTTGGAACCCTGCAGATTCATTTTCTTCATTGATAGTGGCCTGGGGCATCGTCATCCTCGACCCTTGTTTCATTAAAAAATAATGGAAAAACCTTTATAACCTACAAAAAAAACAAACAATTTTAAGAAAAATCCGGCGAAAATAGGTCAAAGGTTGTTCTGGGCGCGAGATGTAATCGTGGTCGTTGGATGAAAAAGATAGACGGTGGAGATCAGGCGAGGAGATCTTCGGAGGATAAATGGAGGAAATGACTTGGGGGTTAAAATATAATCTGGGCCGTTGGTTTTAAACGATGGATGACCAGGATCAAGCGACAGAGCACTAGGGAGTAAAGGGGAAAGGCGATGAGTTGGTGGGGAAATTTAATCAGAATTGTCGATCTTCAGAGATTGATGGTGGAGAAGTATCGATGAAATGCTCAGGAGAATGGGTGATGGCAAATGAAATGGGGGATTAATATGAGCTGTTCGATTAAAGTAATGAACGCTCAGGATTGTAGGGTAAAAAATTTTGGGAGCAGAAGTGAGGGTAAACGAGATGGGAGGGAGGTTAAATCAGAGCTGTAGATTTGGATTAATTGACGGTTAGGATCATTCGTAGGAGCGTTTGGGAGAAAAAGCACGTGGCAAAGATGAATGGGGGATGGGTTAAGACATGACCGTCAGATCAAAACAATCGACGGCTAGGATTTAAAGGTAAAAAATTAATGCAGTGGGGAAGGTGGTTTGGTGGAAAACCAAGATGGTTTTTGCGCAGCTCTGAGGTGGTTTTGAAATTTCTCAAAAAAAACGCGATATGCTTCGCTGGCCGACACACATCCTTCCAAAACCACTTTTTTCGCGTTTTTTCTTGGCATTAAACCTCGGATGCAAAAAAAAATGCGAAACGTGCTACTGGTCATTGGATGAAAGGGTGCAGATCTGAAGATGCAGATCGCACGCGACGGGGGAAGCTGCGGGTCGAGCACATAGTGGAGTACACGAGGCAGTTTGTGAGTGGAAGGGGTTTATATATGGTGGATGGTAGGTCCCAAAGGAGTTGGGGCCTATCGGATCGAACCTCGACCGTTGGATCTTTATAACGGACGGTTAGATTTGAATCGGGGCGATCGCAAATTGGAGGAGGAAAGGGGAATGCACTATAGAATTTGCGCGATGCGACGGAGCGCTGTCTCTCGGATCTGGGAATCAGATCGACGATTGAGACTCAATCGGAGGGGTAAAGGAGAAAAATTATGGGCGGAGTGCGACGAAATCTTAGCCATCGGTTCTTGTGGATTCGACGACTAAGATTCAATCAGGGAGATCAGCATCGGAGAAGGAAAAGAGAATGAATAAAGGGAAATTTGCGATGCAATTATGTACTGATCGTCGGATCAGAAAGATGATCGACGGCTAAGGTTTTCTCTGAGGGATCGCATCGAAAAATTTGAAAGACATGAAAAAGAGGAAAGACCCATGCGAACTTGCGATGCGATGAGCCGATGGTCATTGATCGGTTTAGATCAATGGACGATATTCGTTGAAACTTTGAACTGTCAGGGTTATGAAATGGGTTTTAAGCCTTTAGCGCCCGGTTTCAGGGCTTAAGGTTTTATGAGGCAGAGGGCTACAGGAATTAAGCCCTCGGGGGCTTAAGAGACTTTTGTGTGCAGAAAAGGTATTTTTGGCCTAAAAACAGAGTTTTTTAAGGCAAATTGAGGGTTTCGGTAGGGAAAATCAGGCATTTTTAAACCAAATAATAGAGAAATATAAGGTTTAAAAGGGATTTTGGAGTGTTTTTAAAGGTTAAATGAGGCTTGTGGAGGGATTTTTATGGAGAAAAAAGGATGAAAATGGGGTTTATTTTTTAGTGAATGGAGGGGTAAAATGAAGGGAAAAATGGGTTTTTAAGCAGTCTTCTTTAGGTAAACAACAGATTTTTTAGAATTATGAGGGAAACAACAGTGAATATTAACTAAAGGATTAGTTATCTTCATAAGACTTTAAGAACTCATAATTTGGCCACAACATTGTTTCTTAAAGGCTTAAAAATGATTTAGGCACCATTTGATATGACAAATTTTTATAGGTGGCTAACACGGCGATCACAGCAATTGGAAAGGAGTAAAGTTGCGAAGTGTGGGAGATGACATGGCAATATGGCATGGCAGTGATGTGGCAATGACATGTAAATTCCGTGTAGATTTCAGGGCAGTGACGTGGTGATGACGTGGCAGATGACGTGTCAATGATGTGGCATCCCCGGTGGGACCCGAACCCTTATACCACAAATCACAAATCACATTTCACATGCGGCGATAATGTTTGATTTGAATAAATTACGACATGGAGATTGCGATAAGCGGTGGGACCCAATCGGAAATCGCAAATCACAAAATTAGAAGGCTAAGAACACAAGAGTTCAGATTGATTCCGCCGAAATGAAAAATGTGAAATGGGTCAGATGCGATGCAACACAGAGGTCTATTCTAAAGTATTTCATGTGCAGGGCTATGCGGATTTCCTTAAGAAATCGCATTGGAAGATCAGCAGGCGCATATAACATGAAACACAAAAGCAATGCCGAAATGCGAAGTGCAAAGTGGAGCGGACGTGATGCATCTCAGAGTTTAATTCTAAAGAATTTAAAGTCTGGGGCTAGGTATATTTGGTTAAGAACCCACATTGGGAGAATGGATGAGAAATGTATAAACAAATAACAAATGAAGTTGCCGAAATGAGAAATGGGCCCAGACGCAATACTGTTCAAAGGTAAATGGTAATATATTTCATGTCCAGGTTTAATGTGTTTGCATTGTTTTTTTGAAGAGAAATTTAGAAGAGGAGGTCAACTCGGGTTACAAAGAAAAGGCCTGAATGCATGGAAAATGGACTCAGGTAGAGAGACCAATAGTGCGTGCAAGAAGGTTGAACATTGTGTCTATAAACAAAAGTCTGATTGCAGAGGTTGAGACTCGGGCAAGTGACCCGAATGTAGAGTAAATGTATTGCAGTAGTTTATTAATCAAAAGGCTGAACACTGTGGACAAAGGAGAATAGGCAGAGTCGGGCAAAAGACAGTTAAAATGACACTGTTGGAAACGTGCCAGCTGGGTTGAGTTGGGCAGTAGACGATCATGCTGCACTGGTGGAATTGTAACAACAGGAATACAAAAGGGAATGACAATAACAGAAAAGATAAATGCATGGCGAGAAAAGAGTTGAAAGGGTTGAATGAAATATTTGTTGTAACTGTAAATGTATTGATTATTTTTATTGTATGTAATGCAAAGTCAAGTCTCCATAGGCATAGTCAAAACTCCATGAGTGTTGTAATGATTATTTCTAATGTAATAACATGAACTGAAGTGTAAGTAATCGAATGGGTGGAAGTTAGAGAGATAGACCTATTCACTTTGTATTCCTTGTAGAATGCAAATAGTCAGGAGTTATCTGTATAAGAGATGTAATATCAGTGTGCATTAAGGGAGTTAAATGGTTGCAGAATGGATGTGAGAGTAAGAATGTAAGAGAGCTGTAGAAGGTTGGAGAGTAAAAGAATCAGAGAAATATGATAGAGATGATTGTGCACATGAGGAACTGATATGAGATAGATATGAAGGCTAAAGAGGCAGTAGTGGAGAAGGAGTATAACAGAGCTGATATGTAGGTAAATCAACACTTTAGTTTCATGTTGAGTGAGGAGATTGTAGTCTCCTTTAAATTTATAGCTTCATAAATTTCCAGTTGGAGCTGGGAGAGGTATAAGCCTCCTATGGGTTGTAGCCTGCAGAGAATACATGCGATTTGGTGCTTCCATTTCAAGTTGTAGCTTGATAGATGTCTAGTTGGAGCTGGTTGAGCTAGGATCCTCCTGTGGGTTGTAGCCTGCAGAAAATTCATGGGAGTTGGTGCTTCCGTTTCAATTTTTAGTTTGATAGATGTCCAGTTGGAGCTGGTTGAGGTAGGAGCCTATAGAAAATCAGTGGTGAGAGAGAGTTGGAGCTTGCTTTTGCATCACAACAATAATAAGATGTGGTTTTCTCCCTTATGGTTTTCCACTTATATATGTTGTCTATGTGCTTCATGATTATGTGTTGATGTGATGTTTTTAATCTGCTTATTTCTTGTTGTCCACACATTAAGTTTGTTGATTCATTATGTATTAAGTTGTTTATGAATTGAAGGTGTAATTGAGTTGAATGAAAAGAGTTTAAATGTCCATGAATGTACTAAACCGATTCACCCCCCCCTCGCAGTTTAGCTAAGGGTTCATCATAAGCAACTCATAATTACAAATCCACTTTTCTCTCAACCAATATCCCTATAATTAAAAAATATGATCCCTTCAAATCCTCACTCATTTCTCACAAATATTGGATAAGATATGTTATCCAAATCTCCATGATATTATCCTTTGAATAAGCTGGAACAATTATCCTTTTAATTCTTTGAAATGGTGGAGGAAATATTCAAGAAGTTTTTTGAATAATCCTACACATTACAGAGCTCATCCGCAATTGAGATATTAATGAAATATGTTAATTTTTCCAATAATTAATCATAAATTCTCTTATAATATTAAAAATAAATAAATTGGAAAATAATGAGGTGAACCCATGAAAATGGTATGATAAATGGTTAAATAAGGTGATAGAGTGTGAGGAATGGCGAGGATAAACATGATAAAAATGCAACAATTACAAGACACAACAGGCTACGAGACCTAATATTCCTTGAAAAAGATAAAGGTTGGTGGAAGCAAGTCGAGCCCAAGGTAGGAACATGATGCACTCATTTCAGCTTCATCTAAAAGACCTAAAACAATAGATAAAAAAAATGGAATAAAACTGAGTTTGGAAACATTCAACATGACAAGGAAAGATTGCATGGAGAAATGAAGCGGATTCAGAAAAAAATGATCCTAAATGGAAGGGTAAAGACTCTGGTTATAGAAGAAGGAAACCTTCTATTATCACAAAATCAGACCTGATAGGTTACTCATCAAACTAATCTTGTGCAACTATTTCAAACCAAGCTTTTGGCTGAGGCATAGCCTCCTCAACCTGAGAGGGGTCTCACAAAGGTTTATGATTTTTGATAAGTATGTAGATGGCTAACTCTATATGGGGTAAAAGTAGATAAATGATATAAACTGGTTGTAAATCACATTAGCAAGTGTACATTGGGATTATGGAGTCATAATAGCTTCAGCAAAACGAAAACAATCTACCTAGCATGGAATTCAAGGCATATCAGAGTTCAAGTCAAGGAATACACATGTAGAACAGTGAAACACACAGTCAGTTTGTCTATGAAGGAAGTCAGAGCATCATTGCTGAATTCTGAGTAACATAAGCAAACACCACTGCAATAGAATATTGAAAATATGCCATCAGAACAAGAACATACAAGAACTCCTTATGAATCTTGAGTTGTCTAAGTAGAAACTCTATATTAAGCTGAAAACAGTCATTGACAATAAACGCAGTATTTTTGCTAACAAATGTCCAACCCTTTCTATTTTGACTCGTTGATATTTTATAGATCATTTACATCATAAGATAAGCTTATCCACAACTAAATACATCGAATTCCTATGCTTTGACACCTATTCTAACCATAAAACAAGGTATTTATTACAAACACAGTTGTAAAACTAATATAGAGTCCTATTACAAATAGAATTAGAACTCTTTTGATTCTACTCAAAACAGATTTATCTAAACTTAATTACATCATTTTCCACCTATATTTCCATTAATTCGAATCCTAATGATGATTTCCAACCTGTTATGACCATAATGCTGACGATGTTGATCTCCTGCAAATTAGGAAATTGCTCCCCTGTTTTTAGGCTTAGGATTCTTTTAGTTTCTTAAGATATTTTGACCAATTCTAACCCATAACTTCGAGGCTAATTGATGTCAGGAACATGATTAGCATATGTCCAAAGTCATCCCTTCATGCCATCTGTGTAAAATCAACTATGAACTTCTCAAAACAGTGAAAACAGACCTGCGCTACGAAAGCAACACAGTTTCGTAGCGCTTTTCATAGCGTAGTATTTTTACCCATTTTCCTTCAAAATTTAGCTTCCTTTCCTTCAGGGTTACTTTGATATTCACTTGATATAGCTTCCTTAGAAATTTCATGTCAAAATACATGGTCCTCCCTCCAAAATTTGATAAGAAAAGGGTGAAAAAGCTGCTACAGCAGTTTCGTAGCGCATTTCACCCTTTTTGCACTATATGCGCTACAAAACTGTTGTGTAAGTAGTTTTAACGAGATTTTCTTCAAAATTTGATACAAAAGGATGCCACAAATTTAGAAAATTTCTGGCCTCATCAAAACCATCAACTATATGAACTAAAAACATAACCTTCATAAAATTTAATCCTCATTTTCCATTTTGAGTTTGCTTTGAATTTGTCATTTTGTACCTCTGCTCTTTAGTTCATCTTGAGACTTCTTTAATTGTAGCTCCAAATCCTCCACTTGGCCTCTTAGCTTTCTATTACTGGCTCTCAAATGGGTGTTGATCACTCTAACAAATTTTTCTTCTTTAATGGCTGGAACTGTCCATGTAAAAAACTGTTGTGCACTGCTTGGGATCTTTGACCTAGCAACTGTTTGACCTTCCCAAACAGCCTTCATCCTCTTGAATTCTATATTTTCAATGATGTGCTTTATGGCCCTCTTTCTCATCATTTCCATCTCTTGGTTTGCTAGCTTCAACCATTCTTCCAGCAGTTAACACTCTGTCATGTGTTCCTTTCCCTTCATTATCTTGCTAGCTACATGCTCCGCTATAGGTGATGAGAGATCAACCACCTCTTTAGGGACTTTTGCTGCTTAAATAGTTACTTGGATATATTTACTACCTTCTTGGATTTTATTTTCATGCCTGGTTAAAGGTTTCCTAGCTTGAAAAACAAAGGCTGCATTCTCACCTTCAAATTCCAATTTCTTTGCTGATTTCATTTTTCTCTGTTTGGGTTCATCCACTTCAATGAAAACTGTCTGCACAATTGGTGATTCTTCTTTATCAATTGCATGAATTATATCATCCAAATTTCCTTTCATCATTGGGTTTTCCTCTGTCATCGAATCAACTGCTTTTCCCTTTGATGCTACTACTTGGCTTCTTGTCTTTCTCTGGATCTCCTGCTTACTGGCCACTTGTTTTTGTTTTGTTTCTTTGACCCTTTCTACTCTCTGTTTTGCAGGTGATGGGGTTTTTGCAACAAGCACTGATGCTTTCTCAGTTCTATCTTCAACATATTTCCTTGATTTCAACTTTACAAACCTCTTTGCTTTAGTAACCACTAGTTGAATGGATTCTGCTACTGGTGGTGAAGGATTCCCCTTAATATTAGGGTTTCTAGCTGGGGTTAGGGCTTCCATTTCAAATCCACTCATAAATAAAAAGGAAGACAAATCCTTATTTATTTTCTGAATCTCATTCAAAACTAGTAAATTTATCAAACAGTGATGAAATAGAGATGTTTCACAACCATCAGATTTAGCTTGGACTTTGTCAGCCATTTTAGCAAGGCTTCTATGCAGGTAAAATGGTAAATCTAATGATATCAACCTGTGAAATGCAACAGAAGTTTGAAATGATAAGTGTAAAATTTATGGTACTTGCCTTCACATGTGAAATATCTTTGAATGTTGAATAGCAGCTTTGCATAGTTGTCCTTGATATAGCTTATGGGTATTGCATTATTCAGGTCCATGTCTACATATTCAGGTTTCATAAATTCCTTGCATGGCTCCATCTCGAACCTAAAACCTTTAAACCAAGATTCCCATCCCCTTGGTATCTCTGTCACAATAGCTATGATCTCAGGTGTAACTGGCATATTTATCATTCCAACTTTGGTAGTGGTTCCACTAAAATGTAAAGAAAACTCTTTGGACACCTGAGTGTGCAACCCTGCAGCTTTTCACAAAATTTGAGTTAGCCAGCTTTGCTAAAAGCCTCCATTACCATTTGATCCTCCACAATAGCATTTGCATTCTTAGGCTCGTATCTTAGACAATGTCCCCCTCTATGGACCTTCTTATCCTCTGCCATGTTTCTTGTAAATAAAACTTGTTAGCTTCTCTAAAACCTGTAAAATAGCCTTGCTTGATTTGATGAACAACCTCGCTTGATAATGGTGAGAGTTGTCTTTGAATAGAACAGCCACAAACTTATATTTACTGCTTTAGATTTTGAACAACAGATGTGAAGGTAAATGAAGTAGAGATGACTCAATTAGGCAAAAAACTTGAATTAGAGATGTCACTTCATGAATAAATGATGTTTGATCGATATCCTGTCATGACTATGATGACTGTAGGATAGGTAAGTATATCAAATTTGGTAACTAACTAACTCACCATTCCTATCATTCCCCAACTGAAACTAACAAATCTCGGCTTATTTGACACGATAGCTAAGAAACTGCGCTTTCTTAGCATTCACATTGTAATTTTTGCACTTTTCGCTACGAAAGTAGCAGCACTTTCGTAGCGCAAAACTCACTTTTTGAACTAACGGTGCTACAAAACTGTGGATATCTAGCTAATTGCAGAAAATTAGCTCAAAACTTACTTAAATGACCCTTGAATGAAAAATGTGAATTTTTTGACCATGGAATGGACCTATAAAGACCTTATTTGAATTTTGATGATGAACACTAAACATCTAAAACTATGAGATACCCTTAACCATACTAAAATGAATTTCAAAACTATTTAGACCATGATCAAAACAGAGTTGACATACCATGTTTTGAATTTTTTTTTTTGGTGATAACAGTGGCTCCACTTGGGATAGTGTGCCCCTGTGGTACACTAAGAACCAGTAGCTCCAGTGCTGCTATCCATTTTCTTGACCAAAACAGTAAAAACTTTGAAATCATCAAGCTCCCTCCTCAAGCTCTAATGGCCTTCACCTCAGGCTCAAGCTTGCTGATTTTGCTTGTCATTATTAGCATAAAAACTTATAAAATGGAATATATACAATGACATGAACAATCCATCAGATTTTAGGAAGAATAATGCTTCAAAAACCTGCCATTGACAGGTCCTCCAACATATGGTTTTCCATCTATCTCCTGCAGTATGTAAGTATTTTTTCCATGAAAAGTAGCTATCTTGAAAGGACCTTTCCATAACTTCTCAAACTTACCATGTTCGCCTTTCTCTTCAATTCTGGCCTCCCATTTCAGCACTTCATATTGAATTTGAAAACTTTCTTCCTTGATCTTCTTATCAAATATCCTCTTGATTCTGTTTTGTGATTGTTGATTGCTGTCATAAACTTCATTCCTTTTCTCTTGTAGAGCTATCAACTGATTAATTCTCCTCTGTATTGCATTTGGTTCCTCTTCTAGCCCTTGAATCAGCTTCATAACAGGTACCCCTAGTGATGTAGGAAAAATAGCCTCAGCGCTATATACCAATTCATATGGTGAAGTTCTGATTGACCTCTTTGTGAATATCCTGTCAGCCCATAAGGCATACTTCAGCTTCAAATGCCAAGCCTTCTTATTCTCCTGCAACACCTTTTTAATAATCCTTACAATGCTCTTGTTAGAAGATTCGGCAAGGCCATTTCCTTGTGGATAGTATGATGTAGAATGCCCGAGAGTAATATGATATTGATGATAGAAATTAATCAGCTTCTTAGACTTGAATTCCTGTGCATTATCAGTTATAATATTCATGGGGCAACCAAACCTAGACAAGATATTATTTTCTAAGAAAGAAATAATCACAGAATCATTTTCTTGCCTAGTTGGGATTGCTTCAATCCATTTGGTGAAGTAATTAGTTGTTGTAAGAATCCAATGATGCTAACCTGAAGATTATGGATGAATCTCCCCAATAAAATCTAGTCCCCACTGCTATAATGGCGCTTCTACATAAATAAGCATCAAAGGTAAGGGTACAAGTTTCTTCTTACCCTTTTAAATCTGGCATTCATGACAGGCAACAACCCTCTTGTAGACATCCTTAAACATTGTAGGCCAATAATACCCTGCTCTCAAAATTTTGTTCATTGTCGCCTTCCAATAATGTTGACCTCCACAATCCCCTTTGTGAAACTCCTCAATCACTTTATCAGCCTCCTCCTCCAGCAAGCAATTCAGCAAAATTCCGCCAATATCCTTCCAAAATAAATTTCTATCAAATATAAAGTATCTCAAATATTTTAGCTTAACAAACCTTGCTTTGGAATTTGTTAAATCAAAAGGTGCTTTATGATGTTGTAAGACAAAAACAACTTCCTTGTACTAATCTGAAATGATATATTTTTCTTCAATAGGAACTAGTTCCTCCTCATTTTCTGAAATTTCTGATATTTCTGCAATCCAATTTATATCAAGACAGTCAAAGTTTGACTGTGCCATCATCTTTCCCAAGCCTTTTCCTTTGACCAATTTTGTTGGTTTAATATCTATATCATATTCTAGCAACTTGGCAATCCATTTCCCCCTCTTACCATCAGGGTCGGCTTGAGTGAGGATGTCTTTCACAACAATATTAGGAACAAACGCCACAATATGAGAATGTAGAATATAAATTCTGAAATCTTTGATAGCCTTCACTAGAGCATAGGCTTGCTTTTCTAAGATATTATACTTCAGCTCAGAATTGGCTAATGTACTACTAAAGAAAGAAATCAGCTGCTCAATACCTTGTTGTCCCTTTTGTAGCAAAACTCCAGCGATAGTATTCTCTGATGCAAAGGTAAAAACCAGAAATTCCTTTGAGAAATCTCGACTGATCAATACTAGTTCTTATGTGAGTGCTCTTTTGATCTCTTCAAATGATTTTCTTGCCTCTGATGTCCACTTAATATAAACTCCCTTCTTTAGCATCCTTGTTATGTCCTTCACAATCTCAGCAAAATTAGGAATAAATCGCCTTACAAAATTTACCTTTCCAAGAAAATATTGAATCTCCTTCCTACTTCTTGGCAACTCCACCTTATGAATTGCATTGACCCTGCTTGGATCAATATTAATCCAATCTTTAGAAATGATATGCCCAAGTAATTTACTTGAAGTTAAAGAAAAAATACTTTTGGTGGGATTTATAGAGATGCCAAACCTTCTACATTTCAGCAGAATTCTTTCCAAATGTTTCAAGTGATCTTCTTCCTTCCTTGAGAAGACTGTTATGTCATCAAGATACCAAACCACCATATTGCCTTTCTCTTAAGAAAATTCAATGTCCATTGCCCTCTGAAAAGTAGCTCTTGCATTCATGAGACCAAATGGCATCTTGGCATACATAAAAGTACCCCATGGTGTAGTAAAGGTTGTTTTTTTCCTGATCATTAGGATGCACAAGGATCTGATTATAACCTGAAAAACCATCAAGCATAGACATTCTATGAGAACCCACAATAGTTTGCAAAATTTGATCCATCTTTGGGAGAGGATAATTATCTTTCAGGGAAGCTTTATTCAAATTTTTGAAGTCAATGCATATTTTGATTTCTCCACTCTTCTTCCTAACTGGAACCAAATTTTCAAGCCTATTTGAAAATTTGATTGGGACTATAATTTTAGCATCAAAGTGATTTTTAACCTCCTTCTCAATCAAAGGCATGAGAAGTGGGTTGATCCTCCTTAAATTCTACTTGAAAGGTATTTCATTTTCTTTTATGGGAATAATATGCTGAATAATGGCGGGATCATATTCTTTCAAATCAGCATAGTTCCAAGCAAAGACATCTATGAATCTTTTCATCATTTCAACATACTTAAACTTCATATCAGCTGAAAGAAATTTTGAAAGTTTAATCATTTTGGGCATAGCTATAGTACCAAGGTTACAACTCTCAACTTCTTCATCATCAGCTTGTATCTTAGGGGATTTAAAAACATCATTCTGATCAAAAATTTTTTCTAGAGGTATGAGTCCCTTTAGTATGGAATTATTCTTTAGTTTCAAAACTTCAGAACTCCTTTTAGATTCAGCCAACATGTTCTTTTGATCTACTTGTACATTTTCAAACTCTTCTTTCAACTCAATAAAGTTTTTCACCTGTTGATAATCCTCAAAAACTTGCCAATGAGTAATATTATCAGGGATGGCCGGCCTATGGCAGACCTCAACCTCATACTTTTCTATGGAGTGCATAGGGATAATGAAAATACTTGCAGAGACAGCAAGAGAATCAACAATGGATTTTTGTTCTTTAGTTTTGACTGTGAATGAATAAGCTTGAAAGTTTTCTAACATGTCCAAAACCAAATTCCTATATGCTTTCATCCTTGTTTCCTTTGTTTGATAAACACCCTTAATCTATTTTATGACTAATTCTAAATCTCCAAAAATAGAAATGTTTTGAGCATTCATTCTTTTCAAAACTTCCAAACCCAAAATCAATGACTCATATTCAACCATGTTGTTCGTGCAATCAAAGTTCAGTTTATAGGAAAAGAACTTACTCTCATTGCTTGGATTTCTAATCCATATCCCTGCTCCTGCTCCTTCTCTGCCTGCTGATCCATCAAAATGTAATGACCACCAACCTTCTTCTCTTTATTTCTAACTTGCTGAACTTCTATTTGAAAATTTTCAGACTGCTGAATTTCAGAACTCTGATTTTCTGCTTTCCTTTCTTTTTCCGCTTCGTTAGTCAATTCATTGAAAAGAATAGCAGAACCAAGTTTAGTATCAAGACCATAAATTGGAAAGTTTTGGGGTTTATATTTGCTACTCACCATGTAGACCATCCTTGTCTCTCGATACAATCTTCTTTGCTCCCCAAAGACTGGAATGGTAGCATAGGTAAGATCCATCTGCATTGTACCTTTAATTTTTGCTGCCCATGACCTTGACAACATCATACCAAAATTCAGTGGAATGTATGCTACTACAATGTCCATGACTACAGTCTTAGCAGGAACTAGCGTCAGACCAACAACAACATCCTTGATTAAACCAATGCATTGAAATATTTTTGAATCAAAAGAAAACAAATATTTATATGGCCTAGTTATTTCTAACCCCATTCTTTCCATGATTACTTTGGGCATAAGATTTTGGGAGGCCCCTGAATCCAACATATCATTTTGCAATGTCATGTCATGAATGCTAAGGTTCACATAAAAAGGAGGGACTTCCTCATTCTGTTCATCTTCTAGTCTTGGACCCAAATATATGGTCGGATGGTCTTCTAATACATTCAAGATATCAACAGCTCCTGGTTGTGAGTTTAGCATTTTAATAGACTCCTCTGACATTTATTCATCAAAAAAATGAATAGACTCCTCAAGAACTTCAGGGTCATCTTCTTCATCAACCAAATTCTGCTGAAAAGGAGGTCTCACTAGAGGATTAGGTTGCTGATTTCTATTCTCCCTTGGTCTTTGTTGATTCTGAGGTCTCCTGAACTAAGGGTTTCTAAATTGAGGTTCACGTTGTGCAGGAGGAGCAGAGGTATTCCCAAGGTCTAACCTATCCATCAATTTTTCCATTGTTTTAATCATTGAATCCAGTTTGTCTTGAGAGGTAGAGGATGAAGGTTTCTATTATTCTTTCAACTTAGGCTTACCCATTTTTGACTTTTTAGTTGCTATCAAATTAACCTCCACTTTCACAGCATCATTTTGCATTTTAGAAAGTGTAGGGGATTCTCTTTCTCTAACCAGTATGGAAAACTCATAGTCAAAAGCTTCAACATACCTCGTTTGAGCTAAAGCTTCTGGTGATTTCAAACAGGTAGGAATAGAATCTAACACTTTATTAAACCTTTTTGAAAAATTTTCAGTAGTTTCATCAGTAGCTCTCTTCAAAGTATTATAATTAGTGAGGGCTTGTACTGGGTTAGTTCTATTTCCCCATTTTCTTAGGAAAACATATTCAAATTCATTCCAATCATGAATGCTTCTAGGAGTAAGAGATTTATACCACTTCCTAACCTCATCAGTGAAAATCTGAGCTAACAATCTCAATTTAACATCTTCGTGATCAACCTCCTCCCTATCTATAAAGTCATTAAATTGATCTACATGATCCTCTGCTGTAATGTCTCCATCACTTCCCCAGGTTTTAATTCTAGCAGCATATTTACTAGGGAGGTCATGTAAGACAGTAGGAAGGACAATAGGGGCATATCTAGTAGGTGTAGTAGGTGGATTTCCAGCCATGGTCATAGGTACTATGGTAAAATTAGGAAATGCAGAAACAATGGATGACAAACTACTATGAGGAGGACTGCTTGGTCTTTGTAAGCCACTAACAATTGAGCTCCAGTTTGGAAGAGGTAAACCAGCTTTACTTTTCAACAATACTTTGAAAGGATCAAGCTCCTTCAATTTGTCTAAAGACTCTCTTTCCAACAACAACTCTGAAGTGATAGCTTCCCAGAATTCCTCTTTGACTTCTTGTGTTACTAGAGCTGAGGTGTTAATTCCTCTCTTATGTAAGTCTAAGATAATTTCAATTAGCTCCTTTTAATTTTCTGATCTAAACAAAACCTCATGAATTTTATCATCAACTCTTTTGTCTTCAGGACATCTTGATATTTCAGAGGACAAGGATTTTGAATGAGATGGAGTACTTGATATTTCAGAAATGCCTTGACTACCTCTTCAAATGGTGTTTGGATTGTCCACGATAGTAGGTGGATCTGGGTCAGGATTACTCCTCGTGTATCTCCTTCTCGAAGCCACCTTTGAACATATAAACTTTAAATGGAGTCACCAAGGTAGATACAACCTCGAAAAGCTTTCTGAGCTCCTGCTACCTTCAGAAGTACAACTTCAAAATCTCGGGAAAGTATAATCTTCAGACTCTCGGCAGACGCACCAAAATGTTATCACAAAATCAGACCTGATAGGCTGCTCATCAAACTAATCTTATGCAACTATTTCAAACCAAGATTTTGGCTAAGGCTTAGCCTCCTCAACCTGAGAGGGCTCTCTCAAAGGTTTATGATTTTTGATAAATATGTAGATGGCTAACTCTATATGGGGTAAAAGAAGATAAATGATATAAATTGGTTGTAAATCACATTAGCAAGTTTACATTGGGCTTATGGAGTCATAATAGCTTCAGAAAAACAAAAACAATCTACCTAGCATGGAAGTCAAGGCATATCAGAGTTCAAGTCAAGGAATACACATGTAGAACAGTGAAACACACAATCGGTTTGTCTATGAAGGAAGTCAGAGCATCATTGATGAATTCTGAGTAACATAAGAAAACACCACTGCAATAGAATATTGAAAATACTCATAAATTTGAGTTTTCTAAGTAGAAACTCTATATTAAGTTGAAAACAGTCATTGAAAATAAACCCAGTCTTTTTGCTAACAAATGTCCAACCCTTTCTATTTCGACTCCTTGATATTTTATATATCATTTACATCTTAAGACAAGCTTATCCACAACTATATACAGCGAATTCCTATGCTTTGAAACCTATTCTAACCATAAAACATGGTATTTATTACAAACACAACTGTAAAACTAATATAGAGTCCTATTACAAATAGAATTAGAACTCTTTTGATTCTACTCAAAATAGCTTTATCTAAACTTAATTACATCATTTTCCACCTATCTTTCCATGAAGTCGAATCCTGATGATGAGTTCCAACCTGTTATGACCATAATGTTGATGATGTTGATCTCCTGCAAATTAGGAAACTGCTCCCCCGTTTTTAGGCTTAGGATTCTTTTAGTTTCTTGAGATATTCTGACCATTTCTAACCCATAAATTCGAGGCTAATTGACGTCAGGAACATGATTATCATATTTCCCAAGTCATCTCTTCATGCCAGTTGTGTAAAATCCACTTTGAACTTCTCAAAATAGTGAAAACAGACCTGCGCTACGAAAGCAACACAGTTTCGTAGCGCTTTTCATAGCACAGTATTTTTACCCATTTTCCTTCAAAATTTAGCTTCCTTTCCTTCAGGGTTACTTTGATATTCACTTGACATAGCTTCCTTAGAAATTTCAAGTCAAAATACATGGTCTTCCCTCCAAAATTTGATAAGAAAAGGGTGAAAAAGCTACTACAGCAGTTTCGTAGTGCATTTCACCCTTTTTGCACTATATGTGCTACGAAACTGTTGTGTAAGTAGTTTTAACCATATTTTCTTCAAAATTTGAAACAAAAAGATGCCAAAACTTGAGAAAATCACTGGCCTCATCAAAACCATCAGCTATATGAACGAAAAACATGACCTTCATGAAATTTAATCCTCATTTTCCATTTTGAGTTTGCTTTGAATTTGTCATTTTGTACATCTGCTCTTTAGTTCATCTTGAGACTGCTTTAATTGTAGCTCCAAATCCTCCACTTGGCCTCTTAGCTTTCTATTACTGGCTCTCAAATGGGTGTTGATCACTCTAACAAATTTTGCTTCTTTAATGGCTGGAACTGTCCATGTAAAAAAAATTTGTGCACTACTTGGGATCTCTGACCTAGCAACTGTTTGACCTTCCAAAACAGCCTTCATCCTCTTGAATTCTGTCTTTTCCATGTTGTGCTTTTTGGCCCTCTTTCTCATCATTTCCATCTCTTGGTTTGATATCTTCAACCTTTCTTCCAGCAGTTGACACTCTGTCATGTGTTCCTTTCCCTTCATTATCTTGTTGGATGCATGCTCCACTATAGGTGATGAGAGATCAACCACCTCTTCAGGGACTTTGGCTTCTTCAATAGTTTCTTGGATATCTTTACTTCCTTCTTGGAGTTTATTTTCATGCCTGGTTAAAGGTTTCCTAGCTTGAAAAACAAAGGTTGCATTTTCACCTTCAAATTCCAATTTCTTTGCTGATTTCATTTTTCTCTGTTTGGGTTCATCCACTTCATTAAAACTGCCTGCACAGTGGGTGATTCTTCTATATTAATTGAATGAAGTATATCATCCAATTTTCCTTTCATCATTGGGTTGTCCTCTGTCATTGAAACAACTGCTTTTCCCTTTGATGTTGCTGCTTGGCTTCTTGTGTTTCTCTGGATCTCCTGCTTACTGGCCACTTGTTTTTGTTTTGTTTCTTTGACCCTTTCTACTCTCTGTTTTGTAGGTGATGGGTTTTCTGCAAAAATAAATAATGCTTTCTCAGTTCTATCTTCAACCTATTTCCTTGGTTTCAACTTTACAAACCTCTTTGCTTTAGTAACCACTGGGTGACTGGATTCTGCTATTGGTGGTGAAGGATTCCCCTTAATCTTAGGGTTTCTAGCTGGGGTTAGGGATTCCATTTCAAATCCACTAATAAATAAAAAGGAATACCAATACCTATTTATTTTCTGAAGCTCATTCAAAACCAATAACTTTATCAAACCGTGATGAAACAAAGATGTTTCACAACCATCAGATTTAGCTTGGACTTTGTCAGCCATTTTAGCAAGGCTTCTATGTAGGTAAAATGGTAAATATATTGATATCATTCCTGCGAAATGCAACAACAGTTTGAAATGGTAAATGTAAAATTTATGGTACATGCATTCACATGTGAAATGTCTTTGAATGTTGAATAGCAGCTTTGCATAGTTTTCCTTGATACAGATTCTGGATATTGCATTGTTCAGGTCCATGTCTACATATTCAGGTTTCATAAATTCCTTGCATGGCTCCATGTCGAACCTAAAACCTTTAAACCAAGATTCCTGTCCCCTTGGTATCTTTTTCACAGCAGCTATGATCTCAGGTGTAACTGACATATTTACCATTCCAAATTTGGTAGTGGTTCCACTGAAATGTAAAGCAAACTCTTTGGACACCTGAGTGTGGCAACCTTGTAGCTTTTCACAAAATTTGAGACAGCCAGCTTTGCTAAAAGCCTCCATTACCATTTTATCCTCCACAATAGCATTTGCATTCTCAGGCTCGTATCTTAGACAATGTCCCCCTTTGTGGACCTTCTTCTCCTTTGCCATGTTTCTTGTAAAGAAAACTTGTTAGCTTCTCTAAAACCTGTAAAACAACCTCGCTTGATTTGATGAACAACCTCGATTGATTTGACGAACAACCTCACTTGATAATGGTGAGAGTTGTATTTGAATAGAACAACCACAAACTTATCTTTACTACTTCAGAGCTTGAACAACATATGTGAAGGTAAATGAAACATAGATAACTCAATTAGGAAAAAAAATTGAATTAGAGATATCACTTCATGAATAAATGATGTTTGATTGATATCCTATCATGACTATGATGACTATAGGACAGGTAAGTACATCGAATCTGGTAACTAACTAACTCACCATACCCCTATCCTATCATTCCCCAATTGAAATTGACATATCTCGGCTTATTTGACACGATAGCTAAGAAACCGCGCTTTCGTAGTGCTCACAATGTAATTTTCGCACTTTGCACTACGAAAGTAGCAGCGCTTTCGTAGCGTAAAACTCACTTTTTGAACTAACGACGCTACGAAACTGCGGATTTCTGGCTAATTGCAGAAAATTAGCCCAGAACTTACTTAAATGACCCTTGAATGAAAAATGTGAATTTTTTGACCATGGAATGGACCTATAAAGACCTTATTTGAATTCTGATGATGAACACTAAACCTATAAAACTATGACATAACCTTAACCATACTTAAATTACTTTTAAAAATATTTAGACCATGATCAAAACAGAGTTGACATACCATGTTTTGATTTTTTTTTTTGTTGATAACACCTTTTAAGTAAACTCGAAGAGCCTAGGAAACAAGAGGAAATATTATAGAAACAAAAATCCCACATTCAATGTCTAAGAGAAGGGGATAAAAACACAAACTTCTTCCATAAGGCTATGATACGGAGGAGACAACATAACCATATCTTTTCCATAAAGGACCCAGGAGGAAATAGACTAGTCCAAAATAATGAGATGGAAACCCTCTTAGTCAATCATTTCAGTCATATTCTAACAGAACCTCATCAACATATATTAGAAGCTATTGAGCACAACACAATAAACATAAGGTAAATAGTTAGTCGGGATCAGAATCTAGCCCTTCTAAGAGAGATCACTATAGAGGAAGTCGAAGAAGTTGTCAAAGGCCTTGCAAAAAACAAAGCCCCTGGCCCAGATGGCTTTACGTCTGAATTTTATCAGGCAGATCGGTCCTTCATGGGAATTGACATATGGGAATTAGTAGAGGAGTCCCAACATTCACAACAGGTATATCCAGCCCTCACTTCTACCCTCATTTCTTTAATTCCAACGCAGGAAAACTCAGATGTACTAGTAGGTTTCCGACCTATTTCCTTATGCGATGTAATATACAAGATCTTATCTACTATTATGGTAAATCGTTTGAAACCTATCCTCTAGGCCCTAATTTCACCTGAGAAAACGGGCTTTGTAAAAGGCAGAAAAATTTTGGATGGCATAATTACAGCGCAGAAAGCTATACATTCTCTTCGTACCCATAAAGAAAAAGGTATGCTGATTAAACTTGATTTATCTAAAGCTTATGACCATCTTAGCTGGAATTATATTAAGGCTATTCTCAAGGCCTTTGGCTTTGATGCAAGATGGATTTATTGGATAATGTCTTTTATCTCATCTCCTCACTATTCCATTCTGCTTAATGGAGTTCCCTCTAGTCCCTTTAATGCTACTCGGGGGATAAGACAAGGAGATCCTCTCTCCCCATTTCTCTTTATTATTGTAGCTGAAGTCCTAGGTCATCATATCAAGAGCATTAAGATTAATGGAGGACATCTGAAGGGACTTAATCTTTGGGGGGCAGGTTTATACCTCTCCCACCGATACTTTGTAGATGACATTATGCTTTTATGTCAAGTACTTTGAAAGAATCTAAGGCTATCCTATCAATCCTTAAAGACTTCATGGAAGACTCTGGGACCCTTATCAATAATGACAAATCAAATGTTTATTTTTTTAATACTAATCTACTATCCTAATGCTTTATTTCACATACCTTGGGATTCAATATAAGATCCTTGCCTATGAAATATTTAGGAATACACTTGAGTCTGAACTCCTTTCAGGTTTTGGGATGAAAATATCTCCTTAACTGCATACATGCTCAACTTCAGAATTGGGCTTTCAGGGTGCTTAACGCCCCCAATCGGGTTTTCCTATTTAGAGCATTCTTACAATCCATTCCAATTTATCAGCTCTCGGGATTGGCAACGCCTAAAACCAGTGGCAATGATATGGTCAAGATGTTTAAAAAAATTCTTTGGTAGGGTTCCCAACAAGCCCGTAAATGGGCCCTTCTTTCATGGGATAAGCTTACGAAAATAAAGAGGACATGAGGCTTGGGGTTAAGAGATCCATACTTGATGAATCAGGTTATGGGAGCTAAACTCTGGTGGAGATGGTTACAGGGGGGTGGGGATATGTGGAAGACAATATGGGAAAGAAAATATGAGATGCCCGTTACTACAGAAGGAAAATTAAAATTGTAAATAACTCCAAAAGGATCCAACATTTGGAACTTGGCATCCTTAAACATAGATCTTATTCGTGAACATAGTTTATGGGAAATCAGGGGAGGTAACATTGCCCGTTTTTGGGAGGATTCTTGGCAGCAAAGGGAAAAAAATTTTAGTCGAATTGATCTAGGGGAGATCTTTCTATTCACCAATAGGCCGAACACTAAGTCAATAGCACATTTCTGGAACGAGGAGATAGAGCTTCAATGGAGGAGATGGAAATTAAAGGACCACTGGCAGAATGCTCCAGAAAATTAATTGCAGCAATAGGAGAATATATCTTGAGATGGGAATACCACACCAAGGGCATGTTCACTATACAAAAATGCTACTACATAAAATCTAATAATTTACACAGCATAGTTGTTCCCCTTTGGCAAAAAAAATGGTCGAAAAAACATTGGCCGAAAATAGAATATTTTTTATGGCTATTTAGTGATGGTAAAGTTCTTACCTGGGATCAGTTACAGAAGAAAGGGATGCATGGACAGTCGGCATACCTGTTGTATAAGAAGAATGAAGAAACTATCGAACATCTGCTGAATAACTGTGGTGTAGCCACGACCCTGTGGAAAAACCTCTCCTCCTTCTTTCAACAAACGGATTGGGATAACAGGAGCATTAGGCATACTATTGAAATATGGAGAAAAGGAGGGTACAGAAGCGTTGTCCTTAACAAAGCGTGGAGATTATCTATGGGGTTTCTTATATAGGCTATCTGGAAGGAAATAAACCACAAAATATTTAGAGATGAGTATAGGCAGCATGAAGAGATATGGAAATTGATCCTGGATAATATCAGAGAAATTTCCCTCACAGACAAATGGAATGAAGACCACTGGAAAGTAAACGGGAATGAGGCAAGAATTTTAGCTATTCTTAACCTGAAACCCCAAATTCTAGCTCTGACATCATGGAAACAAAAAGCATTGGATAGACACCCTCAAGAAAAATTCTAGGTTCCTTAGTAGGGTTTGTGAAGCTTCACTATGACGGAGCCTCTAAAGGCAACTCGGGTCAGGAAGGAGCAGGAGGAATATTTTGAGATTTTCATGGTTTAGTTTGCATAATATATGTGATGGACCTAGTTTTCACCACGAACAATGAAGCCAAACTTATGGCATTAAAACAAGACCTGCAGATAGCAGTGAGAGAATAGTACCACAGAATCATAGTCGAAGGGGAATCAGACATGGTAACCGGGGTTCTGCAGAAGATGCATCAAGGGACAGGCTAGGAGAAAATTAGCCAAAACTGGAAAAAAACACGCCTAATATTTCATATCAGTACAATCCTCCCATGCATAGGCTACCTCATTCCGTCACATAGTCGTAGAGTGGGAAACGAAGCTGCCGACTACTTGGTGAACTGGGGCTGCACTCACGAAGGATAGCATTTGGCCATTAACCAGGCTGAAATGGTTCAAGAGGGGGAACTACAGTCTCTACAGCTAATTGTGGATAGAGATAATAAGGATTCTCGGGATCCCCAATCGGGGTGCCAAGTGGGAGATTGGAGCGGAGAGGTGGCACAAGGTCATGCATACCACATGGCAACTCGATGAGGGCACATGGACAAAAGGGTAGGTACTACTGCCCGCATAACATAATGACTGACGGGAATGACGATGGTTTCCAACTAGCCATGTTAGAGTTGTATGGGAAATAGTGACGGCGTGTTAACAGAGTTATGAAGGCTGGTGAGGGGAAAGGTGGCATTTCATCCCGACAGTTTATGGTGGAAGGTAGAGCAGACAGAGATACCGCACTGGAGCAGGTCAGAACGTCGATTTCACATCCCCTCACCTATAATTCGGCTTACCATGCTTATGAAATTTATTGCATGGCTTTGAATGACCATTCTGTCAGTAGAGCTTGGTTTAATTCTTTATCCAAAGTCTCACCCACTGAGTCTTTTGTAATATGGGGGGTCCTGACTCAACTTATACCGATATCTATCCTTCCTTCTGGGGTCATGCAAGGTGTCCTATTGGTTTTCTGCCAGGGTTGTGGGTTTTCAATTATGTTACTAGTGGTAACATTCTTGTTTCAAGGAGGTTTATTCCTATACGTGTGACAAGGGGGGTCATTCCGTTTCCCAAGGGGTTCATTCCTGTTACAAGGGGTCTATGTTCTACTTTGCGGAAGTTCTGGTTGCTTCATTGGGTGTTTTATTGTCGTTGGGTTTTTTATATTTGGATGCTGAGGGAGTTCACTTCTCATCATGGAAGATTCTAGCCTCGACCTATTAAATTCTCGTAGGAGAATAAAAATATTTTAGCCATGCATTTTAGGTTATGCTAGGAAAATAAAATTCATATCGCCACCCTTCTAAATCGTTCGATGATGGGAAGGACGAATGATGACATGTATTGGCTTGCTAATTATGAGGATGTCACTCCTGACACGTATCTCTAATTTATATACAGATGTTTCTCTAGCACTGGTCACAGACTTGCCCCGACACTATCAGTCAATCCAACTGTCTGTATTGCAAGACAGTATCGTTAAATGCCAAACAACAAAAAAGGAGGCCAAAGATAAAGGAAAACAGAAACAGAGTAAGCCTACAGTGGCCCCTAGTAAGAGAGAAAGGAATTCAGGTAAAGAGGTAATGGAAAACCTTTTCGATTCCTACTCCACAAGTATTTTGTCACAAGTTAGAGCACTTATCTCATGATGGGAATGAGACTGCAACACTAAGGAGGAAGGAGAAATACAAGAGGAAGAAATGGAATTTCTAAAGGACCCCAGTAACACGAGTAGCAGACTGTCATTATTCCAGCAGTCTATTCAAATATATTGGACACTAAAATGTATACTGGCTAAGGCAATTATCAACGTTGAGGAAATTGGAGGGGACCCAAAAGCTGCCTCCATTTTAAATGAGATAAGGAGATACATTCAAGAAATCTATCTTACACAGCGCCATAACAATGTTTGTCTAGGCCGCATAGATCGCCAACTGCAAAGCATGCATCAAGTGGACATGCCTGGTTCTAGTGTTAAAGACTCGACAACTATTGAGTTTTCGGATGATTGAGTTCCTCTCTTTTCTGTTTTTTGCCATGCGTATTTCGGGTAGAATTTACTTTTTAAAGTTATTGTATGTAAGGAACAGTAAATTGGACATATCTAATAGTATACGGTTTAAATGTTTTCAGTGTTGGTTGGCCTATAACTCTTTAAGATGGCCAACAAACCTGGTTTCCTACTGGTAGGTTGAGGCCATCCAGTTTTATTATATTTAACCTGCTTTTCTCTTTTTGATTAATAGAAAATAGGAAGAATTTGCTAAACTTACAAAAAAAATAGGCTCGTTTCAAATTCAGTGTATTTTAAAAAAAAATATCACATTTTTGGAAAAATAATCTTTCTCATTTAATATTTTATTTATTCATTTGTTTCATTTACTAGTTTTGTTAGTTATTAACTTTCTTTTTTTAATTTTATTTTTAGTTCTTGTTTATTTTTATTTTTATTCAAATTTTCTTTTTCTTATTCCTTAATTTGATTACTGGTTTATGTTTAATATGTTATTATTATTTTATTTATTTATGTGTTTCATAGTTCATGGTTACTTATTGATTTTCCTCATTTATTTTTAGTGTCTTTTATTTTTTTTAATGTTAGAATTGTTTTCTAATAAATTTATTGAAATTAATAATAATTTATTGTCTAATTAATAGTCTATATGTATTTATTTATTTATTATTTATAGTAGGTTAATGTTTATTTTTATTGTTTATTATTCTATAACGTTATTATATTTTATAGTTGTACATTTCTACAGTTTATATATTCACTGATTTGGATCAGTCCATTCATCAATTATCGTGATGATGAGTTATCTTAAAAAAAAATTAGGAATGGCATTTAAATGAAATTTTTTATCACTTTTAAATTTCATAAATAAGGTAGGTTGATTGATAATTACACATAATTTTAGAGATATCTTTTTTTTTTAATAGTTCAAGTTATTGAAATTGAATAAGACAAGAATTATAAAGGAATTGGTGATAATAAAAAATGTATGGGGTTTTTTTTTATGGTGTCTATTAATGCGAGAATTGTGGGGTTAGTGTTGTCGTTATATTCCTTCATGATGTGGTTTTAAAATGTAAGATGGACATTGGAAATCTTAAGAACTTTATGGTTGAGTTGATTGCTATGTGGCTGTGTATTGGAAATTATATAAACTTTGTTGCTAAGTTGATTGATCCGTGGTGTGATGTAACACCCGAATTTAATTTCACTTAACTTTAAGACATTTTTAATTTAGACATTGGACTTATTTTAAATTAATAGGATTAACAAGCATGTTAATCAAGTTATAAATCAAAGTTGTTATTTTTTAATAAATATTTAATTATGGAATGTTTCCATAAGTCTGATGGTAAAAGTTTTCCAAGACTCCAAAGTAGTTGATTAAGTAGTTACTGGCAGTTACTTTTCCTTTGGGGATAAAAGGAAAATCCTAGAGAAGGAAAGGGGTTCTCTGCAGGAGAGAAGGGAATAGCTAGGGAGCTGAAAGGGAGGAGTATCCAGAGCTGGTGGAAAACCAGTGGAACTATGTTACCTGTTACTGGAGATGAGACTGGACAGGAGTCCTGAGGTCTACCTCCTTGAAACACTGCTATGAAATCCTACTCTAGTGAGGAGCATGGGGGGATTTGAGGACGTCATTGCCTCGCTCAAGGTTGGGTGAATGCCATCAACTTTACTTATTTAAGATAAGTAAACTAGATTGGAAAGAAATGAATATAAATCTTTTTAATAAGTTCAGTCTTGTAAATAGAATTTCTGAGTATGTGATTATCTGATTACAGAGGTAAAAATAGAATTCTGAGTATGTGATTACCTGTTTACAAGAGTAGTAAAGATTATGTGAATGTATATTCAAACAATTTTTATTCTCTTGAAATTATTAATGTAAAATGATATTTCTGGAAGAATGAGTAATAGAAAGTTCCTAGACAATATTTAACTGAATTCGGTAACCATTAAATGGTTGGATAGTTAGTCCCCTTGGGAAATGAACCCAAAATGGATTTTCTGTCCTGTAGGTGAAAAAATGATACACAGACAGAGGGTAAACCCTCTCGAGGTGGTCTGATCACCTATGAAGAGTATTCTATTACAAACAACATATAACAAAATTTCCAAGAAAATAAATGACATGGAAAGAAAGTAACGGTCATGGAAATAAGGCACTGAGAAACTAAATACCAACATTTAAATAGCAGTATATACAAGACCTATTTCTATTCTTTTAAAATAGGAATTTTTTTTTTACGCTGTGGTTCATGAATCCAATGTGCATGCACACATATGTACCCGCTACATCCATGGGGAAATCTCGGCAGGCCCTCCCGAGGGGATCTAACCATTGGCCTTACACGCAAGGCCTAACCCCAAGGGTGTCAAGGAGGTTTGATCTTGTGACCTCCCAACTGGAAAAGAACTTAGCAGTGAGGACTCACCCAGTTGAGCTAACTCTTGGGGCTGAAATAGGAATTTACATAAATATAGAATGCATTTACTCAAGATATAGACAAAAAAATAGAGAGTTGTAATTTCTGAAAATAAACTCTGAAAAATACATGAACTATAGCGTGAATAATGAAACTGAGACATGCAAACTCAAATATAGAGTGGAACAGTAAAGAAATTCTAGAATCAATAATAGCTGAAATGGATCTTCTTAAAATATCCATGAACATGTTTATTATCCAGAGAATGGAATGTCGATTGAGCGAAATTCACAAGAAGTTATATGTATACATATCAAACATTAACTTGAATAAATACTGTACCAGACATAGTAAAAAATCCTTAAAACCCTTACATTCCAATCTGATTGTGGTCACAGAGATATGCACAACAAACCCAAACACATAATTATTTAACTGTGAAAACCTTATGGGTATTCGAACATTAATGAAATACCAATAAAATCATGTTGTGCGCAGAACTTAACCAAAACATTAAGTTATATGACAGTCTCAAATATAACCAAACCCTCATAAGGGGGTAGGTTCAAAACTAAACAGTACATAGCCTTAAAACCTTGCTACTAAACCCTTAAGAGAAATTTCTAAGACGTAGAAGGGAGGCTACCTTGGATTGACATAGTGAACCTGTAAGGAAGCGAGAGTCATCAGTTGGGTATGCTACAGAGAACCTGCAATAATGTGGGTGCAAAGAGTCGAGTTTTACCTACATAACAAACAAAATGACCATTATCACGGAGATAATAAATTGTAACATATTGTAGGGCAAATATAAATGATTTACAACCAAATAAGACAACTTACCTTGGTGAATCTCTTTGAGTATTTTTCTTTCAATACCTTGATGTCTCATTACTCAGAATTCGTGTCACATGCTCTGACTTCCTTTGAACCTCAAGTTATTGGGATTTTCTTGAATGTGTTATTCTTTCATTGAAGTATATACAAGCCTCAGCTTCCACAAGAAAAACCTTTGTTATTTAGAGTCCTATCGCTGACTCCATAGCCCAATGGTAGCAATTATTCATCTTTTCAACCTGAACTAAAACAAAAATAATAGAGTTAGCCATCTATCTTATATCATTAAACAATATCATAAATCCCTTTGAGAGAGCCCTCTCAGACTGAAGAGGCTAAGCTTCAGTCCAAAGATTGGTTTGAAATAGTTACACTGAAGTTGTCTGATCAACAACCAATCAGGTACGATTTTGGTGATAAAATTTTGGCGTCGTTGTCGGGGATCGAAGGTACAAATTTTCCCTAGGAAGAACGACAAAGTTTCAGTTCTAAGGTCTGAGAGCAACAGACACTTAGGCACATATTGGCTGTATTTCTACTCTGGCGACTCCACACATCAAATAATCAATTGGAAGGTGACTCCACTGCTTGAAGATTAGTAGCTTGATGAAGTTCCAAGATGAGTTCCATTGCAAGAATAAATGCTAGGTATGCACCTATGAATCGGTCTCACATCCCTAGTTTTCCAAATCCTATGCCAAAGGTTGAATGGTTAACTGATCGTCCAATATTTAAAGATGAAAAGAAAGACAATGTTGCTCTTCATTTGGTTAGATTTCATATGCATGTACACAGTATTAAGGTTTAGTTCCTTGAGGATTGTCTCATGAAAATGTTTATGGCCACTTTAGAAGGAAAAGCATGGTCTTGGAATGAAATCTTGCCAAATGGTTCATTATATTCTCTTGCTGATTTCCATGTTGCATTTTATGAGATGTATGAAGAGTGTCATCCCTCCTTATTGCTGGTCAAATATTGTTGTAAACACTGTGTGAGTTTTATTGAATATTTGGAGAATTGTTATGAAGATGATGAGTTCATGGATGAGGAAATTTTAGAGGCCCTTAATGACAATCTCTTTCATCACCAAGAATAAAGGATATCCTCTCTCTTGGATGAAAATGAAACCCAACAGGAGTTTATTTATGAAAATCATGTTACATCCTCTGATTTTGATGAAAAGTTGCAGTAGACTTGTCAGTCTTTTGATCATTAGGAGTATGAGAATCATTTCAAACAACAAGAGGAAATATTGGAAGATAATTACTATAAATCTCATGTAAAGGAAAAAGCTGATTCTTTATGTTATTTCTTGCATCAGTCTACATCAAATAATGATCACACTAATGAAGAAGTAGGTGAAAATTTTTCTTTATCATTATCTTCTAATCTGAAATCATTTGAGTGCAAGTCAGAAGTTAAGATTCAATTTGCGGATGAAGTTGCTAAGAACCATGAAAAAGACATTGAAGTTTTAGAAGATAAAATTCAATCTCATGGTATTCATGATCAAGATCAGTCTGTTCAAATGATTTTAATGCCAGAACACAAAGAGAGGGTGCTGCTACCTTTCTCCTTTAAGATTGAGGAAGAATACCATGTTTTCGAAAATCAGTTTGATAGCACACAATTGAAATATTGTGTGGCTGAGAAAAGCATGTATGAGTTGTCCAAAGCTGTAGAATGTCATGAGAAGCATCAAACAGATCATGTTTTTTTTATCCTATAGCTAACTTCATGTAAGAGTTCTACAGTCCAGATTTTAAATTATATTTTCATTATGAGGATCAAATCCATTTTATGTTGCCTTGTTCATCTCAGTATCATGCTTACTTTTGGTTCAAGTGAAGTCAACAGGTTCAAGTGTTAGATCAGATCAATGATTGGCTTGATTGGAAGTTTCATGTTGCCTGAGTTAAAAATGGAGATTACAGTTGTTAGGGTAGGTAGGATGTGTGAATAAGCTCAAAGTTGATTGTGCATTTCTTTAGTAGGTACATATTTGGTTCTTCTACAGTGATCATCAAGCTTGAGCCCGAGGTGAAGGCCATAAGAGTTTGAAGAAGACTTGGCAAAAATTCAGAGTTTTTATTCCAAAAGGATGGATGGCACTAGAACTACAGGTTCTTTGGTATACCACAGGGGCACACCATCCCAAGTGGAGCCACTGTTATCACACCCTAAATTTTCAAAATCATAACTTGAAATGTGTCAAGTTTGTATTTAGATTGGTTAGATTGCAAAGCATCATGAAATCATAAATTTTATGATTAGCATAAGCTTCAAAGATTGTTTTAAGTTGTTAGGTATGATCTCAAGTCATATCAAAGGAATAAACCTTGAATAGATACTTTAAATTGACCTAAAGTCTCAAATCTGACCACCTGTCATAATTTTTCTGAGTCTGAAGCGATTTTAGTACTAAAAAAACAGATTTTGTTGCGGAAACACCTAGTAGTTCTGTAGCGAAATTGACACTTGTAAAGCTAAATGCGCTACGAAAGCATGCCATCCTATAATGGTTTTATGCATAATGATGAGTTGTTAAACTTTGAGGGTTTCTAGGTCATGCTGTCAGAGTAGGGTCATCATTTAAAGTCTTAGGCATGTTTTGGCATGTTTTATCTCCAAGGAAAGCTTCTAAACTTAAAAATCCTTATTCTAGGCAAGAGCTTAATACTACTGCAGAAGTAGAAGGGAATCAACAATAAGGTTTAAAATCCACATCTAAAGACGTGGAGGTAGAAGCTAAATTCATCCAAGAGGTAGCACCACATCCAACAACTAGTAAGCAGGCTAAAAAGCATGTCATAATTAGCAAGACTAAACCTGCAACAAAAAGGTCTAAAAGAAGCAAAAAGGACTCTATTGGAGGTAAAGGAAGGCTTGAAGACATCTTACAGGCTATTGAAATTGCAGAAACCTCTGTAGTGAAAGCAACTGAGGTAGAAGGATCCAAGGTCAAAGGGAAGGGGCTTATGGCCAAGAAATTAGATTTTCATCAGAGGATTTAGGTTTTCATTTTAAACATAGAAAGCCTTTCACTAGATCACATATTTCTGAGACTATCACCATTGGAAATAAGAAGCAGAAGGGAGATAAAGAAAAAAGGGTAGTAGTACAATTCATAGTCCTATCTCCTATTGAGACAGAGGTTACTAAAGATAAGGAAGAAACAGTCAAATAGAGAAAGGGAAAGGAAAAAGTCATAGAGAAAACTGAAAAAGAGTTTCTTGAAGAACAATTAAAAGCAGCTAGGGAAGAGTTGTATGAAACAAAGAGAGAGCTAGAAAGATACAAGCAAGATAAACAAATTATAGATGAGTTGTAAAAGAAATTGAATGATTAGGTTACTCATTTTGAAAAATCTATTGGAAAGGCCAAAAGCTTGTTGAAAAAATCAGAGCCTTTATGCATCATGATGACACACACAAGGTAGAGGAATTTATGGTTACAGGAAGAGAGGAAAAGTCTTCAGAGACAAGTCAAAGAGTTTAAAGAAAATATGGAGATGATGAAGACAGAACTAGAGAAGAAATATTTGGAAAGAGGAGCTATGGAAAAAACTATTGAATTTGCTCATGAATAAACTGCTAGTAAATAAGAAGGTAACGATGGATTATAGACCTTTTTTGTCTTATATTATCATACTTTACATGCAAGTATATTCATGTATCTTTTTAGAGCCCAGATCCTAACTTTTTCAAGCCTCTGAAAGATTAGGCAATTCTGCAGCGTATGCTAGGCTTGATGCCCAGTTTTTGCTGCGGAATTTCTAAAGAATTCTTTTGGTTTTAAACCACTTGGAATGACATGGTTAAAGAGCTGTGATGGTTGTGTTTAATTTTTTTTTATCACTTAAAACTCTCCAATGGTCAAGAATAACAGAAGAATATCACATATGAAATTTTTTTATTTTTACTACGAAATTCACTACAAAAGTAGCTCAAAACTTTGTTTTGACAGCAAGGTCAATTTTTGGAAGAATATGAAAGGTAAATGATTATTTCAAATATTTTCTCCATGAGGAATGACAAAGACTATCAAGGCAACGATAACGAGTATCATATCAGAATATTTCTAAGTGGAGATATTTTTTTATAGATACAGTTCGAAGATACCAGCTCACTATGTTACCATATCATCAAACTGACATCTCCTTAATAGTAGGCAAAGTAGTTGCATGAAGACAGTCATAGTATTAATGTATTGTTTACGGCCAGTATGGTTGAAAGACATGATTCATTTTGAGGAATATTTGGATCATATTTAGATTAAAATGTAATAAGTAGGTGTTTGAGTCATAGTAGGACTCTAATTCCTAATTCGAAAGGTGTCAGTTCTAGTTTTAAATATTTAGTTAGTAGTTAGATTTGGTGTTAGTAATAGAGTTTAATGATCTAGCCACTTGGCAGATTGAATGTAAAGGCTAGATGCCTATAATTAGTGAGTACTTCGATGTATATATGGTTGGAAACTGTTATCTCAACAGACTATTTTATTGTAAATCTTTTGGAGTTTCTGATATATACAGTAACAATACCACTTTTCTTCATCTGAGATTCTTATTATATTTCAATGAGTTCTATCCTATCTTTTGAAATGGTTTTCTTCCAATTCCTTAATGCTTATTACTCATAATTCATGATTTTTCATGCTCTGACTTCCTTTAAGTATTAAGCTATGGTAAAATGAGTTTTTGTCCTATATTTTGAAAGGTTTTCTTCAAAGCCTTAATGTTTATTACTCGGAATTCATGAATATTCATGCTCTAACTTTATTTAAGTATTAAGCTATGGTGAATCTCTTTGAGTATTTTTCTTTCAATACCTTGATGTCTCATTACTCAGAATTCGTGTGTCACATGCTCTGACTTCATTTGAACCTCAAGTTATTGGGATTTTACTGAATGTGTTATTCTTTCATTGAAGCATATACAAGCCTCAGCTTCCACAAGGAAAACCTTTGTTATTTAGAGCCCTATCAATGACTCCAAAGCCCAATGGTAGCAAGTATTCATCTTTTTAACCTGAACCAAAACACAAATAATAGAGTTAGCCATCTATCTTATATCATTAAACAATATCATAAATCTCTTTGAGAGAGCCCTCTCATACTGAAGAGGCTAAGATTCAGTCCAAATATTGGTTTGTGTTGGAACACCTAATCCCTGGTTTTCCAAATCCTATGCCAAAGGTTGAATGGTTAATTGATCTTCCAATATTTAAAGATGAAAATAAAGACAATGCTGCTCTTCATTTGGTTAGATTTCATATGCATGTACACAGTCTTAAGGTTCAATTCCCTGAGGATTATCTCATGAAAATGTTTATGGCCACTTTAGAAGGAAAATCATGGTCTTGGTATGAAAGCTTGCCAAATGGTTCATTATATTCTCTTGTTGATTTCCATGTTGCATTTTATGAGATGTATGAAGAGTGTCATCCCTCCTTATTGCTGGTCAAAGATTTCTGTAAACACTGTGTGAGTTTTATCGAATATTTGGAGAATTGTTATGAAGATGATGAGGTCATGGATGAAGAAATTTTAGAGGCCCTTCATGACAATCCCTTTCATCAGCAAGAAGAAAGTATACCCTCTCTCTTGGATGAAAATGAAACCCAGCAGGAGTTTATTGTAGACCTCCCTTCTTTTAGGTTGAAGGTCTCCCTTTCATATATGAGGGACACTTCCTCTAGCAGAAGCCTTCAGCTTCTTGCCAGCTTTGGTTGAGTTCCAAGAAATGCTTCAAGAATTCCAGAGTTGTTGGTCATCCTTAAACCATCACAGGTTGTAGACCTCCCTTCTTTTAGGTTGAAGGTCTCCTTTTTTATGAGCGACAATTCCTCTAGCAGAAGCTTTCAACTTCTTGCCAGTTTTGGAAGAGTTCCGGGAACTGCAACAAGTATTGCATTCCAATGTTGGTGGTCATCCTTAAACCACCTCTTTTTGCCAACATTTCAGAGAGTTGATTCAGCCTAAGGGTTGCCATGCATACTTTGTAGATTTGTATTACAACTCTCTTCTTGGACTCACATATACCCCTTCGGATTAAGGGGGGGAATCTTGGAACACCTAATCCTCCATGGGTAGGTGTGGAATGCAAAAATTCACAATGGAGTCCAAGTGACCTTGGAATGTGAAACCAAGAGTCACACCATTGTACTATAAATGTACATCATGTATAATGGAAAAATAAGAGAGCTACACGCTCATCCTTCATTGTGTGTTGAGTTTCTTGTTGTATGTGTTTATCTTTCTTATACACCATGTGTGTGTGTTTAACATGGTGTTTAACAGTTTGAAATAGTTACACTGAATTTTTCTGATCAATAGTCAATCAGGTACGATTTTGGTGATAAAATTTTGGCATCGTTGTCGAGGACCGAAGGTATAAATTTTCCCTGGTAAGAACGACAAAGTTTCAGTTCTAAGGTCTGAGAGCAACAGACACTTAGGCACACATTGGTTGTATTTTTGCGCTGGTGACTCCACACATCAAATAATCAATTGGAAGGTGACTCCACTGCTTGAAGATCAGTAGCTTTATGAAGTTCCAAGATGAGTTCCATTGCAAGAATAAATGCCAGGTATGCACCTATGAATCGGTCTCACATCCCTGGTTTTCCAAATCCTATGCCAAAGGTTGAATGGTTAACTGATCTTCCAATATTTAAAGATGAAAATAAAGACAATGCTGCTCTTCATTTGGTTATATTTCATATGCATGTACACAGTCTTAAGGTTCAGTTCCCTGAGGATTGTCTCATGAAAATGTTTATGGCCACTTTAGAAGGAAAAGCATGGTCTTGGTATGAAAGCTTGCCAAATGGTTCATTATATTCTCTTGCTGATTTCCATGTTACATTTTATGAGATGTATGAAGAGTGTCATCCCTCCTTATTGCTGGTCAAAGATTTTTGTAAACACTGTGTGAGTTTTATTGAATATTTGGAGAATTGTTGTGAAGATGATGAGGTCATGGATGAAGAAATTTTAGAGGCCCTTCATGACAATCCCTTTCATCACCAAGAAGAAAGTATACCCTCTCTCTTGGATGAAAATGAAACCCAACAGGAGTTTATTTATGAAAATTATGTTACATCCTCTAAGTTTGATGAAAAGTTGCAACAGACTTGTCAGTCTTTTGATCATCAAGAGTATGAGAATCATTTCAAACAACAAGAGGAAACATTGGAAGATAATTACTATAACTCTCAGGTAAAGGAAAAATTTGATTCTTCATGTTATTTCTTGCATCAGTCTACATCAAATAATGATCACACTAATGAAGAAGTGGGTGAAATTTTTTCTTTATCCTTGTCTTCTAATCTGAAATCATTTGAGTGCAAGTCAGAAGATAAGATTCAATTTGTGGATGAAGTTGCTAAGAACCATGAAAAAGACATTGAAGTTTTAGAATATAAAATTAAATCTCATGGTATTCATGATCAAGATCAGTCTGTTCAAATGATTTTAATGCCAGAACACAAAGAGAGGGTGCTGCTACCTTTCTCCTTTGAGATTGAGGAAGAATACCCTGTTTTTGAAAATCAGTTTGAAAATAAGTTTGATAGCACACAACTGAAATATTTTGTGGCCGAGAAAAGCATGTATGAGTTGTCCAAAGTTGCATAATGTCATGAGAAGCATCAAACAGATCATTTTTTCTTTTATCCTATAGCTAATTTCATGGAAGAGTTCTATAGTCCATATTTTAAATTATATTTTCATTATGAGGATCAGATCCATTTTATGTTGCCTTGGTCATTTTAGTATCATGCTTACTTTTGGTTCAAATGCAGTCAACAGGTTCAAGTGTCAGATCAGATCAATGACTGGCTTCATTGGAAGTTTCATGTTGCTTGAGTTAAAAATGGATATTGTAGCTGTTAGGTTAGGTAGGATGTGTGAATAAGCTCAAAGTTGACTGAGAATTTTTTTTAGTAGGTACAAATTTGGTTCTTCTGCATTGATCATCAAGCTTGAGCCCGAGATGAAGGCCATAAGAGTTTGAAGAAGACTTGGCAAAATTTCAAAGTTTTTATTTCAAAAGGATGGATGGCATTGGAACTACAGGTTCTTTGGTTTACCACGGGGGCACACCATCCCAAGTGGAGCCACTGTTATCACACCCTAAATTTTCAAAATCATAACTTGAAATGTGTCAAGTTTGTATTTATATTGGTTAGATTGCATAACATCATGAAATGATAAATTTTATGATTAGAATAAGCTTCAAAGATTGTTTTAAGCTGTTAGGGATGATCTCAAGCCATATCAAAGGAACAAATCTTGAATAGATACTTTAAATCGACCTAAATTCTCAAATCTAGCCACCTGTTAGAATCTTCCCGAGTCCGCGGTGATTTTACTACTAAATAAACAGATTTTGCTGCGAAAACACCTAATAGTTCCATAGCGAAACTGACACTTGTAAATCTAAATGCGCGACAAAAGTGTGTCATCCTATAACGGTTTTCTGCATAATGATGAGTTGTTAAACTTTGAGGGTTTCAAAGTCATGTTGTCAGAGTAGGGTCATCATTGAAAGTCTTAGGCATGTTTTTGGCATCAACTAACATTTTCTTAATAAGTCTCATCTTGTTTTTTCAAATCCATCCCTCACTCCTCACACTTTATTTTCCGCCCTTGTAAGTTGCTACCAAAGAAACTTGCTGTCATTTGCATCTCTCATAGAAATCCTCTGTCATGTCAGCCCTATTTTACCATAACAACTCGTTGTCATCAAAGGCTTTTAACGAACAGGTGTAAATATCCAAAGAAGGCCACCGTTGCAAAACAAGAAGAAAATGGCTACACCAAAGAAAGTTGATAAAGGAGGCCTACCATTCAGGTATGAACCTACAAGTCCAAGATTAATAATGGAAGATCCATATTTTGTGGAAATTTTTACAAGATCAGGATGCATTCAGTTCTGTTAAAGGTTTCAAGGTCATCACAAACATGTATCACAAGAATCTGTACTCAATTTCAAAGGAACATCTAGAAAGGTTGGTTTTCTTCATGTTCCAATTTCCCCTGATAGCATTTCTCAAGCAAAAGGGATTCCTAGGACTGGAGAAGAGTGGTTTAAAGCTACAAAGTTTGATTTAAAGAGTTGTGATGATTATCTATATCCTGAACATGTAGGGATAAATATGACTGTAGGGATTCCCAGAACTTGCGTTAAAGATAACTACTCTAATTTATTGATAGTAATATAGAAATACTTTACCTGTGAAGGTATATTCCATACAATCTACATGTATCACTTCAAGGTGTTGCTTCATTTTACGAGAAAAAAGCTAATAGATATTCCTTTTTACCTTTTTAGAAGCCTTGGAAAAATGGCAGATAAAGTGCAAGGTAGACCTGAAAGAAGCGAAACTTCCATCTTTCACCATGGATTGATGAAATTACTAGTACTGGAAGAATTAAATAAACTAGACAGAGACTGGGCATCTTTCTTATTTATGAATGGATATGAAATGGATGTTTTATCTCGAAGGAAAGCCTCTAAACCTAAAACTCCTTCTTCTAAGCAAGAGCTAAATACTACTACAGAAGTAGAATGGAATCAACAAGAAGGTTTAAAATCCACAACTAAAGACTTGGATGTAGAAGCTAAATTCATCCAAGAGGTAGCACCACATCGAACAACTAGTAAGCAGGCTAAAAAGCATGTCATAATTAGCAAGGCTAAACCTGTAGAAAAAAGGTCTAAAAGAAGCACAAAGGAAACTATTGGAGGTAAAGGCAGGCTTGAAGACATATTATAGGATATAGACATTGCAAAAGCCCCTGTAATGAAATAAATTGAGGTAGAAGGATCCAAGGTCAAAGGGAAGGGGCTTATGGCCAAGAAATTAGATTTTCATGAGAGGATTTAGGTTTTCATTTTAAACCTAAAAAGCCTTTCACTAGATCACATATTTCTGAGACTATCACCGTTGGAAATAAGCAGCAGAAGGGAGATAAAGAAAAAAGGGCAGCAGTACAAGAAGTCATATTCCTATCTCCTATTGAGACAAAGGTTACTAAAGATAAGGAAGAAACAGTCAACCAGAGAAAGGGAAAGGAAAAATTCATAGAGAAAACTAAAAAAGAGTTTCTTGAAGAACAATTAAAAGAAACTAGGGAATAGTTGTATGAAACAAAGAGAGAGCTAGAAAGATACAAGAAATATAAACAAATGATAGATGAGGTGGAAAAGAAAGTGACTTATTAGGTTACTCATTTTGAAAATCTATTGGAAAGGCCAAAAACTTGTTGAAAAAATCACAGACTTTACGCATCATGACGACACACACAAGGTAGAGGAATTTATGGTTACAGGCAGAGAGGAAAAGTCTTCAGAGACAAATCAAAGAGTTGAAAGAAAATATGGAGATGATGAAGACAGAATTAGAGAAGAAATATTTGGAAAGAGGAGCTATGGAAAAAACTATTGAAGTTTCTCATGAAGAAACTGCTGGTAAATAATAAGGTAACAATGGATTATAGACCTTTTTTGTCTTATATTATCATACTTTACATGCAAGTATATTCATGGATATTTTTAGAGCCCAAATCCTAATTTTTGTCAAGTCTCTGAAAAATTAGGCAATTCCATAGCGTATGCCAGGCTCAAAGCCCAGTTTTTGTTGCGGAATTTTTGAAGAATTCTTTTGGTTTTAAACCACTTAAAATGACATGGTTAAAGAGCTGTGATGGTTGTGTTTAAATGTTTTTGATCACTTAACAACCTCCAATGGTCAAGAATAGCAGAATATTATCACAGATGACATTTTTTTATTTTTTCTACGAAATTCGCTACGAAAGTAGCTCAAAACTCTGTTTTGACAACAAGGTCAATTTTTGGAAGAAGGTGAAAGGTAAATAATTATTTCAAATCTTTTCTCCATGAAGAATGAAAAAGAGTATCAGGGAAATGATAAAGAGTATCAGATCAGAATACTTCTAAGTGGAGATATTTTGTTATAGATACAGTTCGAAGATACCAGCTCACTATGTTACCATATCATCAAACTGACAACTCCTTAATAGTAGGCAGAGTAGTTGCATGAAGGCAACCATAGTATTAATGTTTTTTTATGGCCAATGTGGTTGAAAGACATGATTCCTTACGAGGAATATTTTGATCATCTTTAGATTAAAATTTAATAAGTAGGTGTTTAAGTCATAGTAGGACTCTAATTCCTAATTCAAAAGGTGTCATTTCTAGTTTTAAATATTTAGTTAGTAGTTAGATTTGGTGTCAGTAATAGAGTTTAATGATCTAGCCACTTGGCAGATTTAATTTAAAGGCTAGATGCCTATAAGTAGTGAGTACTTCGATGTCTATATGGTTGGAAAATGTTAACTCAACAGACTATTTTATTGTAAAACTTTTGGAGTTTCTGATATATATAGTAAAAATACCACTTTTCTTCACCTAAGATTCTTATTATATTTCAATGAGTTTCTATCCTATCTTTTGAAATGGTTTTCTTCCAATGCCTTAATGCTTATTACTCAGAATTCATGATTGCTCATGCTCTGACTTCCTTTAAGTATTAAGCTATGGTAAAATGAGTTTTTGTCCTATCTTTTGAAAGGTTTTCTTCAAAGTCTTAATGCTTATTACTCAGAATTCATGACTATTCACATCAAATAATCAATTGGAAGGTGACTCCACTGCTTGAAGATCAGTAGCTTGATGAAGTTCCAAGATGAGTTCCATTGCAAGAATAAATGCTAGGTATGCACCTATGAATCGGTCTCACATCCTTGGTTTTCCAAATCCTGTGTCAAAGGTTGAATGATTAACTGATCTTCCAATATTTAAAGATGAAAAGAAAGACAATGTTGCTCTTCATTTGGTTAGATTTTAGATGCATGTACATAGTCTTAACTCGAGGATTGTCTCATGAAGATGTTTATGGCCACTTTAGAAGGAAAAGCATGGTCTTGGTATGAAATAATGCCAAATGGTTCATTATATTCTCTTGCTGATTTCCATGTTGCATTTTATGAGATGTATGAAGAGTGTCATCCCTCCTTATTGCTAGTCAAAGATTGTTGTAAACACTATGTGAGTTTTATTGAATATTTGGAGAATTTTTATGAAGATGATGAGTTCATGGATGAGGAAATTTTAGAGGCCCTTCATGGCAATCCCTTTCATCACCAAGAAGAAAATATATCCTCTCTCTTGGATGAAAATGAAACACAACAGGACTTTATTTATGAAAATAATGTTACATCCTCTGAGTTTGATGAAAAGTTGCAATAGACTTGTCAGTCTTTTGATCATCAGGAGTATGAGAATCATTTCAAACAAAAAGAGGAAATATTGGAAGATAATTACTATAACTCTTAGGTAAAGGAAAAATTTGATTCTTCATGTTATTTCTTGCATCAGTCTAAGTCAAATAATGATCACACTAATGAAGAAGTGGGTGGAATTTTTTCTTTATCCTTGTCTTCTAATATGAAATCATTTGAGTGCAAGTCAGAAGTTAAGATTCAATTTGTGGATGAAGTTGCTAAGAACCATGAAAAAGACATTGAAGTTTTAGAAGATAAAATTCAATCGCATGGTATTCATGATCAAGATCAGTCTGTTCAAATGATTTTAATGCCAGAATGCAAAGAGAGGGTGCTGCTACCTTTCTCCTTTGAGATTAAGGAAGAATACCCTATTTTTGAAAATCTGTTTGAAAATCAGTTTGATAGCACACAATTGAAATCTTGTGTGGTTGAGCAAAGCATGGATGAGTTGTCCAAAGTTGCAGAATGTCATGAGAAGCATCAAACATATCATTTTTTTTTAATCCTATAGTTGACTACATAGAAGAGTTCTACAGTCCAGATTTTAAATTATATTTTCATTATGAGGATCAGATCCATTTTATGTTGCCTTGGTCATTTCAGTATCATGCTTACTTTTGGTTCAAGTGCCGTCAACAGGTTCAAGTGTCAGATCAGATCAATGACTAGCTTCATTGGAAGTTTCATGTTGCTTAAGTTAAAAATGGAGATTGCAGTTGTTAGGGTAGGTAGGAGTGTGTGAATAAGCTCAAAGTTGACTGAGCATTTTTTTTAGTAGGTACATATTTGGCTCTTCTGTAGTGATCATCAAGCTTGAGCCCGAGGTGAAGGCCATAAGAGTTTGAAGAAGACTTGGCAAAATTTCTGAGTTTTTATTCCAAAAGGATGGATGGCACTGGAACTACAGGTTCTTCGGTATACCACAGGGGCACACCATCCCAAGTGGAGCCACTGTTATCACACCCTAAATTTTCAAAATCATAACTTGAAATGTGTCAAGTTTGTATTTAGTTTGGTTAGATTGCAAAGCATCATGAAATCATAAATTTTATGATTAGCATAAGCTTCAAATATTGTTTTAAGTTGTTAGGGATGATCTCAAGTCATATCAAAGGAACAAATCTTGAATAGATACTTTAAATCGACCTAAAGTCTCAAATCTGGTCACTTGTCAGAATTTTTATGAGTCCGCAGCGATTTTAGTACTAAATAAACAGATTTTTCCGTGGAAACGTCTAGTAGTTCCGTAGCAAAATAGACACCGGTAAAGCTAAATGTGCTACAAAAGTGTGTCATCCTATAACGGTTTTCTGCATAATGATGAGTTGTTAAAATTTGAGGGTTTCGAGGTCATGTTGTCATAGTAGGGTCATCATTGAAAGTCTTAGGCATGTTTTGGCATCAACTACCATTTTATTAATAAGTCTCATCTCATTTTTTCAAATCCATCCCTCATTCCTCACGCTTTATTTTCCGCCCTTGTAAGCTGCTACCAAAGCAGCTTGTTGTCATTTGCATCTCTTGTAGAAATCCTCTGTCATGTCAGCCCTCTTTTACCATAACAGCTCGTTTTCATCAAAGGCTTTTACCGAATAGGTGTAAATATCCAAAGAAGGCCACCACTGCAAAACAAGAAGAAAATGGCCACACCAAAGAAATTTAATAAAGGAGGCCTACCATTCAGGTACAAACCTACAAGTCCAAGATTAATCATGGAATATCCATATTTCATGGAAATTTTTACAAGAGCAGGATGCAATCAGTTCTGTCAAAGGTTGCAAGGTCATCAAAAATAGGTATCGCAAGACTTTGTACTCAATTTCAAAGGAACATCTACAAAGGTTGGTTTTCTTCAAGTGCCAATTTCCCCTGATAGTATTTCTCAAGCAACAGGGATTCCTAGGATCAGAGAAGAGTGGTTTAAAGCTAAAAGTTAGATTTAAAGAGTTGTGATGATTATCTAAGGCCTGAACATGTAGGGATAAATATGACTATAGGGATTCCCAGAACTTGCCTTAAAGATAACTACTCTAATTTATTGACAATCATACAGAAATACTTTACCTATGAAGGTAGATTACATACAATCTACATGTATTACTTCAAGCTGTTGCTTCATTTTATAGGAAAAAAGCTGATAGATATTCCTTTTTACCTTTTTAGAAGCCTTGGAAAAATGGAAGATAAAGTGCAAGGTAGACCTGAAAGAAGCGAAACTTCCATATTTCACCATGGATTGATGAAATTACTAGTACTGGAAAAATTAAATAAACTAGACAGAGACTGGGCATCTTTATTGTTTATGAATGGATATGAAATGGATGTTTTATCTCTAAGGAAATCCTCTAAACTTAAAACTCCTTCTTCTAGGCAAGAGCTAAATACTACTGCAGAAGTAGAAGGGAACCAACAAGAAGGTTTAAAATCCACATCTAAAGACGTGGAGGTAGAATCTAAATTCATCCAAGAGGTAGCACCACATCGAACAACTAGTAAGCAGGCTAAAAAGCATGTCATAATAAGCAATACTAAACCTGTAGCAAAAAGGTCTAAATGAAGCACAAAGGAAACTATTGGAGGTAAAGGCAGGCTTGAAGACATCTTGCAGGCTATAGACATTGCAGAAACCCCTGTAGTGAAAGAAACTAAGGTAGAAGGATCCAAGGTCAAAGGGAAGGGGCTTATGGCCAAGAAATTAGATTTTTCATGAGAGGATTCAGGTTTTCTTTTTAAAACTAGAAAACCTTTCACTAGATCAAGGATTTCTAAGACTATCACCATTGGAAATAAGCAGCAGAAGGGAGATAAAGAAAATAGGGCAGCAGTACAAGAAGTCATAGTCCTATCTCCTATTGAGACAAAGGTTACTAAATATAAGGAAGAAACAATTAAACAGAGAAAGGGAAAGGAAAAAGTCATAGAGCTGAAAAAGAGTTTCTTGAAGAACAGTTAAAAGCAACTAGGGAATAGTTGTATGAAACAAAGAGAGAGCTAGAAAGATACAAGAAAGATAAAAAAATGATAGATGAGGTGGAAAAGAAAGTGAATGATCAGGTTACTCATTTTGAAAAATCTATTGGAAAGGCCAAAAACTTGTTGAAGAAATCACAACGTTTAGGCATCATGATGACACACACAAGGCAGATGAATTTATGGTTATAGGCAGAGAGGAAAATTCTTCAGAGACAAGTCAAAGAGTTGAAAGAAAATATGGAGATGATGAAGAGAGTGTTGAGATTGCAACAAGATGATGAGCTTAGTTGAAAGAAGTCGCCTTCACTAAGTGGGCCCATAGGCTATTTTTGGCACAAAGTCTATTTTTAGACTATGTCTATTTTTAGACATATGGATCATGTTCTATGAGTTGCAGGATGCTATTTGTGGATGGTTGGTCAAGTTGGAAAAAAATAGATGGACTTCTATTTTTAGACATATTGGGCGGAATCTATTTTTAGATTGCCAGTCTAAAAATAGATATGTCGAATATTATTAGCTCTTAATAATATTTGGACTATAAACATTATCTTATTCTCTTGGAGCACTTCGGTTAAGTGCACAGATGTGGCACAGGAGCTGACAGAAGGAATTACGCTATTCCTGAGGGTTAAGTGGAGCTATTGCATGGATACTTCAGTTAGAACTCACGTGACAGAGTTTGGTGGAGTTATTGAGCTAGTTGATGGAGTTGTGTTCAGTTTAACTGAGTTAAACATAGTTGAGCTAGTTGTATCTAGTCTAACTGATTGATACACTAGTGAGAGTGGTGTGAATCAATTATTAATTAATTCACTAATTATTAACTCATTAATCAACTAAATAATACATTAGTTAACTACAGTGCATGGACAGTTTCAGTGGAGACCAGTGAAGAGGTAGGTGAAAGAGCAGTGTGAATATCAGTTGTGACTATACTGTTGCATGATTTGCACCAACCAGTGATTGGAGATGCCAATGAGGATTGTGCAGTCAAGGCTGGACCAATTCGAGTTCATTCAGAGCCATTCTTCAGCAGTGATTGCGCAGTGGAGGCAGGTTATCAGGTGGCAGAGATTGGAGCATGTGATTTGCTAGATCGGACCTGATTAGTGTGTAGCAAATGGAGATTGTACTGAGAGCTTGTGAGGAGCTTTATATAATGATTGTTACATGATCTCTATGACATATAATATACATATAGTTGGGGGTTTTCAGCTTTAAGCTTTCCCATAAAATATTGTGTTCATATGTGCGATTGTTTATGGTTTTAATGTGCGCATGCGATTGTTTTTATTTCCGCAATTAATGATCAATGGTAGATGAGATTATGTATTGTGCATGAAGTTAAAATAGTGTATGATCAGGAGAATCTCGGTGAATAATATATCATTTATTCAAATTTCTACAGACAAAATTAGAGAAGAAAGATTTGGAAAGAGGAGCTATGGTAAAAACTATTGAAGTTGCTCATGAAGAAGATGCTAGTAAGTAAGAAGGTAATAATGGATTATAGACCTTTTTTTGTCTTATATTATCATACTTTACATGCAGGTATATTCATGGATCTTTCCAGAGCCCAGATCCTAATTTTTGTCAAGTCTCTGAAAAATTATTCAATTCCATAGCGTATGCTAAGCTTGAAGCCCAGTTTTTGCTGCAAAATTTCTAAAGAATTCTTTTGGTTTTAAACCACTTAAAATGACATGGTTAAAGAGCTGTGAGAGTTGTGTTTAATTTTTTTTTATCACTTAACACCCCCTAATGGTCAAGAATAGCAGAAGATTACAACATATCACCTTTTCTTATTTTTGCTACGAAATTCGCTATGAAAGTAGCTCAAAACTCTGTTTTGACAGCAAGGTCAATTTTGGAAGAAGGTGAAAGGTAAATGATTATTTCAAATCTTTTATCCATGAGGAATGTGTTACACTAAAAATTTTCACCATGAAATTTAGTTGTCTATGGGTTCATCTTTACCTATATATTTCTCCCTTAAAGGTCCAAAATCATAAAGTTCCTAAACCAAGTCTTGAAATTGGGAGAAAAGCTCATTAAAATCCTAAAATCCTAACTCCGCACTTTTCCTAGTCATTGCATGTGGTAGCGCGGTTTATTTCTCTAAAAATTGCGACACATCTCGCACGTTCTGTTCATTAAAACTGCAGATCCCCATAAAAGGTAAAATAAAAGGAAAAGTAAGTTCTAGAAGCCCAGCTGGAGGCTTCTAGAAGCGTTATCAGGTCGAGCTTCACCCCTTCATTCATGAATCTCTATCCCTTCATTAATGGAGATATCCCTTGGTTTTTGAAGCTAAATTCCCTTTATGAGAGGACTTTATCCCCTTCTTTATGGAACTGAAGCCTCCTCCCTTATACTATAAATTGAGATCATGTTACATTCTCAAGGGTACTTAGAACTTGGTTGTTTTGAGATGAATTGCTGAAGAAATCATACTCTCTTTACTTGGCATCATTTACATGAGAACGATCACATACTCATGTCTATAATTTTATGCTAGTTCAGAGAGGCAAAGGCTTGTCAAACTGAAGGAAACGACTGTTCAGGACCCTGGAAGAACCTGTACAAACATCAAGGCGTCAAGGTTGTAAGGTTACTTCTTATCATACAAGTTAATACAAATGGATTCTATTTTCTCATTAAGTTGTTCATGTATCTATTTGAGTAATTTAATTATTGGATCCCTTGATCACTGAGATAGATTATTACTTCTAAATTATTATATCTTGCAGGTGCTTTTTATCCTTTTGCTTGCCTTTGATCGCAGGTCTTACATGCTGGATCGATATATTCTAGAGTGACAGGATTGAAGATCAAAATAAGCGTTGGACTTTAGGTAGGAGCATCTCTCCATATGTAGTTAATTAATAATTCTGAATCATAATGGTCTAGAGAAAATGGTTTACATTTGTTTTTTTGTTTCTAGATATCCTTATGATACTAGGGAGATCGTTCTTGTCCGCAAGAAGGATTAATCCGTGTAACAAAATGGTGACTCCACTGGGGAAAATATGAACTTACTTTTATTTTTTATTTTCAGTTTGACTTTTGAAAGATATCTTTGAGATTTCTTTGATTTTGATTAGCTCAAAACTGGGTTGGGTAGAAGATTCAATAGGATCCTTGACTGTAAATCTGTACTTTTATTTTTTCTGTATTTTTCCTGTCTTCTGCACTTTTTGTTTAAAAACAGAGCAGTAGAATCTGCAGATTGTAGTGAAATATAGTGCGGTACCAGATCTTGCTCCATTAAAAACTACGGATTTCTGGAAAAATTTTGAAAAAATAAAAATTCTGTTTTTTGGAATCCAATTTCTTGATTCTTTGTTATTGCCCCAATTTGTCTTGACTGTCAAAGATCTCTGTATGAGTTTCTTTCAGCAATTCCTGTGTTTGAAGTGATCTTTTCAACCAGTTTTCATTTTATGAGTGAGTGTTTGCCTTGTCTTCCTGTTGCTCTGAATCAGAAACTTTTATATACCTCAGCTAATTGGTATGTCATCGTTTTCCTGTTCAGCCATTGAAATTGATGCAAATATTACTCTTATGAAAATTCGATTTTATTTTCATTTGCAAACTTAGAAAACCTTTTAGCTTGACAAGGTCTGAATTTCATTATAAAACCATTATTGGATGTCTTTGATTTCTTGCTGAGATAAGCAGAAAGTTCTTGGTTAGATTACAAACTGAGCTTAAACATCCTCGAAACTTTTAGATAGAGTTCAAGATTAGTGTTTTCTTTTAGTTTTGAATTCTATGATTTTAATAGTTTTAGATTTCTTTTGGAAGAATTTTGATTCTCATTTCTGATATGAATGTTATAACGAATTTCATTTTGAGAAAAAAATCTTTCTTCTGTGAAATTAAGTTCTCCGAAATAGTCTTATTTTCAAAGTTTCTTGTTTATCAAATAAAGAATTGATATTCTGAAAGTTATTGAAATCTCTCAACTCTTTCCTCTAAATAGGTTTCATTGAAAAGAAATGAGTTGCTTCTCATATAGATGCATTTTAGGATATTTTTGAGTCGGGTCATTACATATCATCGAATTTTCACTTCCATACCTTTTGACCTAAGAAACAACGAAACTAAAAGTAACGCTTAATTAAAATCAATCTAGAAATTTTGTATTTTCTAGGGCTCTTTTCCACCAAAATAGCTTAGAATAGTGTCTTGGAATAGGTTGTAGATAACTTTCCAAGGCAGTTAAAACAATCAAGTAGCCAATATTGCGGTAGGAAAATCCAATTGCAGCATGTATGCTCTGGGAAGCTCCTCCTAAAGAATTCAAGCACGAGATCATATTCGAACCATTGAGGTAATCATACCTATCTCATTGGGAAATATAGAATATTTACATGTATTAGAAATGGCAAACCTCGGATAGACCATTGTCGAGGAGCCTGGGGTCACTTGTCGGTAAACCTTGGATTATGTCAAGGAGCCTTGAAGGGGATTGAGCTTGTTACTCTGCCCTTGTGTGTATATTAGATCGTAGACTATCACCCTAGGTATATGTGTTCCTGTTGGTGACCTTAGTGGCCATAAAATTTAGGATTCTTTCCCAAGGTGATGGTGGAGGGAAGGTCCCATTGTACCTGGAGCAAACGTCAACTAGACTCACTTGGACTCTCTGGAGGGTTATATTCACTCGAGATGGTTTAAATGGAGAAACTTGCACCAGTCTGTTTCATTAAGTAGGTTGTCGGAGTAACTATTCTAACTTTCATTTCTGCATTAAAATTCTACGATGTTGGATTTCATCACCAACTAGTGTTTTTAGTGCAGGAATATACTGTTTGTGTTTGGATTGATCTCTTAGATTTTGTAGGTGTATGATCAATTTGGTTGTTTCCTTAGAGAATTTAGGATTTTTTATTGAAATTTTCTTTGATTGCGTGTGATTAAAAGTTTTATTCGTGGCTGAATTACCAAGACAATCTCATAGAATGCAGGGGAAACCCCCTGAATATACACCAAGCCAATTAGAAAGAATTAATTCTGAAAAAGGACAAACATCTGGGACTGGATCAACAAAATAGGAAGAAACATCCATAATTAACTATCCTGATTATGAAGTAGATCAACCGTAAATAGCAGAGTATACTCCTTAGAAACTTTCAATTTCTGAACTAGTTGAGCTTGCTTCTACAACAAGTGAATTATCATCTACTGAACCTAAAATTTCTGAGCTAGAAACTGAACCTTCTACGTCTAAACCTACTTTAGATTTTTTTACTCCAACCCTTGGTAGTCCTAATTCACCTAGAGTGAAGAACCAGATCACAGAAGATCTTCCTCCTGGTCTCATTAGTATTGAAGAAGTTACTGACACTGAAGAGGAAGTTGTTCTTCCTTCAGCTCAGGAATATTTAAATATTAGAGAACGTGAATCTATTTTTTATAGTCCTTTTAGACAAGACACTCGGTATTCTTCATTGAAAAACTTTCTATAGGGCGTTGGTCTGAATTATTCGCCACCCTGAATCCCTTTTCCTTCTACACCAAGAGGTTATAGACCTCAATTAAACATGTCTGGTGAGTCATCCATTTTTTCTGAATCTCCAGAAACATATTTATATGGTGGTCCATCTATTCCAGTAGGATACTAGTCACTCTCTGTTACATTCTCAGGAGCATCTCCTTTTCTCAATAAACATATACCATCATCTAGTCCAAATGAATCAAATACCGAAACTTTGAACAGTGAACAAGTTTATATGATGTGTGGAAACATTCCAAACCCTGGCCCTCAAGGTAGTAATTTACAGCCTTGGGGGCAACCTCAAGTTAGTAATTTATAGCTTGGGGGGAAACCTAAAGGACAGTACATACCTCAATATCAACCCCAATGATAGTACATGCCTCAAGGTCAGTACATACCTTAAGGTCAATATCAACCCCAAGGTCAGTATCCAACTTAGGGTCCACAACCTCCTTTAGGGAAACAGTTCTACTCGGAACAAAAATTGTTACAAGGACGTGGAAATTATCCAGCTAATTACCAGCCATATGTTCAACCTGGTTATGGTCCTTCTTATGTACAACCTTCAATAAGACCCTCATATCCTAGAGTAAATATGGTGTGGGATCCATCCCAAGTTCAACAGAATTTTCAGCCAAATGTGCAAGTACCTTATTATCAATTTGGAAAACCGATTTGTTATACTCACATCCAAAAACCTGGCCAACCTATTCAACCTACTATTCAGGTACCTGCATCTGGTACAGTTTAGCAGCCTGGTTTGAGTACACCTAGAACTCCACCATAAACTACTGCTCCAACTTCTGTTCAAGCTACCACACCTATTCCTAGAGTGTCTACAGCTCCTATTACTACTGCCCCACAAATATCAGTGCATATTCCTCAAGTTTCTGCTCCGCAGCCTGGACTTGCAGTTCAGACTACTGTTCAGATGCCTGCAGGACAACCTGGTACAAGTACAGTTATAACAAGTCAACCTCATTTTACTTATCAACCGTATCAAGGGCAATATCCATATGGACCTGTTCCAAAAAATCCAGTATACTTGCAACAGTCGTATCCTGGGTATACATATCAAACACCTGTTCAACCCCAGTATGGTCCTGTTAATGCTAGTTATCTAGGGGGCATTCCGATTCCAAATGCACAGGCTATTCCAGGGTATCCTGGATATCCTCCTCCTAGAGCTGGTTTAGTTTCACAAGGTTATCAGCAGGACCCTAACCGTCAGTTTCCATTCATAGCAACTTTGGATTTACCTGATTTATCACGCCTTATGAACGATCCCATATATTATCTTCTGTATTGGCCGCTAATTCCAAATAAGTTTCCCAGTGATATCCCAAAGTTTGAAGGAAAACCAGGAGAGGACCCTTTTAACCATGTCATGACTTACCACATCTGGTGTGCATCCAACTCTTTAATTGATGATTCAATTCGATCAAGACTTTTTCAGAGAATATTGATAGGATTAGCAGCTAAATGGTACATTGAACTACCACGAGGCTCATTTAAAAATTTCAACGCTTTAGAAACTGCCTTCTTAACTCATTTTCAGTTGCCAGTCAGATACGATAATGGCACAGAAATGCTAACTTCACTAAAACAATCTACGTCTACGTACATATCAGATCACATACATGAATGGAGACGTAGAATACGTTTGGTGAAAGTTTTTATTCCGGATCAGATATTGATCCAAGTGGATATTGGTGGTCACCTGCCTATTCCACTTGGGACCCCACCATTGTCTCTTTCAGTTTTTTAGTTTCGGCACAACTTACTATTTTTAGCAGTTTTTCGGGTCCTGAACTTCCAGAGCCATTTTGAGGCCCTAAATGATGTTTTTTGGGCCCTAAATTTGTATTCCTTGGATAGATCTTTCTAACGAGGTATGGTATGCGTCAAACGGAGATCGTATGCCAAAGTTACGTCCCCGAGAAGTTGAAACACTAATTTACCCAAACGGGGCCCATAGTTTTGGCGCTTCATCTCCCAGGGTTAGGGTTTTGGCTGTTTAGGATTTCCCATTGTTTCTAGATAATAAATAGGCCCTCGAGCCTCATTTTAACTTAGTTCAGAGGCCTATAGCCGCCACATCTCTTCTCAGAGATAGCTACCAGCGCCCTAGATAGTTTTATTTCCATTCTGTCTGTAAGCAAATTTCAGTTCTTTGATATTAATGAAATGAAGTGTTATTTTCACTGCATCTCTGTATTTATGGTTATATGTTTATTCTATTGCGTCCTTGCATAAATCCGGATCAGATATTAGCAGAATGGTTTATAAAATCATTACTACCAAAAATCACTGAGGATGTAGCTAAAGGAGGAGTTGTTATAGAAGAACAAGTTATTACACAAGCTCAGTATCTTGACTTGGTATATACACAGTTAGGTGCTTTGTATGAGAAAATTCCCAGTTTACCCCATCCTGATTAGATAACAACAACTCCTTCAGGGTCTCATGCCACTGATGGTGTAATCAATTTAGTTAGTACTACTAAGAGTAAGAAGAAATCTTCCAAGATTACTTCTCCTATAATAACTTTACTCGATTCACCAAAAGGAGATTCTTCCTTAGAAACTTCTGCCGATATTCACATCGTAGATTTTTCTACAACTAAGTCAAAATTTGGCAATAAGAAGAAAGGGAAGAATAAAAGTAAGAAGACTTCATCTCCCAAAGATAAAACTGAGAAAAATGAGCCGTCTGATGATAAACAAAAACCTCGTTATCCTTGTCTTATCTGTGACGAGAATCATTTCACTAAGGAATGTCCGCATAGGTCTGAGGTATCTAAGTTTATCAAAGGTTCAGCCACGCCCGTTGTCTTGAAGGATGCTTTTCCTATTCAAGATAGCAAAATGATTGGATCTTCTTCTTATACATCAACAAATATTTTGATGATGTCTCAAGTAATGGTTGTGACTCGATCGCAAGACCATGGAAGTAAAAATCATGTTCCTGGTAAAGAAGTAGAAAATTCTTATTTGGCACCAGCTACATCTCCTTCAGTTTCTGATCCACTTCACATCGAGAAACCCAATCCTGATCTAGTAATTAAACCACCTACAAAAGGTGTACTTTGAAAATCAACTTTCAATCCACATGCGAGAGCTGCTTAGAATTACAACATTGTTGAAGATTTAGCAATATCTCCTTTAGCAATGTCAGCCTTAGAAGTGCTGCAATCATGTCTGGCACAAAGGAAATTACTTTTATCAGCTATTGGAGCTGTAGATATTCAAGATTCGAACCTCATGGTCTTCGATTTAGAAAATTTTACAACACGCCTGCCTCATCAAATGGCTTTTCAGATTCCAGTACTAGTAAAAAACAAATGTTGCTTTCGTACTGTTATTGATGAAGGAGCATCTACGTGTATTATGTCGTTAATATGTTGGAAATCACTTGGTTCTCTGACACTTAACCAATATCTGACAATACTCAAAGCTTTTGACGGAAGAGGTTTCCATCCTTATGGAATTTTGTAGGATCTACCTATAGAGGTCGAAGGTAAAACCATTAATTTAGATGTGGAAGTCATTGATGCCCCTCTAGATTACAACCTTATTTTAGGTCATAGTTGGTCTTATGCTATGACTGTTGTCATGTCATCCGTCTTTCGATTAATCATGTTTCCTCATCAAGGAAAGATTGTGAAAATCGATCAGCTCTCATATTATTCATCTGACCCAGCTTCTACAGATAGTATTCAACATGTTGGCCAATTGACTATCCCTTATGAGGATGTTGGAGTAGGTTTAATTAAATATTTCGACTTAATGGGAACCTTTTCTATGCCTCCACCTAACGTACTTCATACTATTGCTAATATTAATATGATTACATCAATCAATATTCCATTTGATGATCCTTGGATAGTGCCTTTAGAGTCAGAACTAGATTCTTTTAATGGCGCGATGCCTTTAAGTCCTTTTGAGTTAGCATATCAAGCAGTACAGTCATTTTCCAATCCACCATAAACTGATTCTGATCCAGTGAATGTGATCCATGAAGAGTTGTTTTCACCATCAACCTTAATTATAACATCAATTCCTGATCCTTTTCATCAAGTTTTTTATACCGATGGAAATATTCGAGAGTTCTTGTCCATAGATGAATTGCCATGGGATGATCTCCATCATAGGTCATCATTTTTCCCTGAGCTTGATTGATTTGAAAATAATTTTTCATCTATTTTTACAATTGACTATGTCAAGGAACCCCAGAGTCCAATATCGATTACAAATTTGGATTTTGAAGTTAACTTGGGAAATATTTCTTCCATGGTTCCCATTGACATATCAATTAAACCAGGAGTTATTGAAAACATTCATATAGATGCTTCTTGTACATTCGATGAAATTACTACATATAAATCCCTATTTCAAGAATTCCGTGACAAATTTTCCTGGTCTTATGAAGAAATGCCAAGAATTGATCCCAAAATTGTCGTTCATGAAATAAAACCTTACCCGGATGCTAAACCTATCAAGCAAATATTACGTTTGATACATCCAAGAAAAGATGTTGCTATTAAAGCTAAAGTTGAGAAATTACTGAAAGCAGGTTTTATTTATCCAATCCCTTTGACGAATTAGGTATCTAATATCTTTCCTGTGACTAAAAAACAAGGGACAATAAGAGTGTGTGTCGATTATAGGGATATTAATAAAGCTTGTCCTAAGGATAATTATCCAACTCGATATATTGACCAAATCATTGATGACTGTGCCGGAAATGAAATGTATTAATTTATGGATAGATTTTCCGGGTACAATCAAATAAATATACTCCCTTCTGATCAACCAAAAACAGAATTCATTTGTCCTTGGGGAACTTTTTCTTATTGTAAACTACCCTTTGGATTAAAGAACGCTGGTGCAACTTTTCAAAGGGAAATGTCTTACGCTTTTCATGATATTAAACACATTGTGCAACCTTATCTCGATGATTTACCTGCTCATTCATTGCACAGGGAAGATCATCCTACACATTTAAGAGAAATTTTTATGAGATGTAGGCATTATAAGATTCGGTTGAATCCCCATAAATGTGTTTTATGTGTGCAATCTGGCAGATTATTGGGATTTGTTGTTTCCAAAGCAAGCATTCATGTCGACCCATCGAAGGTTGAGGCTATTATCAATTTACCTCCTCCTTCCACACTTCACCAAATCCGAAGTTTGTAAGGGAAAGCAAACTTACTGCATAGATTTATCCAGAACTATGTTGAGTTAACAAAAGGTTTTGCCAGGTTGTTGAAATAGAATGTTCCTTTTATTTGGGATGAGATCATTGATCGATATTTTGATGCATTGAAACATGTGTTGACCCATGCACTGTTCTTGCATCCACCAAATTACAGCCAAGATTACTTTTTATACCTAGTAGCCTCTGATTCCACCATTGGAATGGTATTAGTTCAAGAGGATGAATTCCACAATGAACATGTGATTTACTATCTCAGTCGGAATCTCAATCCAACCGAGATTAAATATTCACATGTGGAGAAATTGGCCTTGGCAGCAATTCAAGCTGTCTAGAGATTTTGTCATTACATTTTGTTACGAAAAACAACTGTGATCTCTAATTGTAACCCGATGATGTACATTTTGACTAAACAATTACTCAGGGGAAAATACTCTAAATGGATTTTAATCCTTCAGGAGTTTGATTTAGAATTTGAAAAATCCAAATCAAAGAAATCATTGGTGTTTGCCAAACTTATGTGTGACTTCCCAAATACTGAGACAGAAACTGTGGTAGAGCATCTGATTGCTGATGAATCTTTGTTTCTTATCAGTATGTTAGATCCATGGTATGGAGATATCATAATTTATCTCCAAACCCAAACCTTTCGGCTTGAAATTTCATGTTCACATCGACGAAAGATCCGTTGCCAATCTCAACAATATAATATTGTTGGAGACACACTTTATCATCGTGGTGAGGATTCTATATTTCGACAATTTTTAACTCATGAAGAGGATGAAAGAGTTTTGAATGACTGCCACTCTGGAGCATGTGTTTTTCATATGTCTGGATATGCCACAGCCCAAAAGATATTGTGCACTAGTTATTTTTTGTCATCACTATTCAAAGATTGCATTCTCGCGGTATAAAAATGCCACAACTATCAGATATTTGATCGAAAGATGCGTGCACCACCAGCTCCTCTTCACCCCATAATTGTTGTCAGTCCTTTTTCAAATGGGGCATTAATTTCATTACATGTAACCCTCACTCAGCCGGGGGGCATGGGTATATTATTCTCGCAGTAGATTATTTTACCAAATGGGCCGAGGCGATGCCTACATTTGCGGCAGATGGAAAAACAGTAGCGACGTTTGTATTCAATCATGTAATTTCTCGTTTTTGGTGTACCCCAAGCTATTATTACTGACCATGGGAGTCATTTTCGAAACATCATGATGACAAAACTTTCCGACCAACTTGGACTACGCCATGATAATTCTACTCCATATTACCCGCAGGCTAATGGTCAGGTTGAAGCCGTTAATAAAGTTTTAACCACAATGATTAAAAGGATAATTGGAATTCATAAATCGAATTGGCATACCATGTTTTTTTCAGCACTTTGGGCATACCAAACCTCATCAAAACTGCAATAGGGTTCACTCCTTTTCAACTGGTTTATGGTTTAGAAGCTGTGTTACCTATTGAATGCGAAATACCGTCACTCCATTTAGCCATAGAGTTACTACCAGCAACCTCTAAAGAGGAAAAACTCTTTTTGTACTTAGCACAATTAGATGAGACTCTGTGCACTGCTACATTAGCAGCCGAAGCTCATAAAAAATGCGTTAAAGCTCAGTATGATCGAAGTATTACACCTCGTATTTTTTCAAAAGGTGACCTAGTCTTGGTATATGATCAAGCTAACGACAAACTAGGAGCTGGGAAATTTGAACCAATGTGGCATGGTCCTTATATTGTCAAGCGAGTGCTTGCAAAAGGGGCTTATGGATTGACTGATTATGACGGGGTCTCTTTGGATAAACCCAGAAATGGAATTTATCTGAAGAGATATTATGCTTGATTCTTGTGTGAAGATTTTACTTGTACATTAGTTGTTTTTCTAGGATAAATGCCTTAGATTAGATGAGTGTGTCTAGTTTAAGTTTTCTTTTACTGCTATCACTGCTTATCTTGATTACTCTTGATACTGCAGATGTCTACATCCCTTCAAACGTACATTGGTTTTGCTAATGGTGCCTATCGTAGTGCACAAAATATTTCTTCCACAGCCTGGGTTATTTATTCACCCACTAATGAGTTAGTTTCTATGCATGGGGTGAGCCTTGGTAAAACAACAAATAATGTTGCAGAATATAGTGCAGTGATTGAGTTATTATCTGGTGCCATTTCATTTGGGATTCAATATTTGATCATAAGGCTAGATTCAGAACTCATTGCATTACAGTTAAACAAGGTATACACAATTAAAAATCCAGTATTATTGAGATTATTTTTGAAAGTTCGTCTCTCGGAAGGGTAATTTTATTACATCGAATATCAACACATTCCAAGAAATTTAAATACATTATTTGATGCATTAGATAATAATGTTATAAATAGACATTTGCAGCATTAAAACAGTAAACCAAAACAACATTCGATATGTGTTGAACAAGATAGCTAGAAAAAGTAGTAATATCATAGATAGGAGTTTGTGTTTTCAGAAATATTACATCATCCGTGATCATAGGTTTAAAACACCTTATGATCTGAGAAATAGTGATACAAAAAAAAAATACAATAGTCCACGATGATCATCCACTATCCGTGGTGATGATCATGATAGTAAACTATCGCCCGCGCCACCCTGCGTAGGAATCTCCTGAACTGTCCAGGAACACCAGCGACGTGCCTCTGGAGACGAAGAGGAATATCATCTGTCGATGTCTCTGGGATATCTCTAGTCAACCTCTCCAGGTTGTGCTCTATGTAAGTAAGAATTTCTGCTGCCTGGTTTTGTGGCTGTGCAACAGGCTCTGTTGGCTTCCTTTCGAAGTGACGGAGAGTGGCTAGTCTTCATGGACCAACATCTGCATTTAAAATTTTTTTATCAGTATTGGATGATAGAAAACAAAATAAAAATTAGGATTAAAAAATATCAAAATGATTCATTTACCTGATTCATCCCATTGTGCCCCTAGAGGTAAGGACATCTCAAGATCATTTTGGAAATCTATGCCTGCATATGGGAAGTCCTCAATAGAAAATATTTGGTTCTGAAGACAATGAAAATATGCTGGAGTGAAACGAACTACTGCACAACCATCTCCACCATGGCGGGACATCAGTGCAACCCAACGTACCATGCGAGGCTCTCTAGGTTCACCATGATCAACAGAGATCAGCTGAGGGGCAAGAAATGGAACCCTCTCCAAAGCAAAAGATACCAAGATAGCGCCATACCCAAAAATTTTCAACTTTGAATTTTTTTCTCTGGTCAGTTGACCTTTCATATTGGTCAACACCCCTTCACACCAATTGAAAATGGTACCTCTATAACAGTCAACTGTTGTCTGCATTTGTAACTTGGTAGCCACATTTGGAGCTGCGCTCCCAGATAATCTGGTCACGGTGAATGCAATGACTTTAAGATCAAGACATATGATAGTTTTTATATCTATACGATTGTCTTTGGGATCAGCTTCTTCATTGCAAAATTCTTGTTTATAGCACGCAATAGGTAGGCCACCTTGTCTAGCTCCAAACAAAGAGATATTTTCACCTCTTTTGGATAAACCAGTGAGGAAGTAAATGTCTTCAAGCTCAAGTTCTAGCTTGTGATCACCGATGATAAAACATTTTTCTTGGACGTCCCATTTATTCACCAGCCAGGTCATTAGCTCTACCTGTGCCCTCATGCCTTGAATTTCCTAGAATTTGTACAATCCAAAATTCTTCAACACACGCATTGTGGCCAGATTATTCATGGCCGCATCGTCTATCTCTTTGTAATTGCATTCTCTCCACTCCAACATTGTGCAATGATCTACAAATGGACGCATTTGAAGGTTAGAATCCTTTAGAGTGAAAAATTTTAGGCATTTTTTAGAGCATTTAATAAATTTCCTTTTCTCTCGGTGCCTCCGCAGTTTTTATATAGGGACAGTGCGGACCCCTGCATACACCCTTCATAAAAACTGCGGTAATCCGATAATTTTCATTTAGGAAAATTATCAGGGTCTGCAGGTAACCAATGGATGACACGCGGACCCCCGAGGGCGAAATTTTGAACCTTTTTTCCCCTCAAAAATGATTTTAAAAATAAAAAAAGAGAATTCAAATGGATGAAAATGAAGAGAAGAGTGTTGTGGATTACCTAGATTCGACGATTTTTTATTTCAGCGGTCGGTTCTCCCGTTATCACCTCTGGAATGTTTTTTACCAAGAGCTCTCAACTTTTAACTCTGAACACAAAAGGTGAAAATGACTTTGTTGAATTGCTTTTTATAATATTTTTTGAATGAATAAAATATTATTTTATTTATTTTCCACTTTAAAAAGTTATTTTTCAAAAGTTTTTACTTATTGGAAACATATATGTTTAATGTTTAGAGTTTATGTGCAGAAAACAAGTTTTTCAAGTGAAAAGGATTATTTTGATGATGAGTACACTTTTATCACTTTTTTAGGCTCTTTAAAATTACGAAAAAAGTGAAACCCTCGAGTTCTCTTTTAAGCCCTTTTCAGACTCTCTAAATAGGAAAATATTGTCGAGTACTTGACTATTAAAACTCGTTAAAGGAAATGAATAGTCGTCCTTTCAGTATAAGTTTACCCCTTTTCCGGACTGAAATGGACTATTTATGAAAAAGGTATACGTTGACTAATAATGGTCAATAGAGTTCTCTACTGTATTATTTTATCATTTTTTTGGCCTCGAGAGACTAAATTTAAGAAAAAGTACACCCACAGAGTTTTCTTAAGTTTTTCTTCTGACTTCCTAAAACTTAAAAACATCGAGTTTATTCTATACTGGACTCGTTAAAACTTAACAGTAAAGGACCTGTCAATTACAAACAAGAATGAACCACTCCTTCTTAGGGTTCTATTTTTATACTAAGTTGGACTCATATGAAGGATGAGCTTATACAACAAGCAAATGTTATCCTCAAGCTTGTCAAAAATAAAGAGGTACTTGCCAGAAATGGTGGGGAAAAAGAGAGAAAATGAATCCACTCGTCACACTTTGTTCCAAAAAGTAGTATACCACTCTTGAACATGACACTTTTTTCACACTCATACTTGGGTTGGGAAAATCCTTTGTCTAACAGTTAATCAAACCACATTGAAAGTCTTTAGCTGGTTTCTGTGTATTAGCCTTAGGTCAATTGTCACCAAACCATCTGCAGTGTCGTTATGTGTTCAAGAGACAGTTCAAATAAACCATTCATTGCAAACATTTTTCTACATCTGCGCTGACCATCCCTGAGTCAGTCCTTGCTAAAATTTCTTCAAAACTTGATCTAATGGTTTCATGTCATGGGCTTTCCTACGATGGGTCACTTTCTATCGATGACAACACATCATCTAGAAAGTTGATCTAGAATCCTATCAGTACCTTGGGATCTACATGCCCTAATGGCAGGTTTCTCGCCTTCGACGACAGGTTGCATCATTGACCTTCGATCAAATGATTCTGTGAAGTGTTCGACTCCAAATAATTCATTCACACTTCATGGATTGTACTGAGTACTTTGAGAGCCATTGTCATTATTGGTGGTTTCTCTCACACTTGTTAACAGTTCACATCATTGACTAGTAATCAAGTGGTTTCTACCATGTTAGACTTCAACATAATCAATCACATGGATAGAATCGTACTAGTTTGGGAAGTGGAAATCAAGACCCTGGATCTAGTTTCCACCATCCAGGATGCAAGGATTTTTATTATTCATGATACAATAGACTACTTATGATAGATGGGTGCGTCCATGCTGTGTCTACTATTAATGTAATTCTAAAATCATTTATGTATCAGAACATGTAGTTAGTTTTTATTTGAGTATGGGAATGCCTACCTCAGCGATGATATACATATATATGTTTGCATTGAATATTTTCATAGGTTTCAATCGGTATGCCTATAGCCCAATCCTCGGAATGATAAAGCACTTCACTCATTAGAACTACTTTAGACTTCGCGTTTTAGGGGGAAATCTATTACACTAAAATTTGTCACCATGACATTTAGCTGTCTATGGGTTCATCATTACCTATATATTGCTCCCTTAAAGGTCCAAAATCATAAAGTCCTAAACCAAGTCTTGAAATTGGGAGAAAAGCTCATTAAAATCCTAAAATCCTAACTCCACACTTTTCCTATTCATTGCCTGTGGTACCGTGGTTTATTGCTCTAAAAACTATGGCACATCCCGCACGTTATGTTCATTAAAAATATGGATCCCCGTAAAAGGTAAAATAAAAGAAAAAGTAAGTTCTAGAATCCCAGCTGGTCGAATATTCTCCCAGTTGGAGGCTTCTAGAAGCGTTATTAGGTCGAGCTTCGCCCCTTCATTCATGAATCTATATCCCTTCATTAATGGAGCTATCCCTTGGTTTTTGGAGCTAAAATCCCTTTATGAGAGGAATTTATCCCCTTCTTTATGGAACTGAAACCTCCTCCCTTCTGCTATAAATTAAGATCATGTTTTAGTCTCAAGGGTACTTAGTACTTGGTTGTTTTGAGATGAATTGCTGAAGAAATCATACTCTCTTTACTTGGCATCATTGACATGAGAACGATCACATAATCATTTCTATAATTTTATGCTAGTTCAAAGAGGTGAAGGCTTGTCAAACCGAAGGAAATGGCTATTCAGGACCCTGGAAGAACCTGTACAAACATCAAGGTGTCAAGGTTGTAAGGTTACTTCTTATCATACAAGTTATTACAAATGGATTCTATTTTCTCATTAAGTTGTTCATGTATCTATTTGAGTAATTTAATTCTTAGATTCCTTGATCACTGAGATAGATTATTACTTCTGAATTATTATATCTTTTAGGTGTTTTTTATCCTTTTGCTTGTCTTTGATCGCAGGTCTTACATGCTAGATCGATATCTTCTAGAGTGATTGGATTGAAGATCAAAATAAGCGCTGGACTTCAGGTAGTAGCATCTCTCCATATGTAGTTAATTAATAATTCTGAATCATAATGGTCTAGAGAAAACAGTTTACATTTTTTTGTTTGTTTCTAGATATCCTTAGGATACTAGGGATATCGTTCTTGTCTGCAAGAAGGATTAGTCCATGTAACAGAATGACAAAGAGTATCAGGGCAATGATAAATAGTATCAGATCAGAATATTTCTAAGTTGAGATATTTTGTTATAGATACAGTTCGAAGATACCATCTCACTATGTTAACATATCATCAAACTGACAGCTCCTTAATAGTAGGCAGAGTAGTTGCATAAATACAGTCAGAGTATTAATGTTTTGTTTATGGCCAGTATGGTTGAAAGACATAATTCCTTTCGAGGAAGATTTGGATCATCTTTAGATTAAAATGTAATAAGTAGGTGTTTGAGTCATAGTATGACTCTAATTCCTAATTCGAAAGGTGTCAGTTATAGTTTTAAATATTTATTTAGTAGTTAGATTTGGTGTCAGTAATAGAGTTTAATGATCTAGCCACTTGGCAGATTGAATGTAAAGGCTAGATGCTTATAAGTAGTGAGTACTTCGATGTATATATGGTTGGAAAATGTTATCTCAGTAGACTATTTTATTGTAAAGCTTTTGGAGTTTTTGATATATACAGTAACAATACCACTTTTCTTCACCTACGATTCTTATCATATTTCAATGAGTTTCTATCCTATCTTTTGAAATGGTTTCTTCCAATGCCTTAATGCTTATTACTCAGAATTCATGATTGTTCATGCTCTGACTTCCTTTAAGTATTAAGCTATGGTAAAATGAGTTTATGTCCTATCTTTTGAAAGGTTTTCTTCAAATTCTTAATGCTTATTACTCAGAATTCATGACTATTCATGCTTTGACTTCCTTTAAGTATTAAGCTATGGTGAATCTCTTTGAGTATTTTTATTTCAATACCTTGATGTCTCATTACTCAAAATTCGTGTGTCACATGCTTTGACTTCCTTTGAACCTCAAGCTATTGGGATTTTCCTGAATGTGTTATTCTTTCATTGAATTATATACAAGCCTTAGCTTCCATAAGAAAAACCTTTGTTATTGAGAGCCCTATCACTGACCCCATAGCCCAATGGTAGCAAGTATTCATCTTTTCAACCTGAACCAAAACACAAATAATAGAGTTAGCCATATATCTTATATCATTAAACAATATCATAAATCCCTTTGAGAGATCCCTCTCAGACTGAAGAGGCTAAGCTTCTGTCCAAATATTGATTTGAAATAGTTACACTGAAGTTGTCTGATCAGCAACCAATCAGGTACGATTTTGGAGATAACAAGGTTAATCAAAATAAAAAGTTTTTAATCATTGTCACCATAATGCTATTGACATGTTACAGGTGGTAAAATTAACCTTAGCTTTATAATTATTATTTCTTGAAGATTGATTATTAGGAGTATTATAGACTTGATTGCTATAAGTAAATTTGTTTTATTGTGAAAAGGTAAATTTTATGAATGAACATTACAGGTGGTATCAGAGCAACATTCAAATGCTGGGACCTAAAATGGGTCACCTAAATAACAATTGGTATGTGTAAAAATGTGAATAGAATTAAAAAGAAGAGTTGACCGAGTGGGATGAGGAGGGGATTTGTACATCAAACACCTAGGACTACCAGATAAATTCGCCCCCAACTTAACCAAGAGATGAATCCAGAAATATGGGTACAACTGATATTAGGCTAGCATCAATGAACTAGTAGATTGCTTGAGGAACAACAACGACAAACTAACGAGCTTTTAGATATTGTGTAGTAGTTACAAGAATAAATACCACGACTAAGAATGAAAATGATAGGTTAATGCGGGAACATGAGAAGATCTTTAAAAGCCTCTCGGATAAATATAATCAAGGGATAATTCAACCAAGCCCGTAATGAAACACCCAAGAAGAGGGTGAACAACTTAAAATAGAAAATTACAAGCTGGAAGGCAGCCAAACCCAACCAAGCAATAAAACTAAGTCTTATAACGAAGCAGAGTCGGGAAATGTCTCCGACCAGCAAGAGATAAAGAAACAGAAGGTAGAACTGCAAGGTGGATTCCGAAAGATTAAACACCCCAAAATCGATGGAGAAGTTGAAGAAGTAATAGAAACATGGATAATAAACATGAATAAATATTTTCAAGTCTATGAGTACAACAACAAAATAAAGGCTCGTTTAGCCATCTATCAATTGTGGGAAAAGGCCACCTTATGGTGGGAAAAAGTTAAAAATGTGTGAGGAATTGAGGACTAGAATGTGACCTAGGATGAATTCTAGCAGTACTTTAAAGATAAATATCTAACAGAGTGTTTTTATGATGAAAAGTATTGGGAGTTTCATGACTTAAGGTTGGGACAGATATCCATGGATTAGTTGGTAACGAAATTTACTTCCTTGTTGCGATATGTGCCATATATGAGGGATGAAAAGGTGAAATTACAATGATTTTTGAGTAGCCAACATGCTCATATGAACAAGAAAATCGAATTTATAAACCAAAATACCATGGATGAATTAATTCAAAAAGCACGTATGTGCTATCATCAATCCAAGGTAAAAGGAGAAGCTGGAGGGATTTGGCCGCCTAAGAAAGGGTAGAGAAGTAATTCAATTTTAAAAATAGTAGATCTGGTAATTTTAAGGGTGCAACCATAAATTCAGCAAATAGACAACTAGTAAGAAACCAACAGAGAACCAAGTGGCTAGCAGAAGAATGACCCACTGAAGCATCTAGTAGACCAGATCATGGACAGACCCAGAAACTGCCATTACAGTGTTGGGGATGTGGTGAGGCACATTATTATAAGAATTTCCCTCAATGTGGAAGAAAAGAAACTGCACCTAATGTGCAATAAGCATCCATTGTGAGGGGCGTGGCGTGAAACATACCCATAATCAACACCGCACTTAAAGATTAGGAAGTGGATTACCAGCCAACCATGATAGATCTGGAAGGTAATATTTATTCCCACCCTGTATCGATTTTGGTTGATCATGGTGCTATTTTAAGCTATGTAAATCCCGGGATTGTGGAAAAATGTGACTTACAGAGCCAGAAGTTTAAAAATCATTGGATAGTACAGTTGGCCACTGGAGCAAAGAGACGAGTTAATGCCAAAGTTTCCAACTATCCCCTAGAAGTTGGAAACCAACATATAAAGGTTGAATTAAATATTCCACCTTTAGGCTCCTACGATATACTACTGGGGATGGACTAGTTGCAAGGGCATTGGTCACTAGTGGACTGCAAGGATAAAATCATTTATTATAAGGCTGAAGACAAAGCACATCTGATGCAGGAGCATCAGGACTTAGCCAACAATGTGATGTTTCGTTCACATGTTGTGGCTAATCCAAAGAAATAAACATTAGTAGTAGTATTTTATTTTATTTTATTATTATTATTATTTATTTATAAGAATAGTTAGTTTGTTTTGTATTTTTAATCAATGAGGAATAAAATTAGGAATTAGTTTCTTTCCCTGCGTGGATATAGAGCCAACATAGGGATAAGCACTTAAAAATAGGGAGGTATTGATTTATTGATAAAATTCGAGAATAAACCTATTATAAGAGGAATAGTTTCATATTTCAAGTATAAATAATAAGGAATAAGGAGGAAAACACCAGAGAGTGCCAGTGTAAAGTCTGCAAATGCAAAGGGGCAATCAATGAAATATTCAGCCCATGCAGTGTTAATGTAATCATGTTTTGAATTTTAAGTTTCCTTTCTGAGTCTGCAAATATATATATATATATATATATATATATATATATATATATATATATATGAATATATTCATACACAACATATATATATATATAAAGTGTGAATGCAGGAATCGTTGTGTATTTGGACAACGATGGTGGCAGAAGTAACTTTGGATTGCATGGAACGCAAATGAATGACAGAGTTCTGCTGAGATAGAATTTGAAATCAGCCAACACATAAATTCAAGCGAGTATCAGAGTGAAGAACCTTCAGGTGTTGGACGCATGCGTAGGAGGGAGTCGATGGTATAAATGTAGTGTCAACACTCCTACGAAGTGTGTTGGGCATATGCATTGGCATATGTGTAGTGGCTGTAAGAAATTAATTATCCTGGCCGCAACACATAGAAGTAGTATCCAGCGTTTGGTAATTTGGTGTGATGGTTCATATGGCACTATCCGACATTGTTAACTTGGCATGACAGCTTATGTGACAGCTTCCAGTAATGTCGAGATAGCCACATAATATTTCCTTTCTCCTGAATGATGTTCCATCTATGGTAACAAGTTTATTGTTGACTGTGTCAATGTTTGCAGTAGAGTGGTAATTGCGTTAAGAGTCATGGAAGTTACCCAAAGCAAAATTATGACTTCCAGAGCTGAGCTATAGATATCAGTGTTTTATGTTTTATTTGCATTGAGATCAGTAGCAATTATGAATTGTAAATTTGGGCAATAGATATCATTGGGTTATCATTGTTTTATGTTTAAAGTGTAATATAATTGATGTGTGGACAGTGGGTAACGATTTCCTTATTTGCTTGGGTCGCTATTTGTCATGGAATAACAATTTCATTATTTATTGAATGATGGTTTGTGTGAAGAGTGGGCTCAAACAAAAAGGCAACGTTTTGTTTTTAAAACAGGATTCCACATTTGACAATGCAACGAATTTTGATTCCATTTGTTATATGTTTTAATTGGTATGGAAATTAGAGTTACACATTGAGTGATGAGGAATGGATCAATTTGGAGAGTGAATCTGGGACTTAGTAAAATTGAATAATTTTTCTATACTAAAATATAAAGTGGAATTTTTCTTTTCTACACCAAATTTTTGGTATCAAAGCCGTTGAGTTGTTCTTGAGCATTGCAGAAAATGTCGCCTAGAAGAGGAGCTGGGATAGGTCGGGGGAGACCTATAGCAAACATAGTTTTGTTAGAAGAAATCCGGAACTTGCGTACAAGGATGGCCATAATGGAAACCACTCAGAGGAGGGCGACAAATGATGGTGTTGCCAATCCCGATGAAGAAGAGACCACCGAAGAAGAAATAGAGGAAGAAAGCGAGGCAATTAAAGTTATGAAGATGCTAGCAAAGGCCAGTAGCAGACCAAAGGTAGAAGTACCTTTATATGATGGTAATTTCTTAGTGTGGAGGTACTAATCGACTGGATCATTTCATTAGACAAATATTTCGACTATGAATAAGTCGATGATAAGAAGAAAGTGAAGTTTGCGACCACGAGATTGAAAGGTCATGCAGCCCTGTGGTGGGATGAATTGCAGTTGTCTAGAGAATGAAAAGGGAAACCAAAAATCAAGAAATGGGATAAGATGGTGAGTAAATTGAAAGGTAAGTTCATGCCGAAATATTATCAATTAAATCTTTTTAGAAAATTGCAAAACTTAAAGAAAAAAGGTATGACTATCAGAGAATATACTAAAGAATTTTATAAGCTGAGTATTAGAGTGGGTCATATTGAAGATGACATAGAAAAGGTAGCTAGATATATAAATGGTTTGAGATATGAAATATAGGATGAGATCAGCTTATTAAATCTGAAGACGATTGAAGATGCCTATCAAGCAACTTTGAGGGCAGAAGAAAAGATGTTGCACAAACAAAATCAGAGAAATAGAGGCAAGAGTCCGGCAAAAAGAAGGGGAACATTTAAATCCAGATTTCAACACTCCCAGAATGAAGCAGGGAGTTCGAGTAATATATCACCACAAAGAGGAGACTCTGGTCGCAGAAGGTTTGTGCCCAGAGGTAGAGGCCGAGGAAGAGATATTCGGTGCTTTACATGTGGTGAGTGGGGACATATGCAATGGGATTGTCCTCACAATAGACCAGCAACCCAGCGAAATGTGAATGTTGCAGAAACAAAGGAAGAAATTCCTCATACTACAGCTAAAGAGGAACCACCTAAAGCCGGAGAATCCTTGTTGTTGAAAAGGATATTGCTTAAAGTAGCTAAGGAAGCCAGAGAACTAGCTCAGAGAAAGAATATGTTCAGAATTATATGTAATTCAAAGGGTAAGTGTTGTAAATTGGTAATTGATAGCGGTAGTACTGATAACCTTGTTTCTACAGAGATGGTGGACAAATTGAAGTTGGAGAAAACAGTACATCCCACTCCTTATAAAGTAAAGGCCATCAAATTATTGTAACTGAACAATGTAAAGTTGAAATCTAGATTGGTACTTATAAGGATGTTATTTTATGTGATGTAATTCCGATGGATGTATGTCACATATTGCTAGGAAGGTCCTGGCAGTTTGACTGAAAATCCATACATGACGGTAGAATAAACACTTATACTCTTGAGAAAGATGGGAAAAAGCATACACTGCTGCCATTGAAAGATGAAACTGATGAGGAAGCGCTGGGAAACAACGTTATGTTGATGAGTGGAAAAACCCTGTTGCAAGAAGTCGAGAAGGGCGAAGAGATGCATTTTGCTATTGTTTAGAGACCCAAGGTAATTTTAACTTCTACAAATTTAGAATATTTACCTGAAGAAACTTGAAATCTGTTGAATGATTTTGCTGATATTATTGTGGATGAGTTTCCAAATGAGTTACCACCCATCAGGAGTATTAGTCACCACATTGATCTAATCCCTGGAGCCAGTTTGCTGAATAAAGCAGCCTATAAGTTGACACCACAGGAAAATTCCGAAGTTGGAAGACAAGTGCAAGAATTGATGGATAAAGGGTTAATCAGAGAAAGCCTCAGTCCATGTGTTGTACCAATAGTACTTAGCCCAAAGAAAGGAGGTGAATGATGCATGTGCACAAATTCTAGAGCCATAAATAAAATCACCATCAGGTATCGTTTTCCTTTACCACAAATGGATGATTTAATGGATTGTTTGAGTGGGTCGAATTATTTTTCTAAGATAGATTTGAAGAGTGGGTATCATCAGATAAGGATTTGAGAAGGGGATGAGTGGAAAACCACATTTAAAACAAACAGTGGTTTGTATGAATGGTTAGTAATGCCTTTCAGACTTACTAATGCACCTAGTACTTTCATGAGGTTAATGAATGAAGTTTTGAAGGAATATGCGGGTAAGTTTGTAATTTTTTATCTTGATGATATTCTCATTTTTAGTCGAAGTAAAGAGGAGCATCTGGAACACCTTAAATTAGTTCTAAAGACCTTGCAAAAAGAAAAACTACTAATAAATTTGAAGAAGTGAAACTTTATGAAGGAAGAACTAATTTATTTGGGGTTTTTAGTCTCTAAGGAAGGATTGAAAATGGATCCGGAGAAAATCCAAGCAATTGTGAATTGGCCAACTCCTAGAAGCATATTTGAGGTAGGAAGCTTCAATTGTCTTGCAAGTTTCTACCGAAAATTTATTTGAAGTTTTAGTCATATTCGTGCACCCATTATAGAAACAATTAGAGAAAATAATCAGCCATTCAAATGGACAGAAGCAGCAGATCGAAACTTTAAATTGCTAAAGAAAAAAATTACTGAAAAACTAGTCTTAGCTTTACCAAATTTTGAGAAAGTCTTCCAAGTTGAAACTGATGCTAGTGGAATTGCGATTGGAGTAGTTTTGAGCCAAGATCAGAAACAAATAGCATACTTCAGTGAAAAAATAAATGAGGCAAAGAAGAAATATTCATCTTATGACATGGAATTTTATGCTGTTGTACAGGCTTTAAAAAATAGAGACATTATTTGTTGCCAAAAGAGTTTGTGTTATATTCTGATAATCATGCATTACAATTTATAAAAAACCAACCAAAGTTAAATCAGAAACATGCCAAATGGGTAGGATATTTGCAGAGTTTCACTTTTGTAATCAAACATACAAGTGGTGAATTGAACAAAGTTGCTGATGCTTTGAGCAGGGTGAACTTAATTATGTAGGAGTTACAAGTTGGTGTTGTAGGGTTCGATGAGATGGTTGAAATGTATAAAGATGATGCAAAGTTTAAAGAAATTTATGCAGCTGTAGAAAATCCAGCAGTCCATAACAGAAGCCAGTGGTTGGATTATCTTATCCAAGGGGGATTACTATTCAAAAGTAATAAGTTATGTATTCCTAAATGTTCTATGAGGGAAAACGTAATCAAGGAGAAGCATAGTGGAGGTCTATCTGGGAATTTTCTGCAGGAAAAAACCTTTGCTCAGGTAAATAATTTTTATTACTGGCTGAAGATGCAAACTAATGTTAAATGGCTTGTGGAAAAATGCAGGATTTGTCAGCATGCTAAGGGGAAAAGTTAGAATACAGGATTGTATCAGCCATTACCAATACCCGACCGACCGTGGCATGCAGTTAGTATGGATTTTGTTTTGGGTTTGCCAAAAACTCAAAGGGGAAATGGTTCCATTTATGTTGTTGTGGATATATTTTCTAAAATGGCTCAATTTATTGCATGCAAGAAAACAAGTGATGCAACACATATTGCTAATCTGTTTTTTTTCAGAAGTTGTAAGATTACATGGATTACCTGTAAGCATTGTGTCTGACAGGGATACCAAGTTTATGGGACATTTATGGAGAACTTTGTGGAAGAAACTAGTTACCAACCTTAGTTTCATTTCAGCATATCATCCTCAAATAGATGGATAGACCAACGTAGTGAATAGAAGTCTGGGAAACATATTAAGAAGCTTGGTGTATAAAAATCATAAATAGTGGGATTTAGCCCTTGCTCAGGCTGAGTTTGCTTACAACAATACTCCAAATCGAAGCACTGGTATGAGTTGCTTCCAGATTGTTTTTGGAATGCATCCAAGAGGTGTGTATGAACTCAAAGATCTGGGAAAACAGGAGGTAAGGAGCACAAAGGCTGAAGAATTTCCAAAACAGATGCAGGAACTACAGGAAGATGTCAAAAGTAGATTGCAAGAAAGCAGTAGAAAATACAAGCAAAGAGCAGATATGAGGAGGTGAGAAAAGGAATTCCAAGTGGGCGATTTAGTTATGGTATATTTAAGAAAAGAAATATTTCATGTTAAAACTTATAACAAATTAAAACTGAAGAAGATAGAGCCATGTAAAATTGTAAGGAAATTTTCTTCAGATGCATATGAAGTTAAATTGCCAACAGGAATTGGAATATCACCAATATTTAATGTTGCAGATTTGTACCTATACCGAGAACCAGAGGAAGAACCACAAGGGGACACTAGAGTAGAAGAAAACCCAACAGTAAATTTGGAAGAGCAGATGCCCAAAGGAGGGAAGAGGGAAGTCGAAGCCATTTTGGAGAAGAGAGTGTCAAATAAAACCAGGAGCCAAACCTATTATCAGTATTTAGTCAAGTGGAAAGGACAGCCAGTGGAAGATGCCATTTGGATGACTACAGCAGAGCTACAGAAGTTGGGAGTAGATTCTGAAGCATTACAAGATCAATTTTTTCTTCCCCGGGAGTTTGATGCAGGAGCATCAGGACTTAGCCAGCAATGTGATGTTTTGTTCACATGTTGTGGCTAATCCAAAGAAATAAACATTAGTAGTAGTATTTTATTTTATTTTATTATTTATTTATGAGAAGAGTTAGTTTGTTTTATATTTTTAATCAATTAGGAATAAAATTAGGAATTGGTTTATTTCCCTGCATGGATATAGAGCCAACATAGGGATAAGCACTTAAAAATAGGGAAGTATTGATTTGTTGAGAAAATTCGAGAAGAAACCTATTCTAAGAGGAATAGTTTCATATTTAAAGTATAAATAATAGGGAATAAGGAGGAAAACACTAGAGAGTGCAAGTGTAAAGTCTGCAAATGCAAAGGGGCAATCATTGAAATATTCAGCCCATGTAGTGTTAATGTAATTATGTTTTGCATTATAAGTTTCCTTTCTGATTTTGCAAATATATATATATATATATATATATATATATATATATATATATATATATATATATATATATATATATATATATATATATATATATATATATATATATGCTGTGTATGAAGCTTGAATGCAGGAATTGTTGTGTATTTGGACAATGATGGTGGCAGTTTTAACTTTGGATTGCGTGGAACGCAAATGAATGACAAAGTTCTGCTGAGATCGAATTTGAAATCAGCCAACACATAAATTCGAGTGAGTATCGGAGTGAAGAACCTGCAGGTGTTGGATGCATGCGTAGGAGGGATTCAATGGTATAAATCTAGCGTCAACACTCCTGCGAAGTGCATTGGGAATATGCGTTGGAATATGTGTAGTGGCTATAAGAAATTAATTATCCTGGCTGCAGCACAGAGAATTAGTACCAACGTTTGGTAATTTGGTGTGATGGTTTATATGGCACTGTCCAACATTGTTAGCTTGGCACGACGGCTTTTGTGACAGCTTCCAGTAATGCCGAGATAGCCGCATAATCTTTCCTTTCTCCTGAATGACGTTCCATCTATGGTAACGAGTTTATTGTTGACTGTGTCGATGTTTGCAGTAGAGTGGTAATTGCGTTAAGAGTCATGGTAGTTACCCAAAACAAAATTACGACTTCCAGAGCTGAGCTATAGATATCAGTGTTTTATGTTTTATTTGCATTGAGATCAGTAACAATTACGAATTGTAAAGCTGGGCTATAGATATTGTTGGGTTATCATTGTTTTATGTTTCAAGTGTAATATAATTATTGTGTGGATAGTGGGTAATGATTTCCTTATTTGCTTGGGTCGCTATTTGTCATGGAATGACAATTTAATTATTGATTGAATGATGGTTTGTGTGAAGAGTGGGCTCAAACAAAAAGGCAGCATTTTATTTTTAAAACAGGATTCACATTTGACAATGCAATGAATTTTGATTCCATTTGTTATATGTTTTAATTGGTATGGAAATTAGAGTTGCACATTGAGTGATGAGGAATGGATCAGTTTGGAGAGTGACTCCGGGACTTAGTAAAATTGAATAATTTTTCTATACTAAAATATAAAGTGGAAATTTGCTTTTCTACATCAACATCAGGAGTTGCAACGAACAGAAAAGCCACTTTATTTTCATCCTATTACATCATATCAGTTGGGAAAATGCATTAGAAAGGTGTTTCAAATCTATGTGATTCAAGTAGGATTCGCTAACTCTAAAGATAAGGCTCCTATGATGGAAAATATACCTTTGGTGCAATATTTTATGGATGTATTTCCAAAAAACATACCAGGACTACCACCAAAGCGGGATATAGATTTTACCATCGAACTAATTCCAAGGGCAGCACCAGTATCATGAGCACCATACCGAATGAGTGTGTCTGAATTGACAGAACTGAAAATGCAATTACAAGAATTGTTGGACAAGGGATATATCCATCCTAGTGTGTCACCCTATGAGGCACCAATGATGTTCGTGAAGAAGAAGGATTGTACAACGTGAATGTGTATGGACTACAGATAGCTTAATAAATTAACTATTAAGAACAAATACCCACAACCTTGAATCGATGATCTTTTCGACCAATTAAAAGGGGAATTTATCTTTTAAAAAATAGATCTAAGATCTGGGTATCATTAAATACAGATAAATGATGAAGATATCTATAAAAACATATTTCCGAACTAGATATGGGAATTATGAATTTGTGGTTTTACCATTTGGATTGACCAACGCACCAGCAACATTCATGAGTTTGATGCATGGAATATTTCATCCATGTCTGGATAAATTTGTCCTAATTTTTATAGATGATATATTAATCTATTCAAAGAATATGGAGGAACATAAGGAACATTTGCGTATAGTGTTGAAAATGTTGAGAGACCGTCAACTATATGCCAAATTCAGCAAGTGTGAATTCTATAAATAGAAAATCCAATATTTAGGCCGTGTCATTTCTGCTGAAGGAATAGTAGTAGACCCTAAAAAGATAAAGACTATTATGGAATGGAGGGTTCCTAAAAATGTAGCAGACATACGATCCTTTATGGGACTGGCTGGTTACTATCACCATTTTATAGAAGGTTTTTCAAAAATTGCATTTCCTATAACCTCCTTACATCGAAAGGGGCGAGTGTTTAATTTGACTAGTGAATGCCAATCTAGTTTTGAAAAGTTAAAACAACTGCTAATCACAGCTCCTGTTTTGAAAGTGGAAGATCAAAATTTAGAGTTTGAGGTTTGCACCGACGCTAGAAAGGAAGGAGTAGGAGCAGTGTTGTTTCAATATGGGAAGGTTTTGGCATATGAATCTAGAAAGTTGAAAAATCATGAACAACGATACTTCACATATGATCTGGAGTTGACTGCAGTGGTTCATGCACTCAAAATATGGAGGCACTACTTATTGGGAAAAAGTTTTGTGCTGAAAACTTATCATAGTAGCTTGACCAACTATTTTAAAAAGTTGACTTGAATTCTCGCCAGGATAGGTGGAATGAGTTCCTAAAAAAATTTGACTTTGAAATGCAGCACAATAAAGGAAAATAAAATCGGGTTGCCGATGCGTTAAATAGAAAATTGCATTATTTGTATGAATTATACTTCAATCATGTGAAGTTCTAGGAATAGGTGAAGGAGGTTGCAGCAAATGTCCTAAATATCAGTTTCAATGGCAACAAACACAAGACACATAAAATCAAGAAAAACAATTGGACTATACCATCAATAATGAACAACTACTGATCTTCCGAGGAAATATATATATTCCTAATCAACTGAGTTTAAAAGAGTTGATTCTATATGAGTATCGCAGAAGTTCATATTCTGGACACCCTGGCTATCAAAAAATATTAATAGCCATTAGAAAATATTATTTTTGGCCTAGTATGAGCAAAGACATTGCTGAATATTTGACTAAATGTTTGGAATGTCAGCAGGTTAAATTTGAGCATCAGCACCCAACCTGTTTATTACAACCCATACGAGTACCAAAATGGAAGTGGGAAGTTATATCGCTAGATTTTATTATTGTCTTACCAATATCAAAGAGACACAATGACTTTATAATGGTAGTTGTTGATTGGTTGAGAAAAGCAACTCATTTTATTCCTGTACAGTCCAATTTTAAAAATTTACATATTGTTGACATCTTCACGAGGGAGATATTCAGATTACATGGCATTCCAAAAAAATTCATTTCAGACAGAGATGTGAAGTTTACCTCAGTCTTTTGGAAGGCATTATTTACCGGACTAGGTACACAAATCCAGTTTAGTACGACATATCATCCTCAAATAGATGGGAAAACATAACGAGTGAACCAAATACTGGAGTACATGCTACGAATGTATGTAATGCAGCAACCCACAAAATGGGAATTGTATCTGCATATGGTGTAATTTTCCTACAACAATGGGTACCAGGAATCCCTCAAGATGAGTATGGTTGAAACTCCATATGGTAGACAATGCCAAACACCCATTAATTGGAGTAGTCCATAAATAAAACTAATGCTTGGACTAGAAATGTTGGCTGGGATGGAGCGAGAAGTCAAGAAGATCTGACAAAATTTAAAGGTTGTCCAGGATAGACAGAAAGTGTATGTAGATTGAAAGAGGACATATCGGGAGTTTGAAGTGGGTGATCACGTTTATGTGAGAATTAGACCCAAGAAGAGTACATTAAGGTGGAATACCTGTGCCAAGTTGGCTCCTGGATTCCATGGACCCTTTCAAATTTTGGAAAGGGTGGGGCCAGTAGCCTAGCGGCTAGCGTTACCAGGACACATACGAGTGCACAATGTGTTCCATGTGTCTGTGCTAAAAATATACATATATGATCTGAAGCATGTGATACACTAGTAGAATATTCAGGTAGGAATGGAATGGGAATTAAAATCTCTAAGGAAGATAAATGATTGTTAATTAATTTAAATTTTTGTTGGTTGCAGGTCGAACCAGATGACGAATTCCAGGTAGAACCTCAACTTATTCTCGATCAGAGAGAAATAATGCTTTGGAGGTGAGCCATCACCCAAGTTGAAGTGCAATGGAAGCACTTTACCCCAGAGGAGGCGACTTGGGAAGATGAAAACTTTGTGCGAGAGGCATATCCAGAACTATTCACTAGAATGGCATAACACCGAGGACGATGTTTACCTTAAGCGAGGGAAGATGTAACACCCGAATTTAATTTCATTTAACTTAAAGACATTTTTAGTTTAGACATTGGAGTTATTTTAAATTAATAGGATTAACAAGCATGTTAATCAAGTTTAAACTAAATTTTTTATTTTTGAAAAAATATTTAATTATGGAATGTTTCAATAAGTATGATGGTAAAAATTTTCCAAGACTCCAAAGTAGTTGATTAAGCAGTTAATGGTAGTTACCTTTCCTTTGGGGATAAAAGGAAAATCCTAGAGAAGGAAAGGGGTTATGTGTAGGAGATAAGGGAACAACTAGGGAGTTGAAAGGGAGGAGTATCCAGAGCTGGTGGAAAATCAATGGAACTTTGCTACCTGTTACTGGAAACGAGACTGAACAGGAGTCCTGAGGTCTAACTCCTTGAAACACTACTATGAAATCCTACTTTGGTGAGGAGCACGAGGGGAGCTGAGGACATCATTGCCTCATTCAAGGCTGGGCGGATGCCATCAACTTTACTTATTTGAGATAAGTAAACTAGGCTAGAAATAAATGAATATAAATCTTTTTAATATGTTCAGTCTTGTAAATATAATTTCGAAGTATGTGAATATCTGATTACAGAGGTAAAAATAGAATTATGAGTATGTGATTATCTGTTTACAGGGGTAGTAAATATTATGTGAATGTATATTCAAAAAATTTATATTGCCTTGAAATTATCACTGTAAAATGAGATTTTTGGAAGAATGAGTAATAGAAAGTTCCTAGACAATATTTGACAAAATTAAGTAACCATTAACTGGTTGGACAGTTAGTCCCCTTGGGAAATGAACCCAAAATGGACAGTCTATCCTATAGATGAAAAACTAATACACATACAGAGGGTAAACTGTTAGGTCCCTATATTACTAGTATAGTCCCTTATTGTTGTTAGTGTAACCCCCTTATTGTTATTATTGTACCCTTGTAACCCCCATATTGTTATTATTGTGCCCTTAAATTATTATTGTTAGGTGGGCTAGGATTACATTGTGGCTCCACTAGGATTACATTGTGGCCCCATGGACTCCTATATATAGAAAGGAGGTTTTGTAATTTGAATCATCCAAGAATTTTTCATTCATGTAATTTATTGGAGGTTTCCCCCTCGAAGTGGCTTATTTCTAAGGTGTTGATATCTCTTTTATTCTCTTTTTGGAGCTGGTTTCACAAGATTTGGTATCAAGGTTTGAGATTCTAGGGTTTTGTTGCTCCAAACAGGTCAGCGTGGCATTTTCGCTATAACTTTTTCTCTACGAAGGTTCAAAATCTGAAATTTTTACAGTGCGAAGAAAAATCCTGAGGCACGTCGTCAAAAAATTTCAGATCTTGGTTCGCAATATTTTTAGAGATATGATTTGTGCAAGTTAGGTCATTTTGCAAGCTCCTGAATTTAACCTAAACAAGTCATTGTGGTATTTTCATAATAACTTTTTTTCTAAGAAGGTTCAAAAGCTGAAATTTTTATAGTGCAAAGCTACAATCCTGAGGAACATCATCAAAAAATTTTAGATATTGGTTTGCAATATTTTAAGAGATATGATTTGTGGAAGTCAGGGCTTTTTGAGGCTTCTGAATTTCATCTCAAAGAGGTGATCGTGGGAAAATCTTCATAGCTCTCTCTCTAAGCATCGGATTGGAATGATGTAAAAAGTGGCCACAAGTGCACGGAGTGTAGTTTTTGGTCTATAAATTTTAGAGCAAAAGGAGGAAACAATGACATGTGGAAAGTCGTACAAGTTCGCTCTACTGAACCAGTCCAAAATTGGGTCATTGTGGGAGATTGGACATAACTTTGCCTTGAAGAATCCAAATCAGATCAGACCTATGGAATTTTAAAGAAGCTTCAGAGGGCTACTACAGGGTTGAATTTCAGATATTGGCAATCCACAATTATAGATATAATTAAATTTCAATATCGAGCTCCTCAAAAACAAGTAAAAGGTGTGTATTTTTTTTTTCCGAATTGCATAAGTCTTGTTTGAAGAATCAAGTTGAATTGATTACAAGGGCATATTTTAGAATAGATATCAGTATTGGATTCTAAAATGGCCCCTAACAAGAATTCAACACCCATTAAGCCTTTAGAAAGCTCTAATATGACTCATGAAGACAAATAATGGCAACATGACATATCAAAATTACAAGAGCAAGTGCAAAAAACTTTGCTCTTGCAAAGAGCAACAAAAAATGACATGGATGTTTTGAAGAAAGGCGTGGAAACTAAGATGGATGGTTTGAAGAAAGGCATGGAATCTAAGATGGATGGTTTGAAGAATGGCATGGAATCTAAGATAGATGGCATGGAAGCTGGCATGGAATCTAAAATGGAAAACATGAAGAATGATCTAAAAGCAGACATAAAAGGTTTGACAAAGTTGATACAAGAAATGTTTCCTAATGGTGAAAAGATAGTAGAGGAAACTCATGATGAGAACAAAATAAATGTTAATCATGATTTCATAAAATCTAATGTTGGTGGGAAGAACCATCATATTCCAAAAATTGATATGAGGAAGTTTGATGGAAAGGATCCTGTAACATGGATACTACAGATGGAGCAATATTTTGATCTCCATAATGTGAAAAACACACAAAAGGTACGCATTGCAACTTTACATCTAGAACAAAATACATTTGTATGGTATCGATGGCTTTGCTCCCGTAAAAAAATTGTCACTTGGTCAATTTTTACGGAGGAAATGATAGCACATTATGAGGATACAAAGAGCAACACCTTCTTTAGCGAATTGATAAATCTCAAACAAAAGGGTTTAGTGGGGCAGCACATTGAGGACTTCCAAAAATTGAATATAAGGGTAACTGATATTCCAGAGGAACACAGGATTGATCTCTTCATAGGCACTTTAAAGGATAACATCCAACATGAAGTTCGCGTTCTGGAACCTGATTCATTGGAGAAGGCATTCGGGTTGGCAAGAAAAGTTGAATGTAAAGTTATGGCGACAAGGAAGCCTACCACTCAATTCTATAAAGAAGGAAGTGTTGCTACATCTATATTTCCACAACCTACAAGGTTGACACCACAACAATTGGAAGAAAAAAGAGCAAAAGGGCTTTGCTACAGTTGTGATAGCAAATACACTAAAGGTCATAAGTGTGCTGAGAAGAAATTATTTTACATAGATTGTGAAGAGGAAGAAGAAAATGAACAAGAAGAGGACATACACCGGGAACCAACCCAAGAAGAGGAAGAAATGACTCTAACCATATCGTGTAATCCATTGGCAGGAACTACCACTCCTCAAACTCTCAAGATAGAAGGACATATCAAGAAGAAAAAGGTAATAGTGTTGATTTATTCAGGTAGTGCCCATAATTTTATTCATTGTAAGGTAGCCAAGGAATTGAATTGTTTCCTATACCCAACACTAGAATGTCAAGTGATGGTTGCAAATGGAAGAACTATAAATTTCTCTAGAAAATGCCATAATATAAAGCTAACCATGGGGGAATATGTATTGAATAGTCCAATGCTTTCCATTCCTATGGGAGGTGTTGATGTTGTACTAGGAGTACACCGGTTACAATCTTTGGGGACGGTAGCTTTTAATTTTCAAGAACTTTTCTTGAAATTTTTTTCAGAAGGAAAGGAATTTGAATTACGGGGTATTGCAAGGAAGCCGGGAAAGATAATAAGCTCTAATTTCATGACAAAGCTTCTAAAGAAAGAACAACAAGGCATAATTTCACAATTATGCTCACTAGAAGTTCCAACATCAAAATCATCTATTTCTGCAGATCTCCAAAAAGTCTTGGACAATCATTCCAAGGTTTTTGAAACTCCAAAGGACTCCCACCTATTCGTGATCATGATCATGCTATTCATTTGATTCCAGGAAGTGTTCCTCCAAACATCAAGCCTTATAGATATCCTTATGTCCAAATGAGCAAAATTGAACGTATGATTGCAAAAATGTTGGAGGCGGGTATAATTCAACCTAGTCAAAGTTATTTCTCTGCTCCTGTAGTATTGGTACACAAGAAGGATGGATCATGGCGCATGTGTCCATATTATAGGGAGCTCAATAAGCTCACCATTAAAGATAAATTTCCCATTCCTGTGATTGATGAATTATTGGATGAATTACATGGAGCAATTTATTTTACCAAGTTGGATCTTCATTCAGGATATCATCAAATTAGAATGAAGACTGAAGATATTCTGAAAACAACATTCGAACTCATGAGGGTCATTATGAATTTTTGGTCATGCCTTTTGGCCTTACCAATGCACCTTCTACATTTCAAGGGTTGATGAATTCCATTTTCAAACCCTTCCTTAGGAAATTTGTGCTAGTATTTTTTGATGATATACTAATCTACAGTAGGTCTTGGAAGGATCATGTTCAACATGTTGACAGGGTGCTCAAACTATTGGAGGAGAAACAATTATATGCAAAAACAACCAAATGTTTCTTTGGAGTACAAGAGGTGGAATATCTGGGTCATATTGTATCTCACGAGGGTGTTAAAGTAGACCCTAACAAAATTAAAGCCATTAAGGAATGGAAAGTCCCCACAACCATAAAGTAGTTGCGAGGATTTCTCGGGTTAACGGGGTATTATCGCAAGTTTGTTAAGAATTATGGGAGAATAGTAGCACCTCTAACAACATTATTGAAGAAAGATGCATTTTCATGGACTCCTGAGGCAACTAAGGCCTTTGAACATCTTAAAGAGGCAATGTGCCTAGCACCGGTCTTAGCTACGCCAGACTTCACAAAAACCTTTATTGTGGAATGTGATGCCTCAGGAAATGGAATTGGTGCAGTTTTAATGCAGGAAGGAAGACCCATTGCTTTTGAAAGTCGTCGAATCAAAGGAAAGTATTTACAGAAACCTATTTATGAGAAGGAAATGTTAGCAATACTACATGCACTAAAGAAATGGCGAACTTACCTAATGGGAAGACACTTCAAGGTAAAAACTGATCATGATAGTCTTAAACACTTTTGGAACAAAGACTATCTTCAGAAGAGCAGCAAAAATGGGTCACAAAGATGTTGGGTTATGACTTTGAAATAATCTACAAAAAAGGAAAGCTTAATGTTGTTGGAGATGCACTCTCAAGAAAGAATGAAGAGGTGGAAGCATTGCTTTGTGCCATTTCTATTATCCAACCAGATTGGATAACCGAAGCGAGAGATGAATGGAAGAAGGACAAAGATGTATGGACACTCATTCAAAAGTTGCAGCAAGATCCTAGTACATCTGATACATTTAGTTGGAAAAATGATTCCTTATGGTACAAAGATCGCTTATATCTTTGTAAGAATTCCCAACTAAAACAAAAGATTCTTTTGGAATTGAACACTTCTCCTTTAGGAGGACACTCAATATTTTTAAAAACTTACCACAGGGTGAAGAAAGAATTTTTTTGGGATGGCCTTAAATCTGATATTCAAAAGTTTGTGGCAGAATGTTTGGTTTGCCAACAGAATAAAGTTGAGACAATTAAAACCCCGGGACTTCTACAACCTTTATCCATTCCAAGTCAACGTTGGGAGGAGATTTCAATGGATTTTATCACAGGTTTACCTAAGTCCGAAGGAAAGAGTGTCATCATGGTGGTAGTTGATAGACTTACCAAGTATGCACACTTTTGTGCATTATCTCATCCATTTAAAGCAAGTACATTTTCTACTACATTTATGGACACAATTCAAAAGCTACATGGAAACCCAAGGGTTATTGTGAGCGACAGAGATCCCAATTTTACTGGAAATTTTTGGGCGGAGTTATTTTCTTGTTTGGGTACTCAATTAGCTCATAGCTCATCTTATCATCCTCAACCTGATGGTCAAACTGAGATAGTAAATAAATTTTTGGAAGGATATCTTCATTGTTTTGTATCTGATAAACAAACACAATGGGTCAATTGTTACCTCTAGATGAATGGCGGTATAACACTTCCTTCCATACTGCAACAAAAATGTCCCCATTTATGGCACTTTATGGATATCATCCACCATCCATCACATCATCTTTAAGAGAAAATTCGAAGGTTCAAGCAGTGGAAGATCACATCGAGCGTCAACAAGAAGTTCTCCAACTCTTAAAGGATAACCTGAATTTGGCACAAAATCGAATGAAACAACAGGCAGATCAACATCGCAGCGAGAGAAGTTTTGATGTAGGAGATTGGGTATTTTTACGGCTACAACCATACAAACAAATGTCCCTCAAGCAAGCTAAGAAGGATAACAAATTATCGCCAAAGTACTATGGTCCTTACAAGGTGTTGCAAAATATTGGTACTATGGCATACAAATTGGAGCTTCCTGCTTCTTCGCGAGTACATCCAGTTTTCCATGTTTCATGCTTAAAGAAGGTTATAGGTGAAAATCTTCTAGTTCAAACAGTATTGCCAGAACTTGATGGGGAAGAAAAAATCATATTGGAACCTGAAGCAGTCATGGAAAAAAGAACTCGACAACTACGGAATCGATCAATTTCAGAGTATCTCATGAAGTGGAAGAACTTACCCACTGAAGATTCTACATGGGAGGATGAGAATTTTATACAGAAGCACCCAGAGCTACTCAAGCGTTGAGGACAACACTTTTTTGAAGGAGAGGGGCATGTTAGGTCCCTATATTGCTAGTATAGTCCCTTATTGTTGTTAGTGTAACCCCCTTATTGTTATTATTGTACCCTTGTAACCCCCATATTGTTATTATTGTGCCCTTAAATTATTATTGTTAGGTCAGCTAGGATTACATTGTGGCCCCATTAGGATTACATTATGGCCCCATGAACTCCTATATATAGAAAGGAGGTTTTGTAATTTGAATCATCCAAGAATTTCTCATTCATGTAATGTATTGGAGGTTGCCCCCTCGAAGTGGCTTATTTCTAAGGTGTTGATATCTCTTTTATTCTCTTTTTGGAGCTGGTTTCACAACATAAACCCTCTCGATATGGTCTGGTCACCTATGAAGAGTATTCTATTACAAAGAACAAACAACAAAGTTTCCAAGAAAATAAATGACATGGAAAGAAAGTATTGTCATGGAAAGAAAGCACTGAGAAATTAAATACCAACATTTAAATAGCAGTATATACAAGATCTATTTCTATTCTTTTAAAATAGGAATTTACATAAATACATAATACATTTACTTAGGATATAGACAAAAAACACAGATTTGTAATTTCTGAAAATAAACTCTAGTTTTATCCCTCTTCTGAATGAAAGGGAAACCCACATTAAAAGACATATATGGAACTGAAAAATACATGAACTATAGCGTGAATAATGAAACTGAGACATGCAAACTGAAAGATAGAGCGAAACGGTAAAGAAATGCTAGAATCAATAATAGCTTAAATGGGTCTTCTTAAAATATCTATGAACATGTTTATTATCCAAAGAACGGAATGTCAGTTTAGTCGGATTCACAAGAAGCGATATGTATACATATCAAACATTAACTTGGATAAATACGGTACCAGACACAGTAAAAAATCCTTAAAACCCATACATTCCAATCTCGCTGTGGTGACATAGATATGCATAGAAAATAACCCAAACACATAAGTATTTAGCTGTGAAACCTTTACAGGTATTCAAACATTAATGAAATACCAATAATCTCATGTTGTACGTAGAACTTAACCGAAACATTAAGTTATATGACAATCTGAAATATAACCAAACCCTCGTAAGGGGGTAGGTTGAAAAATAAACAGTACGTAGACTTAAAACCTTGCTAATAAACCCTTAAGAGAAATTTCTAAGACGTAGAAGGGAGGCTACCCTAGATTGACATAGTGCACCTCTAAGGAAACGAGAGTCATCAGTCGAGTATGCCGCAGAGAACCTGAGATAATGTGGGCGTAGAGAGTCGGGTTTTACCTACATACTAAACAAAATGACCATTAGCATGAAGATAAGAAATTGTAACATATTGCAGGGAAAATATAAATTATTTACAAGCAAATAAGACATATTACCTTAGGATGATTGGGTAGCGAGATCCTCGCACCTGTTTCATCATATAAACCATTAAAACTATGAAGAGGAAATAGAAATAAAACAAATGAAGAACTGCAATGTGTGAGCCAATCTCACCCTCGACGAACCTGTGGATTAAACCCTTCCGGTCATGCAACAGTGCGGAAGACACTGCGTGAGCGCAGTTCTAATGGTTACACCGTCGTCAAACAAGTTGACTGCACAAGGAATCCCAAAAAACCATTAAACCCTCAGTTTCCAGTTCAGTAGCGGCATACACTATAGAATCAGTTAAGGGCAAAGAATAACATGAAGGGATAGAGCATAATGCGAAGCAGAGAATGGAAACAACCTTACCATGTGCCAGAGCACCAGAATAAATGGCAGAGGGCATGCTGGAGTTGCAGAGCGCAGACGGTCGAGCAGCAACCAAATGAAAAATGCGGTTAGGGTTCGGCGGATAGGGTAATACCCTAACCACCCTAGAACCAATATCAACCGTAGATCCAGATAACAAATCGACGAAGTAAGGATGCCCACTTGACTCCACAATAAACACGGTGTAAGGTTGTGGTTACAGCAGAATTCGAATAGAGTTAAATCAAATAATAAATCATTTAATAATTGATGCCAGTAGTCGGATTATTAATCCTGAATTTAATCCTAGTACAACAAATATCAAGTGTTATAAATAATTGTTGACAGCATAGATGCAGGAAGTATGATTCACGATCTGACCAAGACCTTTATGATGTATACTTATACTATAAGGTCGAATGAATATGTGTATTAAGGTGAGTATTAGTATAGGATTGGCCTAATCAAAATAAAAAGAGTTTACCATAATGCTATTGACATATTTCATGTGGCAAAACTAACCTTAATTTTATAATTATTATTTCCTAAATATTTATTATTAGGAGTATTATAGACTTGATTGCTATAAGTAATTTTTTTTTTTATTTTTTTTTTAATTGTGAAAAGGTAAATGTTATGAATGAATATTACATGTGCTTTGAGGTTGCTTTGTGAAACAAATAATAGTGAATCGATTCAACCGAAAGGTAGATCTTAAAATATTTCAGTTGAAATCGTGAAAAAATTCCACAATGGTGTTTTTTTAGCGTGTTTTCCTTTAATAATCCCTTTAAGCTAATCTTTCTTGTTTATGTGTCACTGAAAATATTTCTAATGCTACGATAAATCAAGTGAGATGTCATAGCACCAAGAAACTGTACATTTTAAGTTTTATTTTTATTCTAGAAATATCAAAAATATGATATTCTTTTTAAAAAAAACTTATTTTAAATAATAATAATATAAAAAATATTAATATTAATATAATAATACTATTGTAATTAAAAATTATTATTTTATGCAAATTTTCACAATTATTCATAGAATAATAAGAACTTTAAAAAAAACTGTGGACACTCCAACCACATCCACATCCATATCCAAGATATAAGATCTTTGATGTCCGACATATCCAAGACATAAAATCTTTAAAATCCCACCTGATAGATGAAGTTAGTTAATTATAATTAATAATTATACTAACTTAGATTTGTATTAACTTTGAATCTACCTCATATATTTTATATTAATCCGTGCTGAAATTTCTTTTGCTTCATCGATCGTCTCATTCATATGATCCAGGCTAGCAGATATTTGTAGAACAGTGAAAAACAGGGACCCAGCAATGCCTATCGTCACCTTCTCTTTCGTGTATTGCAATTCTTGAGGATTTGCCTGTCCATCTTTCATCATTTTCGTGAGGTCTTCGAACGCTCCATCCCCTTCTCTCACATTTCATAAGAATGCTGATGCTCCATGCTCCTCTTACACCCCTCATGTGGGCAGTTTCGACTAATGTAAAAGCGTAGGCTAAGTTCCTGCGCTTCAAAGTGCATAATCTTAATGCTTCTATTATTTCTTACATCTCTCCATTCGATTCATCCAATGTAAATTTTCCATTACCTTTGTTTGATGTAGCGAATATCCTTGTTAGTAACACAAACTACCAACCATAATCCACCTCGACATTATAAAATAAACTACCAGCCTTAATCTAGTACATTCTCCAACTCCTTTTAAATATAAATCGTATCTTCTATTATTTCTTACATCATGATGTACATTTTCCATTACCTTTGTTTGATGTAGCAGATATCCTTGTTAGTAACACAAACTAAAAACCATAATCCACCTCGACATTATAAAATAAACTACCAGCCTTAATCTAGTACATTCTCAACTCCCTTTAAATTTAAATCCTATCTCAAAACTAGTAAGAACCAATGGACTTTCTCATAACCAGCAATGAATTTTTCTCATGCACTTGCAAGACTATCTCTCCATGCATTATTTGCACATATCAAACTATCCAGCTCTTGCCTGATCCTGAACCTCACAACACTAACCTTCTTCAACCTTGTACATGAATATTAGGCATGGAAGGAAACTCGTTATATTCTAGGTGTGACATACTAAGTAATCTAGAGCAGCCATTGGCCATGCCTCATTTGGGGGGAATCATTTAACAGAGAGAGCTATCAACAACATGACTCCAAACCATATGATTTAATGGTCAAGTTATATTGATTGATATCATAGCAGCGAATAATTCTCTGTATATGCATTATCCGAAATCAATATCCCATTCGTTCAAAGTGAAACAATTTCTAGCCCCCCACGTATGAGAAGTTAGCAACTAAAAAATAAGGGAATATCTCATAACGAAATTATTCTAGATTTAAGATTTCTTGATGTTTATTTTATATATTTCATAATCTGGATTTTTCTCTATATTTTTTATTTAAAATTTGGTAAGGAATTATAAAAATATGGCAACATTATGACCGTTACCATCACTTCAATTTAGTTTTATCATGAATTTGTATATCCATTCATTTTAAGTGAAATATGTTTGTTTCAATCCATTTACCCGGAGACTATGGCAACCAGGTGCCCGTTTTCCTCTATTTACATGGTGGTGCCTTCATCGTGGGCTCTCTAGCTTAGCGTTGTTTGTTGAGAAATTAGGGTTTTTATTAAAATTTCTCTTTCATGATAATTATTTGTTATTTCCATATGCTTCTTTCACTTAGATATTATCTTCCTTATATTATTACATTTTTCATCAAGTTAATTATCAAATGCATAAGAGACACAAATATTTTGGTTAGGAAGCTAGGGCTAAAACCTCTCCCTCTTGGAGAGGAAAACCAAAAAGTAATTCTTCTTATAGATGTTCAATTGAGGAGTACCATAACCATGACACAGCCCCTTGACACAAGTATGCCTCCAAGACCCTTATCACTTGCTCTTCTCAGCTCCTTATGTTGGTCTTCTTTTCTGCACTGTGCTACACCTCTATTAGGGAAGCTAGACCCATAATCTAGCAACCTCAAACCTTTTGCGTATTTTCCTCCAAGAAGGTATGCCTTAGCCTTGTTACTGTACCGAAGATCGAGATCCTTTTCCTTGCTATAATAAACTTCTTTTACGCTATGAAGGAAGTTTATTCCAATGATCCAAGATTGAGGCCCGAATTTCACATATTGCAGTGTCCTTTCATTCACTGCCAAGCCACCCTCTTACTCACTGTATTCTTCACTGGACTATAGGCTAGCCTAAGACCTTATCCTCTTCTTTTCACTGTATATATACTTCTCTCTTTTCGCACTGCAATTCGGATATGTAATACAGACCTTGACCGAGACCAGTAGACCCAAAACAAAGAGCCCTTCTTTCTTTGTTGAAATGCTTCCTCCTTCACTTCAATTGTAGACTTTCACTTCGCACTGTTATCACAGACTTGTCTGAATTCATGTCTCAAAAATGTGGTTGCAGTCCTATATATAGGGATTGTCTCATTGCCCTAGGCCGACATGATCATTTGAGCATGAGCTGACTTCATCAAGGGAAGAATATCATGTGTGTAGGCCAACATGATCAAGGGTGACTACCCAACATACTTGAGCCGACTTCATGGAGATAATGACAAGGCCTTGGAGCATACAATTACATCAATATTTTGTCCTTTACACAAGTGTAAGATAACTTCATATACATGACTCTAAATTATATTTATGACAATATGTAAAACTCCTAAAGACATCAAGAATAAGTCTTTGACCTATAATAAAAACTCTTTGTTCATGAAACCCATGACGCGAGCATTACAAAATATATTTTATTATATTTGTCTCTTCATTACATAAATTCATAATTACAAGTCATTATGAAGACCGAACCTAGTTACACTTTTCAACACTCTCCCTTAACTAGGGAGGTATTCATAATGGCACATGGTCACTCTCAATTTGAAGAATCTCATAAGAAGAATCAGGTTGGTAATCACATCTATATAGCATCATATCAACCAACATTATCATAGTGCAAGGCCTTGACTAAAAACTCCAACTCTCCACGAGATATTTGAGCTCCAATGCTGGTGAGACCAATGATGAATATACACCTACATCATTGTTTCTATTGGATCATACCCCATCTGGGTTCACTCAGGGTATGTCTAGGACTATTCTTATCTTGGATTCCCAGTCCTCAAAGAATATCGGACCTTCCACGAATACTCTTATTTTGGATGCCTTAATACATCGTCAAGAGTATCAGATGCCAAATGATTACCCAATCCTCCATTCTGTCTTCCTATGTGAAGACAAAAATGACGAGTCTATCTCTCCTCTCAACTACAGAGGACATATTCCACAAAGGAATGTACTCATTCATATACAAGGAATGTACCTAAGCTCCCTCTCGGCTTAGGAATTACCAAGTTTCTTCCAAGTAAGAAACTTATTACTAGGCTTCCTCTTAATCAGAGACCTACAATAGCAATGATGAAAAAACTGAGTTTCTCATGAAGAAATCCTTTCTTTTATGTCATAAATTTCTTCATTGTTGAGAATTCTTCATCTTTGGGATATCTTCATATGGCATAAATCATCCATCACTATCATCCATGAGTCATGTATTTTATCAGAAAGTGATCCATCTAGTCTAGCTTCATGTTATGTTGCTTTCCTACGAACCATATTTCTTCCAAGGATATTTCATCCTACCTTATGGTTGTAAACCTGTGGAAGGCATATACTTCCCTTTGGTAGCCCTGCATATGCTCATCAGATATTATTTAATTATAAATACGAACTTTTAAATCAAAATTTAGCTTAGTGATGATCTTTCACCATGACATCTTCTTGTAGGCATCAACATCCTTCGTTACATATTGACACATCTCCTAAAGATATGTATTATCAAGGGTCTCCATATTTTCCAGACTTCTATCAGAGTCTACATATCTTCCCAGGAGATTTCTAGTCAAGTCTTCTTCGCTTCCCTGGATGTTAACTGTTTTTTCTTATCATGGTTGCACTTCTCACGATATCTTTCTTTATTTCTCCACGTAATTATATTTCTTTCCCAAGAGCTTCAGTATGCAATTCCTTGATTGTATAGAACCACCTCATATTTCATATGAGGACATATTATGTTGATTTCATCTGGTGTGGATCATTCCTTTTGGCAATCTGTGCATTAGAGGAAATTTTTCCTTTTGTTCATACTTCCGAAGATAGAAGTATATTACCTGCAACCATATGAAATGACTTCATAGCATCCAGTGTCAACATATATATACATGTACCTCATCCTTTTCCTTTTGAGTCATCCTAACGCAATTTTCCTTAGAGTGATTTAGTGATTTAGTGATTTGTGAAAATTTGACCAAATTCGGAAATTTGGAGGCAATAATTCAAATTTGTAAATTTGGAGGAAATAATTTGGAATAATTATACTCTCTATTTTGCATAATTAGGTTTTATTTTTATTTTATTCAAATTGTGGAGATATTGTGGTCACAGAAGGGAACGTGTGAGAGAATGTAAAATTAAAAAAGAAAAATTTGGAAAAATTGTGTATTTTTTTTTAAGCTTTTTATTATTAAAAAGTGTCTTATTTTTATTTATTTATTTTCAAGCTCAGAGTCATATAATAAAGGATTTTTTTTTTAGGAAAGATAAAAATTAAATGGGCTTGAAAGGTTGTACTCTTTGAGTATCGAAAATTTCCAATGGTCATTTATTCAGAAATGAAAAAAAAAACTATTACATGCAAATACATCTACATCTAGGCAATTAGTAAAACCGAACCAACTATTCGTTACCTCGCCTAACTCTACACCTAATTATTTTAAACTATATTATCGAAGTATTGCAATGTCTAACATTCTGCCCCTTAACTTGAACGAGTTTTTCTTAGCCTAGGCATCACTTTGAACTTTTCAATTTTTTCTCTTCATATAACTTTGGTGAATATGTATACAATTTACTCAGTCGTGGAAAAATGTATTGGATGAATAGTTTTGGCCTCTCAACATATTAACCACATATTAACCACTCAATCTAACACTATTAACCTCCGCTACTAGAGTTGCAAGTGCAAGTTCTTCACCAACCTCCCAATCAACACCTTCATCCATTTCAATTATTTGTGCATGTAGTCCAAAGATCCTCTTTTCAATTTTAGGATAACTAAATATGTATAGGAGAGAAGTTACAATACCAACTTGAAAAATACCAAAGGTCAAATAAAACACCTCTTTTTAGACTATCCCAAATGGGAAATTCTAAGTAAGAAACCAGGACCTCATCTTATTTTGTATATCATTGGTAAAGTAAACATGGCTTGATTATCCAATATCTCTTATAACTGAACCAAACTTATGTATCAATTGAATAGTTATAGGTAATAATTCCCATAAATGATCATGAATATTATGACACATATTGATATCCTTAATTTCATAAATAGTTTCATCATCTCTATTAGAAAAATAACAACTACTTTAGGTATCACTTTTGATGGATTTTACCCATTGTTAATTAGATTGATCATTTCTTTGTGACAAGTTGAAAAGTGGAAATACAAAATATTTAATAAATGAGAGTAAATATTATTTGAAGGGTGTTACCAAGCCTATGTCTTGAGGTTTTATATGAGACAACTATATATTTCTAGAATAATAGAGGTTGAAAGATAAAAAGTGTAGCAATAGGCATCAACATATAACATGAGAAATTTCAAACACTTTTTCATGTTAGATATTCCAAAATCTATAGTATTAGTCAATGGGATTTAGCCACAAAAGGAAATTGTTAAACATTGTCAAAACAATGTCCATACAACATATTTGGGTAAAATATTTTCTTTGTAGGGGTTGTGTTGAATGTAGAAAATGAAATTAACTCAAACAGATTACAGAAAACACACACATAAAACCAGCCATAAAGTAAATGCGGAAAAGAGGCTTCAGCCTCATGGTATTCTCATCATTCTCTCTTATTAAAAGAATTTAGTGTTTACAATTTAAATATATGAGAGACAATGTCTTAAGATAGTGTGTGCTATCTTAGACTCCTTTGGTTGAGATAATTTCTCACCAAACACCCACAAAGATAGGAGTTACTAAACTAACTCCAATCTTTGAGGAACAACCCAAGAGTTAGGCACAAATTCCTAACTTGGAATATTTTATTAATTAATTTATGTTTGGATTTATTATTGTTTTGTGAGAGAGGCTAACATTCCCCCCTTCAATGATAAATCCAAAATAAGAACAAGGAACCATCTTCCAAGTTCTCATGTTGATCCTCAAAAATATTTCCTGAAAAACCACCAAAGCTGGATGCTGAAAAACTGCAATCTGAAGAGACCATGAGTCAGCTGCATGTCTGATTCATCTCTGAATGTTGCTTGACAACTCCATCACATGCCAAGTTGCAAAAGGATCCATCTGTCCTTTGCGTGAAATTAGAATCTCTTGTCCTCTGACAAAATTTGTTGAATGCCCACTGGCTGATGATGTCAAAAAACAACTCACTGTTGCTTTTGTTGTGTTGAAAACTGTTCACTGCTTCTTTGTTGTCAACTGCCCACTGGCAAACTTGTTGATGCCCACTGGAAAATTTGTTGAAGATGCCCACTGGCTACTTTTTCTGGTTTTGTCGAGACTTTCAGTTTGACAACCATCGTCAATTTCATTGACATTTCCCCCCCTTTGTCAGTTGAAAGGAGAGACACTTCTCTAGAAAGTTTCCTGAACTCCCCCCCTTCAGATGTAGGAGTTTTACACTGATGTACTCCCTCGTTCAACTGCATGAGAGTACTATCATCTTTTCACTGTTGGTTGCACTATGTGTGATTGTATTCAGTTGTAGAACTAAGACAATATTTTGACTGTGGATGACCATTTCCAAGGGTCGATCCATTCATAATGTATCTTCAATCTAGTTGTTTGTTGTTGATTGCGACATTTTTCTGAGGAATGATTGGGCTTGCCACAATGGCGACAAGGATGGAGATCAAAACAATGATCTTCCATATGACTGGTTCTTTGACAATGAGAACATTTCAGTTGGACTTCAACTTCAGGTTGCGTGCAATTCTGTTTGTCTACAAATTTGTGTTGCATGCATTGTTGGTTGTCTGCAACTTTCTCAGAACTCGCTGAGGTGAGTTGTGCAAGAAATCCTGCACTTACGAACTTAATTGGTTTTGAATAATCTAGGATATGCAGGCTGGTGTCATTGTTTACATATCCTAAGCCTCGTCGATTCTTGTTATTTTGAATTTCTTCCCATGGCTTGATGATGGGCTTGGAGGAAATTGGAACTGGAACAATTTTGACACTTGAAGTTGTTGGGATGAATGACTTATCATCTGAATCGTTCAAAGACTTGAAAGTATCCCTCTTTTCTTGCAATTCATTTCGTTGAAGTTGCAACTCAAGTTGAAGAAAGTCAATGGTTTCTTTTGTTTGTTGTAGATGCCGTGAAAGATCGGCAAGAGTTTCTTTGCTTATGTGCACCGTGTCTTCATCACTGGAGATGACTAAACTATGAAGAATGTTTAACAACTGAATATGTTGTGCCATTTGAACTTGCTCACTTGAAATCAGGCTCTCTTTTCGAATATGTCGTGCTTTGAACTGTTTCACTTGATTTTGGTACTGGAAGGATAGGCTTACTTGCTATGTGGCTTGAATGGCACGCTCGCTTGATTTGTTGCTTATTGTGCTTGCTTGGAACACTGGCTAGAATTGTAGAATTTTCTTGCTTAAACTCTGGAATTCATGCTCGCTTGATGACAATCGTGTTTGCTTGAATGCTCACTTAACTTACTTGATGACTTCACGCTCACTTGAATGAATAACCATGCTCGTTTGATGTCGATCTCAACTTGCTTGTTTGTTTTAACTTGTTTGGTTGCTTTGATGGTTGCTGCAATGAACTTCACACTGGCTTGCTTGATGGTTTGATCTTTGTATAGACTTGATGCAAATTGCTTGAATGAATACTCACGCTCGCTTGCAGGAGATGTAAACTTGTTGCTTATTTGCTTTAAAAACTCGTGCACTTACTTGATTTTGCATACAGGAAGGGTGTCGAACACTGTCAAAAATGCACCCAAGAAAGCTTACAATGATTTTAATGATTCACCTAAAATAATGAATGCCCTTGTCCTCTTAAAAATTCATTAACAATGAATTTTTAATGATTCACTTAAAACAATGAATTTGATTACAAGTTCTTAAATGGATTTGCTAGAATGTTGATGTAGACTTTGCTTTGAAAAGCTGGAGTTTCCATATTCATGAACTTGATTGTATTGAGTGAAGTAGAATGTCGATGTTGAAAACTTTGATTATTTTTTGTAGGTGCGCAGATGCATGTGTTGAGTTTAATTATCCTTCCTTGCAGCTTCTTCGTTACATGTGTTGTTCTTGCTTGTAGTGAAATTTATGTATGTGTTAAATGAGATCATTTATGTGTTAAAAACTAGACATATATCATAAGCAACAACATGAAGCAATAAAAATACTCAGCATCACAAACATACACATGGTGTACCAAAGATCCCCTTATTCAATTTCGGGCGGATCTAGGACACAAGTACCAAAAAATATGTCTTTATTAAGTACTGGAGTACATCATTTTTCATCTTTTACAACATTGCCACTGAAGCTTTCTCAAACAATGAGAATCTGACGCTCGCAAATCTTGGAAACAAATGTCTTAAAAAACCGTGTGCATTGATCGCTCACACCTTATCTCTCCAAATACTCCTCATGTCTTCAAAAACATTTTTTTGTTTACAATTTTCAAATTTATAGTTCACTAAAAAATCACTTCAAATTTCTCACACCTTATCACTTCAATTACAAAGAGAGTCACTTTACTTCCATTTGAAAACAATTTAATGAAATCACTTTATAAAGTGAAGTTTTTTCCAAAACTAAAATCTAAAACACTCATCACTCCTTTTCAGATGGATCAGTTTACAAAAGAAATCCCTTTACCTCCACTCTAAAATTTTGAAAAAAAATCTGAGTATTATGAAGCTATGTTTTCTGAGCGCCGGTCATCGAATAAGAGGCCATTTGAAGTCAAGTCAACAGTTTATCATAGTTTCCATCATAAGTGTTCAACCTTGTATATAGGAAAACTAAACCAGGCACCACGAAAGACGAGCCACTAGAAGTTATTTGAGCTTTGCGTGGTTTGTTTGTTTTTTGTTTCTATAACTTCACCCTATTGTTAATCTCAGTTTTTCCCATGTAAACATAAAAGCATTAAAACCAAATATTGAAAAGGAAAAGGTAATCTTCAAACGTCTTTTATAAATACCTTTTCATTCACAGGCCAATAGAGACAGCTTTCTCATCGCATTTCTAGTTGGTTCAGCGCAATTCGTCCATTTCCTCATTTCAGTTTGGTCTGCATCCCTCTCTCGGCGCTCCAATCTTTGCATATGCTCTAGCTCTGTTCTGCATCAGCAATGGCTACTACAAAAGGAATCAAACAACATCAGTCGACATGGAGTCTGTATGACAACAACGGAGGAACATGTATTGCAGTAGCTGGTTCCAATTACTACGTGATTATAGCAGATACCAAAATATCCACTGGCTACAGCATTTTCACTCGCAATTACTCCAAAATTTGCAATCTAGAAGATAAGTGTGTGACAGCCTCATCAGGATTTCAGGCTGATGTAAATGCACTACAGAAAAATGTGTACATGGTTGCTAACGATGTTCCGTCCTCTTCCATCTACGCGATCTCTTCATATCGATGCCGCTCGGTGTACTTATGGTTCACACTGCAAATTAATTCAATTTCGCTCGATGCTGAAAGGAATTATCAACTCTGTAGACATGTATGACTGGAACTGCGTTCAAGATCTATCTCGCCTCGACAACACCCATTTGCCATCCAAAAAACTCACGATCTTCTGCATTTGGCATCAACCGTCTCCACAGAATTCAACTCCAGCTTTGATATATAATATCACAGTAGGCTCAGCATTCTCGTCCAGCGTTCACAAGAGCTAGTAAAAGGACACAGCCCAGGGGGTAAGTGAGGACTATGGAAGAAGATAACACTTTCTGAGGGTTTCTAGAGGTTTACCTAGACAGGTGCTTGACACATAGAGAAATGGCTCAGTGGATGTCAGACCAGACTCAAAATGGCAGGAACATTTTTGAGTCAAACCAAGCTACAAAGAACCTTCAGTGCATAAAAAAACTCAAGCAGCAAGATCAAAGTGATGCATCAGCTCAAAATTCATCTGAAAATAGTGTTTATGGTGTTTCTGATGATCTGAGCCCACAGTTAAAAATCTTTCAAAATCTAGGCAATGTCAAGATATCTCTGATTCAATAGTTTCATGTCAAGAGCGTGAAAATTCTTTGTTTTCTTCCATGAATATATCAGCCGTCATAGTGTTAGGTAAACATGACTTGGGGTAGAGTCAATGTTGACTAGGGTAGATAGTAGTGGTTTTGGGGCACATGGTTTTGTGCACCCATGGTTTTGGCCCATGGTATTACATGTAATGGAGCCTATAAGAGGCTGGGAATACTTCATTGTAAGGTAGGCCTGGAGGTGAGTGGTGAAGGCTCACTTGGCCAGATTGGCTAGGTTTTTTTGGCCAATGGTTAATGAAATTTCATTGGTTGGGTTTTTCCCCAGATTTGGGGTTTTCCTGGTTAAACATTGTGTTTATGTTTATGTGATTTGTTGTTGGGTTTTGTATGTGTATTATTCTCTCAGTAAATTATTTATTATTTCTGCCATAAAATCCTAACAAATGGTATCAGAGCCATATTTGGCTTCAAGGGGACGCTTTTGCAGCCAAGGGTTTTATTGGCCTGTGAATGGAGAAATCAATGCAGCCTTTTGCAGATCTAACCATACGGAGCATGGTTTTTCTAGGAAATAGGAAATATCCAATTGATTGATTCCATGGGGAATTCCATCGAGGGTTTCTCAATGGATAAAGATAACAATGGTGCTGCCACAGCTCAGATCTGACAACTAGCAATGATAAGAAGTTGGTTCGAGAAATTCAGAGATGAGAGGATGTTTGCACGTGGATTAATTAATTTATGAACCATGTATTTGAAGATAACTCCTAGAGGACTGGTAGTTACAGAGGCTGGTGACCCATGTAATCCGGTAGATGGGTTCTTTTTATATGGACATTGATTTCATATGTACAAAGAGCAACAATGAAACAAAAAAATATTATTATAATGGAGTTAATTTTTTACATGTAAATGGGCATACTGCTGTAAGACCTGGTATGGCATGTGTACCCCTGGGTAATCTCTGGTAAATTCTGGGTTAGACCTAGGTGATAGGGGGGATGTCAAGTTTACAATTACCCTGGGTAAAAATTTGAGGGGGGAAGAGCTAGAGTGAGCGGTGTTGTCTCATTTAGTAGGTTTGGCTGGATTTAGTCAATAATCCCCAAGTCAAGTTTAAGGGGGGAATTGTTAGGTAAACATGACTCGGGGTAGAGTCAATGTTGACTAGGTTAGATAGTAGTGGTTTTGGGGCACATGGTTTTGTGCACCCATGGTTTTGGCCCATGGTATTACATGTAATGGAGCCTATAAGAGGCTGGGAATACTTCATTGTAAGGTAGGCCTGGAGGTGAGTGGTGAAGGCTCACTTGGCCGGATTGGCCAGGATTTTTTGGCCAATGGTTAATGAAATTTCATTGGTTGGGTTTTTCTCCAGATTTGGGGTTTTCCTGGTTAAACATTGTGTTTATGTTTATGTGATTTCTTGTTGGGTTTTGTATGTGTATTATTCTCTCAGTAAATTATTTATTATTTCTGCCATAAAATCCTAACACATAGGAAAGGCGACAAGGGTTAAGTTGAAACAGCATGAACTTGAAGACCAAGAAAATTTTTCTCCTCCTTCAGGTTCATCTTCGAATGTGGCTCTGATTTTTTAACGCATATGACAAAAAAAAAGGAACACACATAATAAAATTACCTCTTGGTTCTCCACTTAGATTGCTTCTCAGAACTCTCAAGGGACCACCTTCAGCGTTTCATACCTTTGGACCTTCATATCGCTGATCTCGTCCAAATTGAAGACCTCTGCACTAATTCACCAGATCCAATCCGACGATATATATATACAAACAGATAAACAAGTTGCATATTTAAAACAAAATGTAGAACAGTCACCTTTTTGCTCTGATACCACATGTAGAAAATGAAATTAACTCAAACATATTACAGAAAACACACACATAAAACCAGCCACAAATTAATGGCGGAAAAGAGGCTTCAGCCTCATGGTATTCTCATCATTCTCTCTTATTAAAAGAATTTAGTGTTTACAATTTGAATAGATGAGAGACAATGTCTTAAGATAGTGCATGCTATCTTAGACTCCTTTGGTTGAGATAATTTCTCACCAAACACCCACCAAGATAGGATTTACTAAACTAACTCCAATCTTTGAGGAACAACCCAAGAGTTAGGCACAAATTCCTAACTTGGAATATTTAATTAATTAATTTATGTTTGGATTTATTATTGGTTTGTGAGAGAGGCTAATATTGAAGTGGCTTGGGAACTTATACATGTACCGTGAACACTACGTTATACCTCTTTTGGGCCCTCAAGGACTATATTTCATCCTTGAACAATGTTCAAGGCCCTAAGAACCATACCTTAGATGGTCCCCATGAACACCACTAGGCCAACTATTCACCTTATTGGCACTAGGTGGTGGTTTTGTACCATGTGCATAGCCCATATTAGAACTAAGCCATAAAAACCACTCATAGACCATATGATGGTAATGGTGTTTCTCCTTAGATGATGTCCAAGGCCCCAAAAAAAGACATCTTTGTTGGGAAAAACCTCACAATAGCACCCATAAAACATTTATATACCTATGGTTTATAATGATGGAAAATAGTTTTCCCCATTACCTAATTGCGCAGGAAGCCCCAACTAACCTCGATGGCATGTCAAACGTGTTCCCAATATTAGCAGATACTACACTATCCATTAAAACATGGATATAAAGGGTTTTAGGACTGTCACTTGACGATTGGGGAACAGAGTCCATCGAAAGGTCGGATGTCGAGCTAACGGTATTAGGGACACCTCAAGGCCAACCAAAATTAATGAAATGTATTAGTTGTTAGCACATTGACCTGTCATAATGTCACAATATTGGGTACTAGACATTAGGAACTAGGACACTAGTGACCAACAAGAAATGTCGATAATGATAGAGTGATGATGTCGTGAGTTGATGTGGACCAAGGGCAACTGCATGTCAACTGTGTGGTAGTGGATTTGGCATGCTAGCATGTCATTATGATGTGGCACTAATGTGGATCTAGCTAACATGGGATACCAATGTGGCAAGTGATGTGGCATGTTGATATGGTAATGGAGGGTTGATTTGGCATCAACATGATGGCTAGGTGGCAAATAGATAACAACGACATGGATGTTGGGCTTTTGCATGTTAAGATATAAACTAATTAGTATCAATGACACTCTTTACCCTCTTCTTGAGGGCCCAGTGGCTTAATGGCCCGACTATTTCCCTATCGAGATATCAAGTATCAAGACATGGACTTCAAACTACAAGCTCGTATGTATGTTAGGTGTCAAGTATCAAGACAATTACTATGTATATAGAATTGAGTGTCTTAGGGAGGGGCTTGGTGATCTGGTAGATGGATAGGTAAGTCTATTAATTTATGACCCATTGTTGAGTTAGGTGAAGACCAAGTAAACAAGATTTAAACTAATGTGATGTTTTGTAGGAGGCTAATAATAGATATAATAGCCAATGGACTAGGAAGGCTACCATGGAAGGTGATAGGCCATTTTACAACAGTGAAAATTAGGAAAAGGGGCACCATGCACTTGTACAAAATGTCTAATTAGTTACTAAAAAAATGACTAAAATTTGCATATAAACAACTATTTTTCATTCGGTGACCAATAGTAGCTAATTTACAGTATCTTATAATGCGACCAACTTTTGGTCATTTTTAGTTTAGTCATTAATTGGTTATCTCAATTTTGTTGTCTAGTTGTATATTTGGTCATTAATTTAGTCACTGATTTATTCATTAATTTAGTCATTGATTTTTTATCATTAATTCAGACATTGATTTGGTCATTGATTTAATCATGGATTTATTCTTTCATTTGGTCATTAATTGTGACCAAATATACAACAAAATATATTACTATATGATCACCCGAGAGAACCAATTAATTACCAAAGAAATATGACTAAAATGTTGGTTGTGTTATAAGATATTGTAAATTAGCTACTAATAGTCATATATATGAAAATTTTATTCATCGTTTGAAACCAATTAATGACCGAAGAAATATGACTAAATTTTAATCGTGTTATAAGATACTGTAAATTAGCTACTAATGTTAGGTCTAAAGCCTGATTATCTTATTTATTTTGTATCATAGGGTTGGACCACTGTACCTTAATGGGGCGGCAACGCCGCCCGTAATTAAAAGCTGCCTAGGGGGTCCAGGCGGATGATCTGACAATAGAAGTTATGTTTAGTTTAGGTTTTTTTGCACTAGAAGGCAACCCCTTGCTTGTATAAGGGCATTGTATGGCAGCTATGTATTGTATGTGTATTCTCAGGGCGAGAAACAGATAGGGAGACTGTGAAAGAGAACAGAGGATATTACAACGGATCCGCTTTAGGTTGTGTCTCTTCATTTTTCTAGATATTAAAAAGGAAGGTCTGGTTGTTTGAGGTGGACATAGCCCAAACTAGGTGAACCACGCATATCTTTGTCTCTCTGGTTTTATGTGCTTGTATTTTCCGCATATTTTATGTGTTGAATTTCTCTGTAATATTTAATTTTCTAACAACTGGTATCAGAGCCAAAGGTCTATTTGGTTGATAAACTCGCAGGAAATTAGAAGGGTTCCTAGTTCGAGTGGGAGTAATTGCAGAAGATGTTAAGTTTAGGGTTGAGAAATTTAAAGGCCAAAAATTCCTGCTATGGAAGACGCAGATGGAAGATTATCTGTATCAGAAAGATCTGTACCTACCATTGAGCGGAAAAACAAATAATCTGACGGCTATGACAAATGCAGAATGGGAGATTCTCGATAGAAAGGCACTCGAAATAGTACGGTTGTGCCTCACGGCGTCAGTAGCCTTCAATATTTCGAAGGAAACAACAACAGAGGGTTTGATTAAGGCATTGGAAAAACTATATGAAAAACCCTCTGCCTCAAACAAGGTATTTCTTATGAAACATTTATTTAATATGAAGATGTCGGAAGGTGGATTTATTGCAGACCATTTAAATGATTTTAATACAGTTACCAGTTAGTTAAGTTCTGTAGGGGTAAAATTTTATGATGAAGTTATAGCTCTTTTATTTTTGTGCTCATTTCTAGAAAGCTAGAATGGTTTAGTTATGTCTATTAGTAACTCTATCCCCGAATCTAGTACTTTAAAGTTTGATGATGTTGTCGGTGCTATCCTTAGCGAGGCAAGGCGATGGAAAAGCTCCGGTGAGACATCAGGTAATGCTTTGAGTGCAGATTCTAGGGGAAGAAAAATGGAAAGAGGAAAGAGCTCAGGATATCACAGTAAATCAAGGAAAGGAAGATCCAAGTCCAGATTGGGGATAGTGTGCTGGAAATGCGAAAAGAAAGGACACCTGAAGAAAGACTGTAGATCTCGGAAGGGAAAATAAGGAGACGCACAGCAAGAAAAAAATCATGAAGCAAATGTGACAGGTGATGTGTTACAAGATGCTTTGATTCTTTCTTTCGAAAATGTTACTGATTCCTGAGTGGTAGATTCAGGGGCCTCATTCCATGCCACACCTGATAAGAAATATTTTCATGACTATGCTCAAGGAGATTTTGGTCAAGTTCGTTTGGGTGATGATAAACCCTGTAAATTTTTTGGAATGGGTAAACTTCTTGTAAAATAACAGAATGGAAACCAATGGCTATTAAAGGAGGTAAGGCATGTTCCAGATCTGAAGAAAAATCTGATTTCAACAGGGCAGTTAGGCGATTAAGGTTGTGTGACAACTTTCACAGATAAAACTTGGAAGGTCACCAAAGGAGCCTTGGTAATAGCAAAAGGCGAAAAGGTTGGTACACTGTATTTATGCAATGGTATTTCTAACTCTGTTAATGCCTTAACTTCCAAAGGAGCATATGTAGCATTATGGCATCATTGGCTTAGACACATGAGTGAAAAGGGGATGAAGATTCTTCAATCAAGAAATTTATTGCCAGGTTTGAAGAATGTTTATTTAGATATCTGTGAGAATTGTATTTATGGAAAACAGAAGAGAGTCAGATTTCCCAAAGTTGGGAATGAAAAGAAGAGCGAAAAATTAGAGTTTGTGCATACAGATGTATGGGGACCTTCTCAGGTATCATCTCTCGGTGGCTCTCGTTATTATGTTACTTTTATTGATGATGTAACTATAAAAACTTGGATTTATTGTATTCAGAATAAATCTGATGTATTTGATATTTTCAAGAAATGGAAAGCTTTGGTTGAGATTGAGACAGGAAAGAAGTTGAAATGTCTTAGATCAGACAATGGAGGTGAATATTGTAGCAAAGAGTTTGATAGGTATTGTTCAGAGCATGGAATTCACAGACAAAAGACAGTTCCAATAACACCACAAGAAAATGGTGTGCCATAAAGGATGAACAGAACAATCATGGAGCGTGAAAGGTGCATGATATTGCATGCAGGATTGCCTTTACAATTTTGGGTAGATGCTGTAGATACTGATGTTTATCTAATAAACAGAGGGCCTTCAAGTTCCTTAGATGGTGGTATTCCAGAGGAAGCATGGACAGGTAAAAAGGTAAACTACTTTTTTTTAAAGCCTCTTGGTTGTGAGGCTTTTGTCCATATTAATAAAGAATATAGAACAAAGCTTGAGGCAAAATCAAAGAAATGTACCTTTATTGGATATGGTGTTAATGATTTTGGTTATCGCTTATATGATTATGAAAATCACAAAATAATTAGGAGCAGAGATGTAATATTCAATGAAAAGGTCTTGTATAAGAATCAGTTGCAGGAAAAGAAACAAGAAAAAGAAAACAAAGAATACACAGTTCTTGATGAGATCACGGAAAAATTAAAGGTGCCTGAAAATAATAATAATTGACAACCACAACAACAACAACCACCACAACAGCAACAGGCACCTCAAACACCTAAAAGTGGTGTTAGAATATCTACTAGGATAAGTAGACCCCCTGAACGATACTCTCCATCATTATATTATTTATTGTTGAGTAATTCTGGTGAACCTGAATGTTATGAAGAAGCAATGCAGGTTGAAACCAGGAAGAAGTGGGAGCTAGCCATGGAAGAAGAGATGGACTCCTTAATGCATAACCAGACTTGGGACTTAGTCAGGTTACCTGCAGGTAAAACTACAATGCAGAATAAATGGGTTTACAGGCTTAAGGAAGAAGATGGAGGAAAATAGAGGTACAAAGCTAGACTTGTGGTGAAGGGGTTTGCACAAAAGAAAGGTATTTATTTTGATGAAATATTTTCGCCTGTTGTTAAGATGACTTCAATCATAACTATTTTAAGTCTTGTAGCAGCAGAAGATTTACATCTTGAACAGTTAGATGTAAAGACAACATTTCTCCATGGAGATTTGGAGGAAGATATATATATGGAGCAACCAGAAGCATATGAGGTCAAAGGGAAAGAAAAATTAGTGTGCAGGTTAAAGAAGAGCTTGTATGGCTTAAAATAGGCTCCAAGGCAGTGGTATCTAAAATTTGATAGGTTTATGTCTTAACAAGGTTATACTAGATGTCACTCTGATAATTGTGTTTATCTAAAAAAGAAAAATGATGGTAGTTATATTATATTGTTATTGTATGTAGATGACATGCTTGTTGCAGGGTGTAACATGCAAGAAATAAATGTGCTCAAAAGAAAATTGGCAAATTCATTTTCAATGAAGGATTTGGGAGCTGCAAAACAAATCCTTGGTATGAGAATAACTAGAGATAGGAAAAATCAAAAATTAATAATGTCTCATAATGAGTACATACAAAAGGTGTTGAAAATATTTAATATGCAGAATGCAAAACCAGTTAGTACACCTTTTGCTAGCCATTTCAAACTTAGTAAGGAGATGTGCCCCAAGACCCAAGAAGAAATGGATTATATCTCTAAAGTTCCATATGCATCAGCAGTTGGAAGCTTAATGTATGCAATGGTCTACACAAGGCCTGATATTTCACATGAAGTTGGAGTTGTAAGCAGGTACATGAACAATCCAGGAAAAGAACATTGGATGGCAGTAAAATGGATTCTCAGATACTTGAGAGGTACCACAAATCAAGAATTATGCTTTGGTGGTTCAAACATTTCTCTACAGGGATATGTTGATGAGGATATGGCAGGTGACAGAGATAACAGGAGGAGCACTATAAGATATGTATTTACTGTAGGTGGAACAACTGTCAGTTGGGTTTCAAAAATCCAAAGTGCTGTTGCACTTTCAACAACAGAAGCAGAGTATGTTGCTGCTATAGAGGCTAGTAAAGAAATGATTTGGTTACAAAGGTTTATGGATGAATTGGGTAAGAAGCATGATATGGGCACGTTATATAGTGATAGCCAAAGTGCCATTCATCTTGCAAAGAAATCAGCATTTCATTCCAGGACTAAACACATACAGCTCAAGTACCATTTCATATGGTCAGTATTGGAAGATGGACAGTTGAAGCTGGAAAAGATACACACTAGCCAGAATCCTGCAGATATGCTAACAAAAGTTGTAACCAAGGAGAAACTGAGATTATGCTCAGTTTCAATTGGTCTTCAAGGATAATGATGAAGATGAGAAACAACCAAGTCCAAAGAGGAGTCATTTTCCAGTAAATGAAGCAGCGGTGGAGTTGCTACAATCAGTCTCCAAGTGGGAGATTATTGGGTGTGGAGCCTGATTATCTTGTTTATTTTGTATCACATCATTGGACCCCTGTACCTTAATGGGGCGGCAACGCCGCCCATAATTAAACGCTGCTTGGGGGGTCCAAGGGGGGTGGCTATGACTTTATGGAGCCGCCCCCTCCCCCCCCCCCCCCCTCGCCATGGTGGGGGGTTTCAGGGGCAACGCCCCCGAAGCTAAAAATAGATGTAAAATTGCCTTGTAAAAGTACAGTAATTTCTAGTCAATCTGGGCCGTTCATTAGGCAGGTGATCTGACGGTAGAAGTTATGTTTAGTTTAGGGTTTTTTTCCCTAGAAGGCAACCCCTCGCTTGTATGAGGGCATTGTATTGTGGCTGTGTATTGTATGTGTATTCTCAAAGCGAAAAACAGATAGGGAGAATGTGAGAGAGAACAAAGGATATTACAGCGGATATTCTGTAGGTTGTGTCTCTTCATTTTGCTGGATAATAAAAAGGAAGGACTGGTTGTTCGAGGTGGATGTAGCCCAAACTAGGTGAACCACATATATCTGTGTCTCTTTGGTTTCATGTGTTTTGTGTGCTTGTATTTTCCACATATTTTATGTGTTGCATTTCTCTATAATATTTAATTTTCTAACAACTAATAATCGTATATATACAAAATTTAGTCGTCATTTGTAGTCACAAATTTATCATTTGCAGTAGTCATTTATTCATTATATACATGACTAATTTAGTAGTTTATACTCATTTCATTTACTTTCATTAATAATCATTATAAATGAATAATTTAGTCGTATATTCATTTTATTTGTGTTCATCATTAATCAATATAAAATACTATTTTAATTAATTGATTTTATGTGTTCATTATTAATCAACATAGATTAATTAGTATGATTTTGCAAATAAATTTAAAAAAAAATGTCATACAATTTACATGTTCATCTACTATGAAAACGCAAAGTTACATATGTTAATTACAATACCAAGTAAAATCAAGTGCAACTATAAATAATTCCGACCGCATAAATTATATTATATAAAATGTCAAGTATTACAATATGAGTTTCCAACTTAATATTGGTTGGAGTACAATTTAAAGATAAAATATTGTTCATCACTTCAAAACATTATCATTATCTTAACAAGGAATTGCAAGTGAATTCACCAACTCTGAAAACTTGATCATCAGTCTTTATGTGTGTGTTTTATGCAGGATATTGGCTCTACGAGTACTAGTAGAACAATAAACTTCTCTCTCTTTCTCACTCTAGTGTTATTGTTCCCCTCTTTCTTCAATCCTTGCTTCTTACCATCAATACTGAGCCCATTTTCTGCAAAAAGAAAACAAAAAAATTTACAATGCATATTATAAGACATGAAAGTCGATGAACAGTGAAATATAAACTAAAGTAGACTATAAAGGATTTATACGATATATACCTCAACATCAACAATATTGTTAATGTCATTTTCCCCCATAAAAGCAAGAAAATCGAACACATTTTCTTTAGTTGGGAAATAGTGGCCACTATGTGGCCAGATGGCCTGTATAAACAAAGCAAATAAAATGTCACAAATAAACACAACAGAGCTAGAAGTTTCTACTAAGAATGTCTCATGCTTCGCTTTTGTAGATGTATCGTTTCCTCTAGTTATCTCTAAGAAGCAGTGACACTTCAACAATAAAATTGGTTAGTAGAAATCTAATGGGTGGAGCAAAGTATTGCTCACACAAGATTACAACAAGAAACTATAAAATAATAAGACAAGACTTTGTAAATTGTGATACTAATCGAGAATATAGATTCAATATAGTAATCTTCAATTATCAACGTACTATTCCAAGGGAAAAGGAATCCAATTCCCATAAGCCAACAAATTATGTATGCCCCTTGTTTTCCCTGTAATTAATTGAGCAAAATTAGCATAAGCAATTTCCATTTAGAATCTCTAAAATGATTCTATAAATATTCAAAGCAAACTTAATGTTACTCATTCATTTTTCTCTGATGTAGACAAAACTAAATATGCTAACTTGTTTTTGAGCCGGAGAGTTATGTAACTCATCATGTCCAAGATCATTGTTTATTGTTGTGACTGTTTTTTTAATTATCAGGCAACGAGCCTATATTTGATCAAAAAACATATTTTTCAGAATATATTCCATTTTTCTAATTCAAAGCTAGATTTCCTTCCAGTTTATAACGTTCAAACAAACTAGAATCATTTTCCTTTAACAAATCATTGTTGTAATACACTACTAAACAAACAACTACGTAATGAAGTTATTAGTGGTGGAATACTAATAAATCACAAATACAGACAAGAAATAACACGACTATGTCCTAGACATGCCAAGTCTTTATCCTCTTGGTTGGAAATATTACTTCATGAAGACAACATATTTGACAAAGAGAACTTTTATAAAACTAATCAACACCAATGTATCCAACAACATTGACATTTCTATTGGCATGCCCTCAAAATGTGTGAAAATATCAAACAAGTGTAGTGCACTTCCCTGTAAGGTTAAAGTTTGGCAATGGAATATGTTGTCTCTTAGTCTAATCAAGTTTTAAATTGCCTTTGATAACTTAGAGAGAATGGGAATCCAATATGGAACCATGACAAAAAGATTTTATTCATTCATACTTACCTATATCCTAAACAAGCATTGAAGCATTATACAAATCCAATAATGCCTCACATTCCACTAGGAAACAAAATTTCTAGATTTTGATTGTAACCCTTGAGGCTTTCTCAAATTTGTAAACAACATCATAAATATTTTTCCTTAGTTCTCAAACCTTCTTCTATGTGGAACTTGAGAAAATATGTGCATACACATATCACAATATAGCATGTTGTGGAGTACATTTACATGAAACCAATCATTCAAAATTTTATATTCTATCAAGATTGAGGCATATGTTAAATGCCCATTATCTGCATCTCTGCGCAATGGTGTCATTAATAATTTGAAGGTTCTTGGCTTGCTAGTATGATCAAATTACTGCTTTGTGCAAGGTTTTTTTTCACTCCTATTTTTAAAACTTTTATGTTTATGAATAGTATATAGATACAATGGATGCTTCGAATAATAAAAGAGGCAATTATTTTTCCATCAATAGAATTCAAGTATTTGCATATGGTGTAAACTCAGTAGTTCTATTGGTGGTACTTAAGATCAACCTAAACGGTTATTTCACATGCATAAAAATAAGTACAAAGTGATAATAGGAAGGACTCATGCAAACTTTTCTAATCGTACATGTTGAATTTACAAGTGTTAATGTTGTTGTTAGGTCCCTATATTACTAGTATAGTACCTTATTGTTGTTAGTGTAACCCCTTTATTGTTATTATTGTACCCTTGTAACCCCCATTCTGTTATTATTGTGCCCCTAAATTATTATTGTTAGGTCGGCTAGGATTACATTGTGGCCCACTCGGATTACATTATGGCCCCATGGACTCCTATATATAGAAAGGAGGTTTTGTAAATTGTATCATCCAAGAATTGTTCATTTATGTAATGTATTGGAGGTTTCCCCCTCGAAGTGGCTCATTTATAAGGCGTTTATATCTCTTTTCTTCTCTTTTTGAGTTGGTTACACAACATTTGGTATCAGAGGTTTGGGATTCTAGGGTTTCGCTGCTCCAAACAGGTCATCGTGGCATTTTCGCTATAACTTTTTTTCTACGAAGCTTCAGAAGCTGAAATTTTTAGGGTGCGAAGCTGAAATCGTGAGGAAGGTTTTCTAAAAATTTCAGATCTTGGTTCGCAATATTTGAGGAGATATCATCTGTGGAAGTTAGGTATTTTTTTCAGGCTCATAAACAGGTCATCGTGGCATTTGCGCTATAAATTTTTTTGTACGAAGGTTCAGAGTCTGAAATGCATATGGTGCGAAGCTGAAAGCCTGAGGACATTCGTCAAAAAATTTCAGAGCTTGGTTCGCAATATTTTTGGAAATATGATCTGTGGAAGGTAGTGCTTTTTCAGGCTCCTGAATTGCATCTCAAAGAGGTGATCGTGGGAAAACTTAAATAACTCTCTCTCTGGGCATTGGATTGAAGTTCCGTAAAAATTGGTCGCAAGTACACAGACTGAAGTTTCTGGGCTATCAATTTCAGAGACAAAGGACAAAACAGTGACACGTGGCAAGTCGTACAAGTTCGCTCTACTAAACCAGTCCAGAATTAGGTCATTGTGGGAGATTGGACACAAATTTGTATTGGAGAATCCAAATCAGGTCAGACCTATGGCATTTGAAAGAAGATTCAGAGATCTACTACAGGGCTGAATTTCAGATATCGAAGATTTTCAACTACAGAGATAATTCAATTTCAATATCGAGCTCCTAAAAGCTAGTAAAAGGTGTGTATTTTTTCCGAATTGCATAAGTCTTGTTTGAAGAATCAAGTTGAATTGATTCCAAGGGCATATTGTAGAATAGATATCAATATTGAATTCTAAAATGGCCCCTAAAAATAATTCAACACCCATCAAGCCTTCAGAAGGCTCTACCATGACTCATGAAGATGAAGAATTGCAACATGATCTATCAAAATTACAAGAACAAGTGCAATCAATTTCACTCTCGCAAAGAGCAGCAAAAAATGAAATGGAAGTTTTGAAGAAAGGTGTGGAAGTGAAGATGGATGGTTTGAAGAAAGGCATGGAAGCTAAGATGGATGGCGTGGAAGTAAATATGGAAGGTTTGAAGAAAGGCGTGGAAGCTAAAATGGATGGTGTGCAAGCTAAGATGAATGGCATGGAAGCTAAGATGGATGACATGGAAGTGGGCATGGAAGCTAAGATGGATGACATGAAAGACAACATAGAAAACATGAAGAATGATCTAAAATCATACATGGAAGGCTTGATGACAAGCTTAAAACCAGAAATGATTCCTAATGGCGGAAATATAGGAGAAGAACCTCATTATGAGAAAAAAATAAATGTTAATCATGATTTCATAAACTCGAATGTTGGTGGGAAGAACCACCATATTCCAAAAATGGATATGAGGAAGTTTGATGGAAAGGATCCTGTAACATGGATACTACAGATGGAGCAATATTTTGATCTTCATAACGTGCAAAACACACAAAAGGTACGCATTGAAACTTTACATTTAGAACAAAACACATTTGTATGGTATCGATGGCTTTGCTCCCGTAAAAAAATTGTCACTTGGTCAATTTTTACGGAGGAAATGATAGCACATTATGAGGATACAAAGAGCAACACCTTCTTTACCCAATTGATAAATCTCAAACAAAAGGGTTTAGTGGGGCAGCACATTGAGGACTTCCAAAAATTGAGTATATGGGTAACTGATATTTCAGAGGACCACAGGATTGATCTCTTCTTAGGCAGTTTAAAGGATAACATTCAACATGAAGTTCGTGTTCTGGAACCTGATTCATTAGAGAAGGCATTCAGGTTGGCAAGAAAAGTTGAATGTAAAATTATGGCAACAAGGAAGTCTACTACTCAATTTTATAAAGAAGGAAGTGTGGCTACATCTAGATTTCCACAACCTACAAGGTTGACACCACAACAATTGGAAGAAAAAAGAGCAAAAGGGCTTTGCTACAGTTGTGATAGCAAATACACTAAAGGTCATAAGTGTGCTGAGAAGAAATTATTTTACATAGATTGTGAAGAGGAAGAAGAAATGAACAAGAAGAGGATATACACCAGGAACCAGCCCTAGAAGAGGAAGAAATGAATCCGACCATATCGTGTAATGCACTGGCAGGAATTACCACTCCTCAAACTCTCAAGATAGAAGGACAAATCAAGAAGAAAAAGGTAATAGTGTTGATTGATTCAGGTAGCACCCATAATTTTATTCATTGTAAGGTAGCCAAGCAATTAAATTGTTTCCTATACCCAACACCAGAATGTCAAGTGATGGTTGCAAATGGAGGAACTATAAATTTCTCTGGAAAATGCCATAATATCAAGCTAACCATGGGGGAATATGTGTTGACTAGTCTAATGCTTTCCATTCCTATGGGAGGTGTTGATGTTGTACTAGGAGTACAATGGTTACAATCTTTGGGGACGGTAGCTTTTAATTTTCAAGAACTTTTCTTGAAATTCTTTTCAGAAGGAAAGGAAGTCGAACTACGGGGTATTGAAGGGAAGCCAGAAAGGATAATAAGCTCTAATGGCATGACAAAGCTTCTAAATAAAGAACAACGAGGCGTAATTGCACAATTATGCTCACTAGAAGTTCCAACATCAAAATCATCTATTTCTGCAGATCTCCAACAAGTCTTGGACAATCATTCCAAGGTGTTTGAAACTCCAAAATGACTCCCACCTATTCGTGATCATGATCATGCTATTCATTTGATTCCAGGAAGTGTTCCTCCAAACATCCGGCCTTATAGATATCCTTACTTCCAAAAGAGCGAAATTGAACGGATGATTGCAGAAATGTTAGAGGCGGGTATAATTCAACCTAGTCAAAGTTCTTTCTCTGCTCCTGTAGTATTGGTACACAAGAAGGATGGATCATGGCGAATGTGTCCTGATTATAGGGAGCTCAATAAGCTCACCATTAAAGACAAATTTCCCATTCCTGTGATTGATGAATTATTGGATGAATTACATGGAGCAATTTATTTTACCAAGTTGGATCTTCGTTCAGGATATGATCAAATTAGAATGAAGACTGAAGATATTCCAAAAACAGCATTTCGAACTCATGAGGGTCATTATGAATTTTTGGTCATGCCTTTTGGCCTTACCAATGCACCTTCTACATTTCAAGGGTTGAGGAATTCCATTTTCAAACCCTTCCTTAGAAAATTTGTGCTAGTATTTTTTGATGATATACTAATCTACAGCAGGTCTTGGAAGGATCATGTTGAACATGTTGACAGGGTGCTCAAACTATTGCAGGAGAAACAATTATATGAAAAAACATCCAAATGTTTCTTTCGAGTACAAGAGGTGGAATATCTGGGTCATATTATATCTCACGAGGGTGTGAAAGTAGACCCTAACAAAATTAAAGCCATTAAGGAATGGAAAGTCCCCAAGACAATAAAGCAGTTGCGAGGATTTCTCGGGTTAACAGGCTATTATCGCAAGTTTGTTAAGAATTATGGGAGAATAGCAGCACCTCTAACAACATTATTGAAGAAAGATGATTTTCATGGACTCCTGAAGCAACTAAGGCCTTTAAACATCTTAAAGAGGCAATGTGCCTAGCACCGGTCTTAGCTACGCCAGAATTCACAAAAACCCTTATTGTGGAATGTGATGCCTCAGGAAATGGAATTGGTGCAGTTTTAATGCAGGAAGGAAGACCCATTGCTTTTGAAAGTCGTCCAATCAAAGGAAAGTATTTACAGAAACCTATTTATGAGAAGGAAATGTTAGCAATACTGCATGCAATAAAGAAATGGCGAAATTACCTAATGGGAAGACACTTCAAGGTAAAAACTGATCATGATAGTCTAAAACACTTTTTGGAACAAAGACTATCTTCAGAAGAGCAGCAAAAATGGGTCACAAAGATGTTGGGTTATGACTTTGAAATAATCTACAAAAAAGGAAAGCTTAATGTTGTTGCAGATGCACTCTCAAGAAAGAATGAAGAGATGGAAGCATTGCTTTATGCCATTTCTATTATCCAACCAGATTGGATAACCGAAGCAAGAGATGAATGGAAGAAGGACAAAGATGTATGGACACTCATTCAAATGTTGCAGCAAGATCCTAGTACATCTGATACATTTAGTTGGAAAAATGATTCCTTATGGTACAAAGATCGCTTATATCTTTGTAAGAATTCCCAACTAAAACAAAAGATTCTTCTGAATTGCACACTTCTCCTTTAGGAGGACACTCAGGATTTTTAAAAACTTACCACAGGGTGAAGAAAGAATTTTTTTGGGATGGCCTTAAATCTGATATTCAAAAGTTTGTGGCTGAATGTTTGGTTTGCCAGCAGAATAAAGTTGAGACAATTAAGACCCCGGGACTTCTACAACCTTTATCCATTCCAAGTCAACGTTGGGAGGAGATTTCAATGGATTTTATCACAGGTTTACCTAAGTCCGAAGGAAAGAGTGTCATCATGGTGGTAGTTGATAGACTTACCAAGTATGCACACTTTTGTGCATTATCTCATCCATTTAAAGCAAGCACAGTTGCTACTACATTTATGGACACAATTCAAAAGCTACATGGAAACCCAAGGGTTATTGTGAGCGACAGAGATCCCATTTTTACTGGAAATTTTTGGAAAGAGTTATTTTCTTGTTTGGGTACTCAATTAGCTCATAGCTCATCTTATCATCCTCAATCTGATGGTCAAAATGAGATAGTAAATAAATGTTTGGAAGGATATCTTCGTTGTTTTGTATCTGATAAACAAACACAATGGGTCAAGTGGTTACCTCTTGCTGAATGGTGGTATAACACTTCCTTCCATACTGCAGCAAAAATGACCCCATTTATGGCACTTTATGGATATAATCCACCATCGATCACATCATCTTTAAGGGAAAATTTGAAGGTTCAAGCAGTGGAAGATCACATCGAGCATCAGCAAGAAGTTCTCCAACTCTTAAAGGATAACCCGAATTTGGCACAAAATCGAATGAAACAACAGGCAGATCAACATCGCAGCGAGAGAAGTTTTGATGTAGGAGATTGGGTATTTTTACGCCTACAACCATATAAACAAATGTCCCTCAAGCAAGCTAAGAAGGATAATAAATTATCGCCAAAGTACTATGGTCCTTACAAGGTGTTGCAAAACATTGGTACTATGGCATACAAATTGGAGCTTCCTGCTTCTTCGCGAGTACATCCAGTTTTCCATGTTTCATGCTTAAAGAAGGTTATAGGTGAAAATCTTCCAGTTCAAACAATATTGCCAGAACTTGATGAGGAAGGAAAAATCATATTGGAACCAAAAGCGGTCATGGAAACAAGAACTCGACAACTACGGAATCGATCAATTTCAGAGTATCTCATCAAGTGGAAGAATTTATACACTGAAGATTCTACATGGGAGGATGAAAAATTTATACAGAAGCACCCAGAGCTGCTCAAGCGTTGAGGACAACGCTTTTTTGAAGGAGAGGGGCATGTTAGGTCCTTATATTACTAGTATAGTACCTTATTGTTGTTAGTGTAACCCCTTTATTGTTATTATTGTACCCTTGTAACCCCCATTCTGTTATTATTGTGCCCCTAAATTATTATTGTTAGGTCGGCTAGGATTACATTGTGGCCCACCGGGATTACATTATGGCCCCATGGACTCCTATATATAGAAAGGAGGTTTTGTAAATTGAATCATCCAAGAATTGTTCATTCATGTAATGTATTGGAGGTTGCCCCCTCGAAGTGGCTCATTTCTAAGGCGTGAATATCTCTTTTCTTCTCTCTTTGGAGCTGGTTACACAACAGTTGTTGTGCTCAATTTCTTCTTGGAGTACCTATCAGCTAACAAGGTTTGTACAAATGTTTGAAATGATGCTAAAGAAGGTGGATTTGAGGGACTAAAGAATTAAAGCACAAGACAATACTTGACTGAGATCTATAGGTGGCATATATATATAGTCACAGGCCCAGTTTTTGAAATGAGCTCTCCTAGAGTCTTACACCATAACTGATTTCCCATGTTAAACCATCATTTTGCGTCATTAGAAAGATGTACCTTGATTGTCTTCGACTACTCCAGAATGGGTTGCGAAAAAAATTCTTCCATCCTAAAGCTCCATTCAACCAATTTATAACCAAGGAATCCCCAAAGACCTAGAATTTAGTCACCTCTCCTTTATTGCTATTGTTAAAAAAAAATTTAGTGCTTTTATTTCATCACAAATGATAGAGCCTATACCAATAAATGATTTAATTTTTGAAGATATGAGTATAATAGAATCACTAAGGTATAGTATACCTCCTGCAACATATTCTTCTTGTTGACCTTGACTGGCACTATTGAAAATTGAAATAACACTATTCCCACTCTTAACAATAAAAAAGATGGACCAATGTCCTTTCTTTACCAGTGTTAGGGTATTTTTTACTTTGAAAGCTCAGTCATGACTTGGAGACACACTGAAACGATGGCTAAACCTTACCTTGAAAGATGTCAGAGTTTCTAGCAAGCCAAATACATCAAAACACCGTAAGAAGCAATGCCTTACAACCCTTTAAGTCTTTATTCAAAACCTAGTATTTAAAAATTGAACATGATATCCCTCATAGGTATATATGCATCTAGTCACTTAGATTTTTGAATATTTTTGAACTTCTAGAAATTCTTCCACTACGAGGCTACTCCTCATGAATTATCTACAAATATAGATTTATATAATAGCCTCAGAGTATATACCCTTATGGTAGGATTCTTTGACCATACAAAAGAATCCTCCTCCTCTCTAAGCCTAATGTAATTCTTCTAAAGTTGTACTAGATATTCCTTACACTATTATGCTTCCCTATATGATAAATTTAACTCTACCTCACTCTGTTATCTGTCATTCCAAATAGGTTTGGGAATTGGATTTGTTGTGGTTCCAGGTAATGGATTTTTTTTTCCAAATAGGTGTGGAAATTGGATCTGCTACTTGGGCCAAGTAATGGATTCCCTAGTTCTACAATGTGACGATCAACAAGACAACCTATCTGATCCAATATTCCATTGATAGTGGTTTTATATACTTACGAAGAATCACTTTCCTATGTATGAATTTCTTAGAAATCAACCTTTATAGACTCTTGGTTGTCTAAGCCTTACCAAAGGAATGTATGTTTTATAAACCCAATCCACCAACTTCCTTTGGTTTAGATAATGATTGCCTCTTACTAAATGGATTCCCTTTTTTGCTCTCTTACCTGTTCACAAAAAATTGAACCATTTCTTCCTAATGAGGGTAATAATGGAAATAAAGGTAATTAAAATTGGATTGCAGCGACAAAACATTGGAATGCTCCAAATAGGTAGAACATGTTGGAACGGGGTTCCCTAACCTACATTTTTCGTATAATTTTGTAATATTCGGTCCTGCGTAGGGGTTTTGGGGTGGTTCAAAGCCCCTAATGTGTTGTAATGGGTTAAAGGGTAGCTCCAGGGTCCACAAACCATGGTTTGCGGACCATAGGATAGTGAAGGCTACGATATTATAAATAGATAGATAGTTGGGTCTAGTAAGTAAGGAATTCGATAGATTGATGCTACGCGCGAACTGTTAAGATCTGTTTGGGTTGGGTAATGACTCCTGTTGGTTTTGTGCGCGGAGATCCTCAGTCCCGCTGTGTGCGAACCCTGCTAGGCTATGTGCACGGGGTGTGTTCGGGTTGTAAGTGGATCTTTGATATTAATGAATGTGAATTATCGTTGAAGTATCTGTGTGTTATCTGAATTGGTAATGCTTATTGTTGAAGCGCACTGTGATGTTTATTTAAGTTGCGAATGTATCTGTGTTCTGGAATTGGCATAAGTATATCTGTATTTGGCTGAAATTATAGTGCTCTGTGATGGTATTTGGTAATGCGCACGTGGATGCGAATGTAGTATTAGATCTGATAGTTTTGTTATGGTTATTTGTTGATTACACTATTAGAAGAGTTGCAAATAGACTCATTTTGTGTGAACCAAGTAGGTTATAACATAGATCTGCCTCGAATTACCTACTCTCTCTCAGGGTGCGGAAACCTAGTTCTAGCACCCTCCCATACTACTCCGGGTGAGACCTTGGCTTGTGCAAGTAGGTCATTACTGAAAGGGCCAATAGTATAGGGGTTTGTTGGAAAACCTTCACCTCCGAACCTGGGCCAGGACCACTCAAGCCAACAAATGGTTCTGTTTCTAGGACCGGGAGCATTGTGAGAGAGAGATCGAGTAATGCCACAAGGTCATTAGAGACCTGAGAGGGTGGAAATTGAAGACTGGTTTGAGAATCAGATTCATGAATTTGCTATAAAGGAGAATTGCAGCACGAAGCTGACAGCTGAGAAGTGGAATACCAATTACATATTCACCGAAGACTATGAAATTTTCTTTGTAACCTTTGCGCACGAGCTTCAGGAGTGGTTGGCAAGGCTCTTAGAATTCCAGATGTGTTGGAAGGACGATCAGGTTACGTAGTGGACACCAGAATTGATTCAAAAGCTAGAGAGGGATGACAATACGATCACTCGTATAGTATATCACTGGGTGGATAGCGTGCTAGGAGGATTCATGACAAAATTCACAGTCAATCAATTCGTATCCTATTATGAAGTAGAGCGGAGGTTCTTCAAAGGTTTTTAGGGTAAGTTCTTGAAAACACTGCCATTGTTAATCCAAATATTACTGTGCAAAAAGGGCATTCTGTGTAGCCACATCGAGTGAATGACCTCTGATCTAAGAAAGAGTAAAACATGAAGTGGTAATTACTATCAAACTAATCAAGAAGGAGATAGATCTATCTACAGTCCAGTAAGAGAATCGGCTGCGCACGAAAGAAATAGTCCTCCAGCTACACCACCTTCAAGTTAGGATAAGGGTAAGAACTCATCCACACCTCCACCACCACCAAAAGAAGATATGGCCATGCACATGAAGCTAACCACCTTCAAGGGTGTAAGAGATGAAGATATGGACTGATTTAAGTTTGTATCAAAATTAGTATGGATTGCGCAGAATGTGGCTACCAATGTTGTAAAGAGAGCGCAGCTATCCCTCGCCTTTGAAGGAAGGGCCTTGGACTGGTATATGGGATACGTAGGACAACATGTGGATCCATCTATTCAGGAGATTAAGACAACTTTAAAAAGGCAGTTCTGAAAGCCTGAGTCCTACTCGCAGCTAGTAACTGACCTAAATGACTTTAGAGAAGGACCCACTGAGTCTGTATGGGAAGCTGATCAATGGTTAAAGAAGGTTATCAGAGATGGGGAATTTTAGTATGATGATAGGCAACATAAGGAATGATTTATTGCTATGCTGCTACCTCACCTACATGGACCTATGGGTCAGCAAGCGATTGAGACGCAAGAGAAAGCCTTGGATATTGCTATGAAACTAGAAGTTGAGCCAAGATACAATGCCCAATTTGGGGTACAACAGATCCAGGGACAACTGGAGGCAATGCACCTTGAAATATCAAACCTGCGAAAAGAACAACGGAAAGAGGCTAGCCCAAACATATGGTTCATAAGATGCAGGGTGTTCAGCCATACCAAGGACCAGTGTCCTCTACTGACAGATTACATGTAGGCTGGGGGACCTAGCCCATTGCACCTTAAGGAGGCTGCGGGGCCAAGTGGTTTGATGTTATGGTGCATTTATTTTCATGTTGCCGGGCTACACGATACTAACCATTGTCGCCGTATTGGTGCTTATGTTCCAGAATTGAAACAACAATGGTGTCAGTTATGCTCCTTTGTGGGGCATGACGAGCATAACTGTTGGACCTATGACTTGATGATAGATCGAGGAAACCTATACAGGGTACAGGTTGACCCTTCTTCATCACTGTCTCCCTCAAATAAAGGAGGCTCCCCATCAAGGGGAAAGGGAGGAGGACGGGGTGGAGGCGCAAGTCAGGGAAGAGGACAATTGATCTGTTACAATTGTGGAGAAATAAGGCACTTTGAGAGGGAATTTCCGAACCCTGTGCGGCAATCTTGCCGATATTTTCGACAACTGGACCATGTGATTGAAGATTTCCCAGTCCCGATGGAAAAAATGCAGGAGAAACAACATACACCTATGCAGAATGTGTAGAGGGTTAAGGCGGAACTGTGTGATGAAGGACCAAGTATTAATGTCATAACGTGCAATGGTATGGATACGGGAGGAGCTGAGGAGAAAGCCAAGGCTGAACCTCTTATTCGAAAAGCAACTGTCAAACAGGAAAGCTTGGACCTACAGAAGGAAAAGGAAACCTTCATCACAGCACACAAAGACTTTATTAAGGATGAGGCGTCTACTTTAAAATATCTAGCAAACCTAAGAACAGACGACGAAGTTAAACCATTTTTATAGGCATGTATGAAGCTATTACGCAACCAGAAGGTAGTAGAAAATCTACAAGCACTAATAGACAGATGCACAGAGAGAACTAAGCCTCGCCCAGAAGTTAAGGATGTGCATAAACTTTACAAGCATAAGAAACACACTGATTGGGAAATGTGGCTAACAGCGCAGATTGGTGACTATGAAATAGATCAGGTTATTTTGGACTTGGGGTCAGATGCGAATGTATAGCCCAAGAGAACTTTGTAGTGGATGGAAGAGCCTAAGTTGGAATGGTCTACTATCCAGTTGTGCATGGCCAACTAGTAGAAGATCATACCATTGGGAAGGCTATCAAAGATTATTGTAGATATTGCAGGAGTTAAGGTAAGTGTCGACTTTGAAGTAATTCAGATTGTGGAAGATGAGGACCCTTATCTTGTGCTCCTAGGACTGGATTGGGCTATAGATATGGGAGGAATTATCAACCTAAAGAAAAGAAGCATGGTATTTGAGAATGAGGGTACGAGGGTGATAGTCCCACTAGACCCTGCAGAAGGAGAGCGGTATACAGAACCAGTGCGTGAAGAAGAGGATGTGGATCACATCTATAAATTAACCGCTCGGGATGAGGATTGGATCAATCCTACGATGGATGGTGTGCTTTTTTGGGAGAAGGACAGCAAATTCTTCTCTGACTCCGATGGGGAGATCAAAAATTGGCAGAATCAGTTACATGATGTATCTGCGCTGCGATGTCCTAGAATCACAAAGGAATTTCAATATAGCTTCTCAAAGGTAAGAGAACTGCCCTACTTTGATGGTTCTGGTAGTATTATGGAATTTTTGCAAACATTTGAAGCTGAAGTCCCAAGGGAATGAAGGATGTGGGCCCTTAATCTAGCCATGCACGCAACCACTGTAAGGTGGTGGGACACGCATAAGGGGACATTCCAGGATTGGGAAGAGTGTTGCGAGATGATGGTATTGCGGTTTGAACCCCCGATTCACCTGCGTGTAAAGGATTTCCTTGGCCCAGGGGACCTGCGCGAGCACTTGTCCGCATGGATGGAGGAATGGTGTGAACGGACTACGGAGGAATGGGTCCATCTGTTCATTCATGCCTTAGGGCCAATCCCCACTACATGGTATCTAGATGCAGAATTACAACAGCGCACCCGCCACTGGGAAACCCTAAAGGACAAGTTTGTAGGGACATTTGGTTTTGTAGGTGGAATGGAGGCACTCGACGAAGCTTTTTAGGATATAGATGTCTTAGTATTTGATGAATCACACCCTTGTGCAGCGCATGGGGCACCAACGTGGGAAATGCAGATGCAAGATATTGTCAACTATCACAATCTGTCAATGGAGGAATGTGATGAAGACTCACGAAATATCTCTATCCCGGATTCAGAGGGAGAGTGTGTAGTTGTTGGACCCCCACTACAGACTGTTGACGTCACTAAGCCTCTGAAGTTGCGAGAAGTCAATATTGGAACGGAGGAGCAACCTAAGCTCGCTAAAATAGGGGACTATTGGGATGATGATACTGTTGGAAGAGTCGCGGAACTCCTCACCGAATACCAGGACCTATTTGCGATGAAATTATCAAAACTCAAAGGGATTATAGGGGACCTATGGGTAATGTGCATCACTTTCAAACCCGATGCGCGCCCTGTGAAGCAGCACCCTTATCGGTTGAACTCCAAGTATAAGCAAAAAGTGAGGGAAGAACTTGACAAAATGATAATCGCAGGTATTATCAAACCAGTCGAACAGTTAGATTGGGTAAGTCCTATGGTCTTTCAGGAGAAAAAGACTAAGGGAGAGATATCCATCTGTGTTGACCTGTGCAAATTGAATTATACCTGCGTACATGATCCCTTTCCTACGCCATTCTCAGATGAAATCCTTGATAGCATGGGGGGGCAGGAAGCATACTCATTTATGGGTGGGTTCTCGGGCTACCATCAGATCATGATCGCACCTGAAGATCGTAGCAAGACTACGTTCATCACTAAATGGGTATCTTTTCAGTATACAATCATGCCCTTGGGCTCAAGAATTCCCCTGCCATCTTTTCGCGGGTAGTGGTCGTAGTATTCAAGGAGTTCATCCACAAGTTTTTGGAGGTATATTTTGATGACCGGACCGTCTTCAGGTTGGTAAAGAAGCATGTCTCAAACTTGCGCATGATGCTGGACACCTGTAGAAAGCACTAGATTTCCCTAAATATCAATAAGTGCATATTTTACGTACCCTTCGAGATCTTGCTCAGTCACATAGTTTGTCGACAAGGATTGATGGTTGACCCCGCCAAAATAGAAGTTATCATCAACCTGGTAGTACCTAAAACTAAGAAATAGCTGCACTCTATCCTCGAACATACAGGCTACTACAGGAAGTTCACTCAAGGGTACACGTTGATCACAACACCTATGGAAAAGTTGCTAAAGAAGGACATTTCGTTTTTTGGGACGAAGAGTGTCAAAAGAGCTTCGAACTGCTCAAGGAAAAGATGGTCTCTGCACCTATCCTCATATTTCCTGACTGGGCAAAGGTTTTCCGTGTTCACGTAGATGCGTTAGGAATCACCCTGGGAGCTGTCCTTACGCAGCCTAGAGACAGAGACATTGACCATCCAGTTTCATTTGCTAGTAGGAAACTTTCTGGTGGGGAGTGCAACTACTCCACTACTGAACGTGATAGGTTTTCCATGGTGTATGCCCTGAAAAAATACCGGCATTATCTCTGAGGAGGGCACTTCAAGATGTTTACAGATCACTCAGATTTGAAGTACCTAGTGAATAAGCCTGTGTTGGGGGGGGGGGGGGGAACTGCCGATGGCTATTGATATTTCAAGAATATGACTATGAGATCATCATAAATCCGGGGAAGTTGAATGTTGGGCCGGACCACTTATCTTGAATCGAGAGTGGCGAAGAGTCGAACAACCTAGAAGAAGGACTTCCTGATGCACAGTTTTTCGCTATTAAGGTAGTTGATGCGCACTTCGCTGACAGCATTCACTTCTTGACTACGGGGATGTCACCTGCAGAGTATTCGGTACAACAAAAGAAAGAGTTGGTAACCTGCGCAGCAGATTTTACTATCATTGCGGGTCATTTTTTAAGCTGGGAGCTGACGAGGTGTTGTGAAGATACGTTTTGGAGCATGAAAGGCACACCATCTTAGCAGAAGCCCACAGGGGCGTAGCAGGAGATCACTACGCAAGGAAGGCAACAACGTAGAAGATACTGAGTGCCAGGCTATGGTGGCCGACACTGGATAGCGACTCTCACGATTATTGAAAATCCTATGACACTTGCCAAAGGATGGGAAGACCATCGTGCAGAGATGAAATTCCCCTGCAGCCGCAAATGGCCCTGTAGGCGTTTGAAAAATGGGTCATATATTTTTTTGGGCCCATCAACCCACCAGGGAAGAAGACAGGTGCGCGCTATATAATCACTATGATTGATTATGTGACTACATGGGCCGAAGCACAAGCTATGAAGGATTTCACTGCAGACACCGCTGCGCATTTTATTTTTTGAACATATTCTAACCAGGTTTGGCTATCCAAAGATCTTGAGGAGTGATAGAGGTACACATTTTGTTAATGAAACAATACAAGCCTTGATTGAAGAATTTCATATCCACCACGTGAAACACACCCAGTATCATCTGCAGGAAAATGGAGCTGTAGAAGCTTTTAATCAAATCTTGGAGCAACCACTGACCAAGGTCTGTAATGTTGATCGCAGTGACTGGGACGTGCACATCCCGTCAGTCCTTTGGGCCTATTGAACCACTTGCAAAAAGCTAACTGGGAAAACACTGTTTAGGATGGTTTATGGAAAGGATGCTATTATGCCCATGGAGTATATTGTTCCTAGCCTGCACATCACAAAATTTACCAACATGGCAGAGCCTGATATCATGAAGGAGCAGTTAGCGCAGCTTGTGGCCTTGGAGGAAGATCGTTTCATTGCTAACTTCCATCAGCAAGTTCATAAGGCCTGGGATAAGGCATGGCATGATCGAAATATTCAGAAAAATACATTTGAAAAGGGATATTTGGTCCTGCTATACGATAGCCAGTTTTTGAAGCACCCAGGGAAGTTCTGTCAGCACTGGCTAGGTCCCTACATGGTAAAGGAAATTACTGACGGAGGAGCAGTCTGGTTAGCCACGCTGCACGGTGATATGGTACCAAGATATGTCAATGGCATCCAGCTCAAACCATACTGGATCAAATGACTATATGGCCAGAGTATTGTATGGGGCGGGATACGCGCAGGAAGAGGGACAAACATAGGCATAAACATGGTATGCGTAGGGGTTGATTATAGGTATAGAGGCTCAGAGAGGTGCGCTGGGAGCGCAAGGGTGTGCTTAGAGCGTAGGAAGTGTGCTTGGAGAGTAGGGGTGCGCTCAAAGCATAGGAGGTGCACTGGAAGCTCAGGGGTAGTCAAAAACTATGAAAACTAGCCATTGGAACAGTAAAATTGGGTAAAAAGAAAAATTTACTGTTGAAAGGAGCGGGCAGCCAGCAATTAATGAGGCGATTTCCGAATATCTTTTACCGTTTACTTGATGGTAAGTTTCTGATAAGCCTCATCCACCCATTGGATGATCTCCAAGGCTATAAAATCAGGAGGTAGATCAGAAGGGGGTTTCATGCATCTTGAATAGTTGGTGCTTTGTCGAAATCTGTGATTATTGCACTTTGTTAATGTCTGGGCGTGCTACCCCTTCTGATAGTAGAAACCCTGAGTTCATCTTTCACGCCAGAATGAATATGACTAATCCCGATGAATCTTCTTAGACTGTGGCCTCTATGAAGAAATAATCTGAGGAAGTATAGGTTGAGGAGGTTATGTCCACACCAAGAAAGGGAAAGTAGAAGGGGAAAGGAAAAGGCTAGGAGCGAGGGTCGGGGAAACCTGCGAAGTGGGCTGGGGTGAAGCCATGCACCTCCCCTCGAAACGTGAAATCCCTGCGAAGGGTGCCCCAGGTGTGTTCGCCCAACCCATTAAAGAGACCTCTTTCTGCTCAAGAAGAGGCCCAAATCGCTGAACCAATAAGTTGGCTGCCACCCTATGTGCTGCCTCGTAGGCCCTCGGTGCACATGCCCAAGAATCTCGATGGGATGCGCACCTATTTGTAGATGCCTCTGATTCTGAGCGACGTCCTCATCATCGAAAACTCCTTTGGCAAGCTCCACACGGTGAAATTCGATGATCATGACCTAGAAAGCCTGGAGGCCTTCCTCGAGCTGGAACCGAAATTGTATGTGGAGAGGGTATTGGAGGATGATGTATTAAAGGTAGTCCCCATTCCATGGGCAAGTGGATTGGCGGGGTCCAGGTTATTAAACTTGCTACGGATGCCTCATTTCGGCCACAAAAATATCACTGACGGGATTGTGCGACAGTTGCTCGCCTTGGTCCATCACGCGTGCTTATGGATTCAGGACCGCATTCCCATATATGCAGTGCTCATTCACCATATCATTGGTCTACCCATGAAAGGGTTGAATCCCATGGAACGTGTCGAAAATAAATATGAATAACAGAATGTTGATAAGGTGCGTGAGGATTATCACATTGAACATAACACTAGGGGGTTCATGATCAGCACTATCAGCGACCCTGGTGCGCGCATGGGCACCTTATAGTTAGCTTGCAAGATGATGCACAAGTGCCAGGGTGCCATGGTCCCCGCATATGTAATCCAGTTGGTCGGTCGCTGTGAAAAGGGGGTCTACTTCAACTGGTCCCAATTCCTGTGCACTGAATTTATGGATAATGTGTGCAAAGCCCAAGATCATGGAATGGCCTTCTGTTACTCCTAGTTGCTACTCCTCATCGCGTTGGTCGCATGGGAAGCCCTAGAAGATTCGGTCCTCCCTGAGCTAGAGTCGGATATGTGCGAAGGGGAACGGTATGCGAATTTGTGGGATTCGAAGGATGAAAAGTGAATTAAAGATAATAAGGTCTTCTAGGTCCTATTTCAGAGCAGATGCACAGCTGGCATTCACACGTGGTTGCGCTTGTCACAAGTAATTTATGACAAGTACAAGAGCATTGCAGCGTTTCAAGTAACAATGCACAGTGTACAGATCAGGGGCCGCAAGGATCCCGCATGGGTATCACTCCTGTATATGGTCGCTGACGAGGAGGTGGATCGCCTTATTGCTACTTGGCCTCCGCATTGGAAATTAGGCTTAAAATTAGGTACACAGGACACTGCAGGTACAAGCACCACAAAGGTCACCCCACCCACCACCACCAAGGAGACCGGAGGACAGGGCAAGAGTACTGGGAAGGGAGTGGACCCGAAATCACAAAATAATTCCCAACAGGATCTGGATGCAGAGGGTCTGGATGCGGGAGGTACTGACTCCCCTCGAGGTACAAAATGGACTGGTGACCTTGTTAAGGGACCACGGAATAAGCAACGAGCTCAACGGCAGGAACGCAACACCGGACTTACTCTGACAGAAGAGTACAGGGAGAAAATCGCAGATGCAGTCACCCTCATTGTCGAAGATAAATGGCTAGCTCTAGAAAAGTAGCAGAAGGCTACGGTTGATACACTCCAGGCTGAGCTCCGGGCTCTGCAGCTCAAGACTGACACCTTGCAAACAAGTATGATTTAAGCAAGGTCGGCCCTAGAAACGAGCAGAGAATTGATCATTACAACGGAAAGTCGCCTTTACCCTCTACCAGGTGCAACCCTCATGCTGAGCCCACACGACTTAGGCGCGTAATTCCAGGCCTACGCAAAGGTACTACAGTTGGATTTAGCTCGGCTGTCACATGAATCGTTGCAGGTCCTCCACACATCCCTATTCAAAGAGATTCAACACAGAGACTGTCGAGTGCACCAACAGCTCATTATAGCTGAGCAGATGATTATGGAGAAAACTGCTGAGGTATCCCAGGCACACGCTACGATATTATAAATAGATAGATAGTTGGGTCTAGTAAGTAAGGAAGTCAATAGATTTATGCTACGTGCGAACTGTTAAGATATGTATGGGTTGGGTAAGGACTCCTGCTGGCTGTGTGTGCTAAGATCCTCAGTCTTGCTATGTGCGAACCTCGCTAGGCTGTGTGCGCAGGCTGTGTTTGGGTTGTAATTGGATCTTTGATATTAATGAATGCGAAGTATCATTGAAGTATCTGCGTGTTAACTGAATTGCTAATGTTTACTGATGAAGTGTATCTGTGATGTTTATTTAAGCTGCGAATGTATCTATGTTCTAGAATTGGCATAAGTATATCTATATTTGGCTGTGATTATAGTGCTTTGCGATGGTATTTGGTAATGCGCACATGGATACGAATGTACTGATTAGATCTGATATCTTTGTTATGGTTATATGCTGATTAAATTGTTAAAAGAGCTGTGAATAGACTTATTCTGTGCGAACCTAGTAGGTTATAACACAGATCTGCCTCGAATTACCTACTCTCTCTCAGGGTGCGGAAACCTGGTTCCAACACCCTCCCATACTACTTCAGGTGAGACCTTGGCATGCGCAAGTAGGTCATTACCGAAAGGGCTAGTAGTATAGGGGTTTGTTGGCAAACCTTCACCTCCGAACCTGGGTTAGGACCCCTCAAGCCAACAGAACACCATTGAGAACTTGATCTAGCAGGGTGCAGAAAAAAACCTCTCGATCCCTTGGAACATTAACAGATCCTCCAAAACCTGGTTGCACTAACAGCTATGATGCAGAGGGCACAATTAACAGCAAATAAGAATTCACAAGGTACTCCAAAAGCATGCAATAGCTTCATATGTCTAAAAACCATGGCACATGCTCTTGCTTGTCATTTTCAATATCTTTGCCATTTTTTGTTTCCATTCCTTGCTATGAGAAAATGGTACTCTCCATATTAAATGAATTGTTGCTTCAAAATTAGCCAAAAATAATTTTAATTGTACCATTATCATAGAAATAATTCACCATTGTTGTATTACACTCTTGGTTGCTACACTAAGCAATCCTATATCATCACAATGTCGATTGTGAACTACCAAAACCTTCACAAGAGTCACATAAGATAGTCACATTGCAGATAAAACCTTATTCATATTGTTAAAGTCCAGGAGATCAAGTGACATTCTTTTAATTTTTTGGGCTTTTGATGTTTCTCCTACACTTACAGAGCCTCCAATGTCAACCTCTGATGCATCTGCATGTCACCCAAGCTGACCAAGACACATTCTTGAAATCCCTTCGATATCATGGTATGTTTTTTATGGTGATGAAGTCTTGTTTGTATAAAAAAAATATATTAGGGTACAATGGACCAATGAGAAGCAAGCCCATTCCTCATAGACACTGAGGTCGAACAACTGAAATTGTGTTAGTGTCATTGCCAACTTCTGTACCTGCTACATTTGGTGCCAAATTTTCAATTGCAGGTCCTTTTCAACCTCTTTATTCACATCTACTTTTGAATCACTAACAAGAGATTTCTACCAAACTTTTTATTTGTAAACCATCCATGCATTCTTCAATATGTATGCATCCCCATAACCAATTTCAGGCATCATTGTCATTGTGATTTTTAGTAAATGTGTTGAAAAGGATAAGATACCATCTAGAATTGAAAGGAATCTCACAGTTCATATGTTTTGTGCTACCTCAATATCTACCAGCTTTGTTCTAGCCAACAAATCCATGAATTCATTTGCAAGTTGCATGTGTTCTCTCAAAGTATTACAAACAACCCTTGTAAGAGGAGATGAGTGTCGCGGTGAAAATTTCTTAAATGCAACAACAATATTCTGGCCACCTTGAAATGACAATGGTAAGAGGCATAAATTAACAGTTGCGGCATATCCTCTATACCCTTTTTCTCAATAAACACCCATGTATCTATATTATGAAAAATATTCTCTAAGAGAAATGTATCATTGCTTATACAATCTGGGAGAAAACATTCCATGTTTGAAGACAAATTTTCAGTAGAAGTATCAACCCCTAAGTCAGATATCACCCTCAATGATTCATCTCCATCCACTGAACTAATTGTTTTTTGTTCTAAATTAGTCTCCATGGGAAGAGACACAGAAGAGCTGACAAATTTTTGCAATAGGGAAGACACTTCGGCACCAAATCCAAGTTTTGTAATAGTATTTAATATTTCAATCAATACATCCACCCCATGCTCCCTCAAATAAGGAGCATGTCGTATCATCTCATCCAAGGCAGATGATAAGGACCTAAGAGTGTCACGTGCCAAAGCCCGTAAGTAGGCTTTTGATGTAAAAAAATTCACAAAATATCTTAGAGAACCAAAATCATTAATAGCTTGAAGTCTGAGGTTATTAAGTCACAAAACATCTAAGCATTGTGGTATACAATCTACTGCATCTACATAAGGGAGGATACCAACCATGATGACATCCAAAAAATCATTAGCCAGACCAACAACATCTAGAGCAGAATAGCAAGTTGGATATTTGTAAATAAGATCACTTGTGACTATAGTTTCAAGTGAAAATACCCCAACACCAAAGTCCTTTGATCTCCTGAATATAGTGCACAAGAAAAATGTCAAAGAACTCTCTTTAGATCTTATAGTCGTGTAGTATTTCTAGGAGCATATGTGCCAAGAAATAGGGCCCAAGGTAAAGCCTTCATAATAATTCTTCTATGATAAGGAACCAATGTGTCAGGTTGAGAAATTTTGATTGCCTCTGACCTAGCAACATTTTTAAGAGGAGACTTGCCCTTGGAACATGATTGTGATTCTCCACTCTGCTTCTTTTCTCCTCTAAATGGCAGACTTCAAACGTGCTATGGTGTTGTCCAAGGCTCCTAAACCCCTAAAGGAGGTTTTAGCAAGATTACTATAGTCCATAAAAGGCTCAAGAACATGCAAAATAGTTGTTACCAAGTGTATATGTTGTGGATCCAAATCTTTGAGAATAGGGAGCAAAGTTGGCATTAAACCCACATCCCATAATGGAGTGCAGCAAAAAGAAGAATAAACTAGAACTATTACAAGAGAAAGTAGTGCTTCTACTAAAGATATCAAACAATAGGATTATTCACTCGAAACTTATTTCCATTGAGCTCTGGGGACATTGGATATTGTTGATGCAATATTGAGTATAGTTGAGAAGAGAAATATTATTACAAAGGCTTACTGAAACTCCACTCCCAGTCCTTCTAAAATGGAGGTGACATTCCAATGTTTATTTTCATTAGATCTTGTTGTGGATTGACCAAATCCATAATTTAATATTTATTAATGCCAAGAAGGTCATTCTCTTGAGACAAGCACTACCAATTCATATAATATCAACTAGTTTCATCTCATATGTATCCCCAAAAGAGGATGCCTTTCTTGTTGAATGTGTGAGCATGAACGTGGTGCAACTATCGAAGGCAATCACCCTGCATCTCCAACTCCAAATGGAGTGTGTGCCAGATCCCAATTTTTATTTCATGTTCCACCTAGCCAAGCCCACAATTTCATTCCATGCTAACCAATTACTCTAGGAAATTCAAATAAGTGAGCTTGAGACATGCAATTTGGTGTGCTAAATTTTTTTAACCCTAGCAATTGGAAAATTTAGTTTCTAGTAAATTTCCTTGTTGTAAATTAATTAAAGTTTCAGCTTACTAAATAAAAAACACTGTTATCATTTAACAGGTAAATAAAATAAAATCAGCGATAGCAAATCGTACACCAATCCCACACATGCATACACAAAAAATATGCACATCAAAATTTGGTGTTTGTTAAATAATATCTTATCGTACAAGGGTTTCCTTATTGGAAACATGGTCCTTTGTGGAAAATTACAATCTCCAACAACTATAGAAATTTTTTGGGCACCTGTGCAAGTTTTACTACCCAAATTCTCCTAAGCAACCATATGACTTGCCATCTGCTCAACCTGCAGTGCAACCTTTTTGTCACCTGTGCAGTTCTTTGCACCCCTCCCCACAGCACGTGCAACAATTTACTGCTTACTGTGGCACACATGACTGCTCTGCTCAATTTTCACAGCACATGCAGCCCTACTGCAGCACACATGAATGTTTTGAACCCTCCACACAACTCATGTTTCTCTCTTAATATGAGTATGGATGCATTGTGCCATTATTGTTGGCTGATCTACAGAATTTTGTTGTACAAACTTATTGGGAATGATCCTTGCTGCATAAATCACTCTGCTACACTACAAATTTCAAACCATATACACTTGGATGAAATTCCCTTTTCATCCAATCACATGTCTAGACACTCAAATCTATTTGGAAGCACCTGTTCAGTGCTACTATCATAAATAAGGGGAGGATGAAGGAGATGATATCACACAAAGAAAAACCCCCCTGCACTTTCCCCACTTGTTGACATCCTAAAGGTCAAAACAAAACCTGCCATGGAGAATCACCGTCTAGACCCCTTAACACTCATATGGTAGATAAAATAGACACTTGAGTGGGAAGCTTGATCAAATCAAGCCCCTTGACATCCTTGGGGATAGTAACACATCCCAAGGGGCCAATGGAAGACCATTTTGTTTGATTGAGACCATGGTTACAATCTCAAAATCTGCTCTACTATTGATATCGGGCCTTGCTACACAACCAAACAGACATAGAATATATTTGCAAGTCTAGTAGGATTGTGCAACCATGGTCAACTTCCTCGTAAAGGGAAGGTCTGATGCTAAATAGGAATTTTCCTTTGTAGTTGCTGAAGTTACCAATTCTACATGGATATTGGCAAAAGATCTAGACTAAAGGGAATACACAAATATATCTAACAACCATCTATGGTGGGGTAAATGTCCAAGCTGAGGGATTCTAGTTAGGAAGAGAGTCCAACCCCACCAGGAAAAAATAGTTTTTTAGTCACTAAACACATCACTTGATGCCATGTTGATTATGTCTAAACAATTGTGAGCATCATCAACTAAACTTAGCTAAGCACTATTTGGTATATAAAACCTAATGTATTAGTGAAAAATGTGTTCTCCATAGTAATACATCTAGGTCCAAACTCCACAAGAGTCAACATATGAATAATGCAACTCCAATCCACTCATTCAAAAGCTTTGTCAAATGAAATTTCAAAGAAAAGGGGTTGTTGGCTAGTTTTTGTGCACATTTGAAGGTTTTACATGTTGAAAACATGGTACTAAGATTACTTGTTTGTACACAAAACTTGTGTTATCGTTAGACAACCTTCCATGACATTTCCCAGATCCTTAGAGTCTTTGTTTTAGCCATGATCCTGTGTGCCACATAAAGCAATGTAATTGGATGCCAATCACCAATTGTGTTTGTGGCTGTTTTTTTGGGAATGTGTTTGCCAAATGACAAAAATTGTCACTAATCATGGCTCATGGCCTTGTAAAATTCACACAGAATTCCATCTAGATTATATACCCAAAGACTTGCCATTCTTCATGTAGCTAAGTGCTGCAAAATCATCCTCTTTTTAGAAGTCATCGTTCTTCAACCTACTCTGGTCACCAATAAAAACCTCATGAGGATTGACCCTACAACAAGAATTTCTTGTAGCCACTACATGATCCATCATGGTATAAGGAGAAAAATATTTTGTAATTGCAATTTGAACATAATGTCAATTGGAGTGCCAAAAAAATAACCATTTGCATGGAGTAATCCAAGATCCTATTCATTTCCACTTTTCTTTTCAAAAAGTCAAAATAGAATTTTGAGCCCTCATATCCCTTATGAATCCACTGCAGCCTGAAAAAAACTCAGGCACCCTTGGCAATATATTCCCCTCTGCTTCACCTCCCTCTAAACCATTATGTCCTACCATGCATCCTCACCATAGAGGGATACATTATGGAGATCCGCTTCAATAGCAATGCACACCTACTGAAGTCTACCTTGCTACAACTCCTTTCTGCCTTTTGCGGGCCATCATCCTACCCCAACCTCTCATGGATTTGACAATACAACATCTTTGGTTATATATTATGATCCAAGTAGATTGAGTTCCATTTTTTACTGTTTCTCTAATGGAAGTATGAAATGTCCCTAAGTAATTTTTGGCCTTGGGATTCAGTCCTTATCTAGGATTTTCCATTCATGAAAATAATCATAACAATAGTGCACATTTTTCAAGTCATATAACGGTGAGTACCCTTATATATAATTCACTAATGATATAAGAGATATTTAACAATCATATGTTTCTTTATAAAACCACCACAAGTTAGGGCTAACTTCCTAATAAACAGTAGACCTATACAACCAATAATCCACCAATATAATTCTGACTGTAATGTCAATATTCAATAGATCAGTATTCATGAATTTCTTTGAAATATGCAGCTAGTTATCAAACTTGTCTCTCCCTTGGCATTTTGTTGTAAATGATCTTTGGCCACTTCCTGGACTAGTCTCCACCCAAATGATCACTTCCTCCTTTGCAATGAGATCCACCATGGGGCCCTAAGCATCTAGTCCTATGTCCAGCAGGAAGTGTTGATGTTCCAGAACCCACATAAGCAATCAGATGAGGTTTCTCAGGCATCCATAGAAATATCTTGCATTTTAATGTAGGCTTTCTCTTTTAGACATTCTTCCATCATCATTGCTTCGCTTGATCTTGATTAATCGAGAACATATTCTATCTTTGCAGTATAGTACCCTTTGATAGGATTTTTAGCCCATAATAAGTTGTCCTCTTCCTCCGTGATAATGATATTATTATTAAATGTCAAGAAGGTACAATGATAAACAAAATGTGTTCTTCAAGCAAGTACAACTATACTAAAAATTTAAAACCAAATAGTTCTGCAACTGTGATTTTGCAAAAAAAAAAATAGTAAGAACCAAGGAAAGTGTCTAGGCCATTTTTAGCTTTAGTTACCCCACACCATGTAAGAGAGAACAAAAATTTTTCCATTCCACAAAGGTACAAACATCTGAAAAATACCTACCTAGTAGACATAACATCTTGTTTTTAATCCCTAGAGTTAGTGATCTCTAGTAGGCTAGGCCTATTGAATTATTCATTGCTTTCTTTGACAATCAATCTGCAATCTCATTTAACTCTCTAAACATATGTAAATATGAGAAAACTACCATCCTATTCAAATTCTCCTTAACCCTTCAAATGAAAGTTGAAACCTAGCCCCTAAAATAACCTGCTGCCAGTATGTGAATAGGTAGGTTTTCACTCCTGCCAAATGCCTCTGGTTCTTGGGCCATATTACCTCTCAAAATGCATAAGCATTTTTTAGACATGCTTCTCAGATGAGCAGTTATAACTTATAAATATTTGAGACATGCATTTTGGTGCATTTTCATGTGTTATTTTGTAGTAAACTTACAATCATAATTAAATCTCTCCCACTTGCTTATCTTGGTTCTTACTAATGAGACCCTTTCCAAACTGATCCATGAAATCTACAAGTGGTAACTGAGCACTATTATAGACAATTTTAGATATTTCTAAAGAAAAAATTTAAAAATAAAACTTTAAACGAAATTCTTATTTTCTTGTGATTCAACATGTGACATATAGATGGTACAGGATCTATTTTGGTGGCATGGGATTTGTATATGTGGCATTTTTTCACAGATCTGGGTGTCTCTCTCTCCATATCTAGATCATAAATGTGTATCTAGGGCTCTAGCCTTAAGCCCCCATCGATCCTTTAACACTGTGAATTTTTTTCCACCTGTAATGGGCATTCCCACATACATCTATTATGCAGAGTTGATGGTTGCAGTTATCTTTGTTATTGTTAGCTTATTGGTAGTGAGCCTTGGAGATAAAATGGTTGAATTTCCTTTGGACCATATGCATATCTAGTTTTGAATGACCTTTGGACTAGAGGTTGGAAACCTCTAGATGCATATCAAAACTAGGTTGGCAACTTCAAGGTGCATATCAAACCTAGGCTTAGAAGGGTATGTGTCAGTGTCCCTATTCAATCTTCCCAATGCACAATCTAGATTGAATGCACACATACAAAGTTTAACAAAATCAACCTCACCTCCACCCTAATTTGAGCATGCAAGTAGATTCTAGGCCTAGTCATTAGAAGGTATTTAAAAATATATAATTAACAACAAATACACAGAGAAAAAAAATTTATTCCAAATAAAAAAAATCTGGTTCTAGGTCGACTCTTATTAACAGGGAATATTGAGCTACCACAAACCCAACTCTAGTTCTGGACAAATCTGATCCATATATGATAGAGCTCGAGTTTTCTTATATATATATATATATATAAGTTCCAAGTTCCAACATTTAATGTGTTGACTATTTGCATACTAAAGAAACACACTAGACATTGGCAACCGTAAGGTGCACATCAGACCCGCGTTTAGAGAGGTCTGTCCCATTGTCCCTATTCAGTGTGCCTAGTAGCACCATTACTTACATAAAGTTAATGTATCAGCCCCACCTCGAATAGGATTTGACAGTGAAGCTAGGTCCTAGGTATAATCAAAATGAAACATTAAATAATAGATAATTAACATAGAGAAAAACTAGATATAGCCAATCAAAAGAATGAGTTCTACATCCTGTCAGCAAGAAATATTAGTATTAAACACATATAACATGATTCTTGAGTGTGTATATGTTTGAAATCCAATATTTGATACGTTTACCATTTGTCTAAACTTGAGAAATGCACCCGAGATTGCCAACCTCAAGATGCATATCAAACTTAGGTCTGGACAGGCCTCTACCAGTGCAATTATTTTGCATTCAATGCATCATTACGCAAAATTTTTACTGGATCAACCCCACTTCCACCCAGATTCTATAATGCAACTGAGTTCTAATGAATGGAGAGGAACTAGATATTTGCAATCACAAAATTTGATTTCTAGGTCTTGTCAAGGAGAAAAAGCGACATATGATAGGTTGGAAACAAATAGTTATGCCTAAATTGGAATGAGAAGCAGGGATAATAATACCAGTAAACAAAGCTTCATGTGTTTCTCTCTGGCAAATAGATTAACCTTATCTAATAGTTATTAGCTATGTCTACCTTCTAAAAGTCCAATCTACTAACCCCGATATCTGTGCTATTGGAGAGGGATAAAGTTAATAAAACTTTCTCATGACAAGAGGCATTAAAGGAGAAAAAGTGGCACCTGATAGGTTGGAAGCAAGTAATTATTCCTAAATTGGAATGAGAAGCAGGGGTAAGGAGACTGGTAAACAAAGCTCCATGTTTAAGAGTATATTGGTGCTTTATCTCTGACAAAAAAGGTCTCTGTGTCAAAATTTGAAGGAAAAAAAACACATGAGGAATAGGTAACTTATCCACCTTGTGCGATTCATGGCATGATGATGTCCCTAAAGGATCAAGCATAGGGAATAATATGATAAAAAAAATTCAACAATAATGGATTTCCCAAGATGTCCAACATGGAAAAAAGGCAGACTTTTGGGAGTATGAATTGGTTGGACACGAGCCTCTCGGAAGCATCCAAGCTTTGGACAGAATCAGAAAGGTTGTGATCAAGAGTTCATCCTTGGTCTTTATAAATTAAATCCAACTTACAATCAACTAGAGGAGTTACAATAGGAGAATGTTTTTTTACAACAAAAATGCAAATAACTTTTGACAGAAGTTCGGGATTCCATAGCTGATAGAGCTAATTTTGATTCTGAAATTCATCGAATCAAATGTCAACTATATTCATCTGAAAACTTTATTGAGTCATTAAAGCATCAATTAATTGATGTAGAGATATAAGGCACAACTTTCCACAAATTTTCAACCATGCATGATTAATTTAGGGGAATTGGTGATTTCATGTTGTTAGCCCCCTAATTTGCTCTCTTTTTACCACTTTCCCCTTCCTAAATCATTACCACTTACCTCTGTTTCACCTCCTTTATGCACTCGCATCTTGCACCAGTCCAAGCTCGGTGACATATTTCTTATCAACCTTTATTCTTCATGTTTTAATTTAATTTAGCATTAATTAAACATTTATTACATGATTTCTTACTTTAAAATCACTTTTGTAACTAATCAATATCTCTAATAGTTATTTGATAGATATAGTGCTTACCGTGACCGCTAATCTTAGTGCAGGATCGGATCCTGTACCATTGCCAGCACAACAGATCTTCACGGCAGATCTGACCTCCTCGATCACCTCCTTCTCTTGAGCTGCTCCAACCACGAAAACGAATAATTCAAAGGTAGCCGAGATTAATCCGTGAAAGGCGAGAAGGCTGGAGATTAGCTACGGCCAGTTTTGTTAGCTGCCTAATTTTGAAGAACCGAATGCTAAATTCTGTATTTTGTTATGAATCAGTTGAACGATATGTTTCGACCTTCGGCCAACAGATCTATATAATGTAAAGTGTAAATAGGACTTAGCAGCGAAGGAGAATTCCGTAACAAAGTTTTTTAGAGTAAAGTCGATAGGCGGTAACCGGTCGTTTTGTTATCGTCTGAATCTGGGCTGGACATTATATCAATGTATGTATTCGCCTCAATGAATTAATAAAAGGTTTTTTTGCCCCATGTTTCAGAAATTGTTTCTATTTTTAAGCTGATGAATTGACTAGTTTACTGAGCAGCGTTTTAACTTAAAAGGGAAACGCGTTGTTTGTCTAGGGCCCAGCCAACCCAGCACATTTACCCTATTTTCTGTTTCCTATAATGTGCGTTTTATTAAACGTGATTTAACTTCTAGCATATATATTCCTATAATTTGTGCTCATATTATTAAAGTGTGATTTAGCTTCCAGCACATAAATTCCTATCTGCATGGAAATAGATTTGTTGTGTGAAGTAGATACATTTTCTTTCCTTGCAATTTACTTTCCTGCACCTAATTTCAGATTGGTTTTTATCCGCCTGGTACAAGCAGGAGAAACATACCTGCACCAGTGCATGTTGATGTGACTTTCCTTTTCCTGCAATTCTGTTTAATTGATTTTCCCCCTGGTCCAAGCAGGAGAAATGAACCTGCACCAGTGCACGTTGGTGACTTTCCTTTTCCTGCAATTCTATTTAATTGATCTTTCCGCCTGGTCCAAGCAGGAGAAATGAACCTGCACCAGTGCACGTTGGTGTGATACAGCAAGTTTTCTTAATCTACTTTCCGCAACCTTCTTTCCTTCTTTTAAATGCTTATGACAGGATAAATGATAGTTTCTTTATTTCTGCATTTTGTTAATCTCGGAAACATTCACTTTTATGTGTGCGATTTGATTCGATAATAAACTAGCACTTGTAGTAATTAAACACTTGTTTTAAGGATTAAAAACTAAAGTGTAGGAAGCTCTAATCCGATGCAAGAACCAGTTCCTTGCCACAAGATCTGAGTGCTCTGAACCCTAAAAAGTTCGAGCCCTTGCATGAAGTAAAAAGCATTTAGTAAAAGACACTATTTATACCTTCTACATAAATCTCTGATCCTGCACTAGTGCAGGACAGATTAATGCAAGAAGGAAATCTCTAAGGAATCAGGTTTAAGGGCCCATCTAACGAGACTGCTAAATTGTCTCTGCTAAGGAAAAACACACACTCAGTAGATTAAACAACCATTAGTGGGAGTGATTGCCTTTTCATCTTTAATTCTTTCTTGTAAATGTATATTTCCTCGTTCCAGTCTTAGATTATTTTTTGATGGTTCAAGTTGTTTTCTTCTCTTTTGATTTGGTTCTACTATCTTTCCTTCAAAGAAAGTAGGGATTTATATTAGAAAGATTCATACCATCTCTGGCAGCTTTGGCAAGGGAAGTGGCAAGATACCTTCTGGTGTGTCAGAAATTATTTTAATTTTCTAGTACCTTTTGGCATGTCAAGACTCAAAACTAATTCAGGGTTTTGAGTTCAAGGCATAACATGAGGATGTAATATTATAAATAGGGCCTATGCCAGAAACAGAGGATCAATCTCAAGAATACCATGTAAAATCTCACCAAGCACGTGATCCTAGTTTTGTACAGGATGCAAACATTCTGTTGCAACATCTTAGGGATCCAGATGGTGAGATAGGATGCTTGAAATATACTCTCAGACAACTTTAAAGGGATGTTTATTTTATTAAGAAGCTTATGGAAGAAAGGCAATATAAATAAATTTGATAGCTACTGAGAAGAAGCTAGAGTTTTATATTGATGTGGGCAAGAAAAGGAACCACGGGATGAGAATTCGACTACATTGATAGAAAGTAATGAGAATTAGGGAAAAAGGATTGAAATATAGTTCTCAAATTGTTGATTTTCATTCTCGAATATAGACTCTGAAGCACATGCTTTTGAGAATTTAGTAGCACTGCAGAATCAACTAGATATTTAGAGGGAATTTGTTACATAGACATATTCATTAGAGGATGAGAGAAGTCAATGTATTGTTGCAATTATTAAGCCTTTGGAAAATATAAATGAATCCATCCAACAAGGTTCATCCAATTCCCTTTCTAAATTAGATTGCCTAAGTGTTGATCTCCACTAATCTCTACCTTGCTGATATGACAATACTACCATTAAAAAAATTAACAACTTGAGGAGCCTGGAGGTCAAACTAGAAATTTTTTTTTTAAGAGTATGAAGATACAAATATTGTTTGCACAACTCACTTAAAAAGTGGAAGTCATCTAACAAGAAAAAGAACCAAATGCTAGAGTACTAAATAAAATTCATAGTAGACTAAGAAATTTGATTAGACCGCCACATGATAAGATGGATGCAAAAAATTAGGAGATAATTCATTCCCTCCATGTTGAACCAAAGACACCGAAGAAGATGGACAAAGTATAGAATATATATTATCTCTTGACTGTAGAAATTTGAATAACTGTTAAATTATTCACTGAGATTATCCTAATCACACACTATTTAATCTTCATGCATAATACATAACCTCTTCTACCATTGATCATTAATTGCGGAAATATAAACAATCGCATGCACACATTAAAACCATAATCAATCACACATATAAACATAGTATTTATGGGAAAGCTTAAAGCTGAAAACCCCCAACTATCTGTATATTATAATGATAGAGTTCATGTAACAATCATTGTACAAACTCCTCACAAGCTCTCAGTACAATCTCCAATTGTTACACACTACATAAGCTCAGATCTAGCAAAACACATGCTCCAATCCTGTCCACCTGTTAGCCTACCTCTACTTCGCAATCCAAGATGAATAATAATCAGATCCAAGTTCGAATCCCCTTGGTATGTACGGTGCAATCATCATTGGCATCTCCATCAATGTGTGTGCAAATCTCATGCACTAGTATAGTCACAACTGATAGCCAACCTGCTCTTTCACCTACCTCTCCATTGATCTCCACTGAAACTGTCCATGCACTTGAAGTTAACTGATGTGTTCTTTAGTTGATTAATTAGTGAATTAATTAATAATTAATTCACACCACTTTCACTAGTGTATCAATCAGTTAGACTAGATACAACTAGTTCAGCTATGTTTAACTCAGTTAAACTGAACACAACTCCATCAACTCCTCAATCAACTCCACCAAACTCACTCACCTGAGCTCTAACTGAAGTCATCTTGCAATAGCTCCACTTAGACCCTAGGAATAACGTAATTCCTTCTGTCAGCTGCATGTGCCACATCCAGGCATCAAACTGAAGTGCTCCAAGAGGATAAGATAATGTTTATAGTCCAAATATTATTAAGAGCTAATAATATTCGACATATCTATTTTTAGACTGGCAATCTAAAAATAGATTCCGCCCAGTATGTCTAAAAATAGAAGTCCATATATTTTTCCCGACTTGACCAACCATCCACAAATAGCATCCTGAAACTCATAGAACATGATCCATATGTCTAAAAATAGACATAGTCTAAAAATAGACTTTGCGCCAAAAATAGCCTGCGGGCCCACTTAGTGAAGGCGACTTCTTTTCACTAAGCTCATCATATTGTTGCAATCTCAACATTGACATCATGTGTGTCTAGTTAAATAAATTCGTTGAATAGTTGCAGAAAACAATTAAAGAAATATCACAGTTTGAAACCATAGTGGGTGAGTTTGAGTCTACTTTATTTACCAATAATAAATTGATTCAAAATATTAACATCGACTGTGTGGAGCTATCTAAAAAGTGCATTGAAAATGAGACACAATTTGAAGGGAAATGTACTAGTGATGTCTCCCAACTAGCTCAGCTCTCTTTTGAGAAGAAAACTTTGTGTTCAAAGCTCACCTATGTTCAAAGGGAAATATTGGGATCGGAAGAAGTGTTGAAAGACACTTTGGAAATGTACTCTCAATCATATTGGCACTTCGATGTGATGTTACAAAAGTTTGTTATTGCTTTAAAGAAGTCATTGAAGATGAAATATATGTTACTGAGCTAGATATGCAAAGAATTTCTTCTCTAGAAGCTCACGCACATTTGTTTATTGTGAAGTTGAAGGCATCTCTTGAGCAAAATGATTTATTCCAAAAATGTGTAAAATATTTGGTCACAATTTGATGATGCTTTTATGAAGGAGAAAACTCAATTGCCACTTGATGTTTCCCTAAGAGAATCCTTTGGTTGCAAGGAGCTGGAACTAACTTGGTTAGCTATATAATGAGTGAAGTGGATCCAGTAAGATACCTCAGAGAAAAATTCATCCCTGAGAAAAAATCTCAGCCTAGTTGTATCTAAAGGGAAATGATTGGTTCAATATCATGATGCACTGAAACACTTGTTGGCTGGGAAGTCAAATTAACTAGAAAGGTTTTGGCAAGAACTATAGGTTAAAACTGTTGCATTGCATGAGGCCAAGGCAAAGTTCAATATCATATGGAGAAGCTGGAGAATGTGTTGAGGCATTAGAGGCAGAGCTAGCATATATCCAGAATTCAATTAACAATGTTTGAGAATCCTTTTTATATAAAGACACCATTCCTTAGAAAATAGAAGAAATCTTGGGGTAGCTGAATTTGCCATAGCAGTTTCATTCCATGGAAATTATTAATCTAATTGAATGGATTACATGGTCGTATTTGTTGAAATTGATTCACTTTCTGGAAGTTTGGAATATTAATTCCTCCAAGGGATGATGAAGCCAAGGAAAATATAAAATAATATGGAGAGGCTGGAGAATGTGTTGAGGCATTAGAGTCAGAGTTAGCATATATCCAAACTTCAATTAACAGTCTTTGAGAATATTTTTTCTAGAAAGACACCATTCTTTAGAAAATAGAAGAAATTCAGGAGGAGCTGAATTTTCCAGAGCAATTTCATTCCGAGGAAATTATTGATCTAATTAAATGGTTTGCATAGTCATTTTTTTGTGGAAAATGATCCACTTTCTAGAATTTTGGACTAGATAATGCATCCAAAGGATGATGAAGATGACGCCAGTTTTTAGGCACCAAATTCAGAAGCAGATGTTGTCAACTTGAGTCAAAGTCAAGCGATTGAAGCTTTGAGAAGGAAACATGAGGGTCTTCAAGGTAAGTACTTAAGTATGGTTGAGAAATTTGATTTTTTAGGGCAATATTTACTAGATATGAATCATCTTATTCAGAGATGGGAAGAGGACTTGGACAATGTTAAGGTTCCAGAATCAGTAAAATCGATGGAAGCAGAAGATCAAAATGAGTACCGAGCAGAGCATTGTATTAGTGTCTATCATTATAGAGGTGCCTATCAATAGAAAATGCAATTTTATTAACACATTTAGTTTAGTTACAGTGTTTTGATCAATTCACCTTTAAAATTCTTGATTATTTGTTGGAGATTGCTCAAAGTCATACTCCCAAGGAATATCATAACTAGACATTGCACGAAATCTGCCAAGTTATTTCAGACAATCATAACAAGAGATTGATGAGGGAAGTGACGATTTAGGCAGTTAGGCAGGTAGTATTGAATAGGTAAAAAACAAATATTCGGGTTTAAATCGATTTTCTACATCCTAATTAGAAGTGGCACAAGTGCAACATTGGGTAGAAAAGAAAAAACCGGTTAATGATGTGCCCCTTCTAGCAAGTTCAAATGCTTGAAAGAAATTTTATAGTCAAAATGATGGGAAACCCCTCGGATCAAGTACTTGTGGAGAATTCAGTAAAAAAGCACACATGCAACATCCAATAGATAATAACAATTTGGTTAATGATGTGCCCCTTCTAGCAAGTTCAAATATATAGCGGTAATGTTGTCAAAAAGTTTCTAAAAATACATCCCCTTGTCACTCTTCTGAAAAATAAAGGGAAGACAGATAAATATGAAAGAATTAATATTCTACCAAGGGATCGAGATGAGAAAGGGAAGACATAAATGTGAGAAGATTAACATTCTACCAAGGTACCCAAGATCAAATCCCAACATGCATAAAACCTGAAAATTGAGTTTTTGGTGGAGTTTTATCACGTTTCATATTCAACATTGATTAAAAAAAACATTAGGTGGTGTGAAGTGATAAAAATACATTGTACCTATAGAGTCGTGGGGAAGAAGGGAGAGAATTTCAAAATGTGTTAATAAGTATGAGGAGTTTCCTTCATGTCTCTAAGATATTAATGTATTTGCTCCTTCAGCAATTTCATCTCTATCTCATATGATTCCAGTAATGTCATTTTGTCAAGGGTTTCCATGACGCCCTATACATCATGCTTCATCATCCCGATATGAAACATAATAATGAGGGTGTTCTTGTTGTTGAAATGTGCTTTTAGATGTTCAACATCTGAAGCTTCCCTTCCATCTCCATCCCCTTCTCCTTCCTTGAGTTGTGTGGTGGGAGTGGGAATGGCAAAACCATTTGGTTGGCTAGAAGCACTATCAAGAGCAGTAGTGGCTGGCGAATAAGGACAACAACAAGGCACTCCTCCACAGGGCTATTAATACCTACATAGCCTAAAGTTGAAGGCATTGAAAATAACCAGAAATCCTTTCAGCAAGAATAGGGTAGCAGCCTCTCGGATCCTTTTCTTTTCTTCCAGTGGTGTTGAGTCTGAATATTCCCTAAAAATGGTGGTCACTAACCTGGCTAATTTATTATTTTTAAATCCCAAAAACTGATTTGGGTTTTGCTTGGAATGCACTTCTTCTGTAGGCCTTGTATAATCACTCCAGCTTGGAAAATTGGGTTCAGGGTTCAATCTCAGTGCATCCCTGGCACTACTTCTACACCACCATAACCATTTCAAAGTCAATGTGGTATGTATTTTGTCTAGTAAAAAATTCAAGTTAACAAAGTGGTTGGCATTAATCCAACGACCAGAAAAAGCAGAATGTGCAATGAAATTGTCCTCTTAACATTCTCTACCCTCCCTTTCCATAAACTCATTGAAATTTTCCTGGATTTTACTAACTCAAAAAACTACACCTTCTAGGAAAATAGAAATAAAACAAAAGGCCAATTCGTAGAGTCAAAATAGATTCAAGAAAACCCAAACCCTGCCGGCATTCGAGTGTCAATGAAGGGTGGGTGAAGAACTAAGGTTCAAGGAAGTAGGGCGAGGTTGTGAATAGCATTTGAGGATGACAAAAATGAATGAATATAATAATATCCATGTCATCATGACATGGGGAGTAATTCAAATGCAATAAACGTGAAACTCGGTATAGAACTTAAACGACTCCCCTGCTTTGAATTTTTCACAAAATAATCAAGGGAGCCTAAATATGGATACTTCTCACTGGCATTGGGTTGCATCTTTTGTATCTAATTATTCACATAATCAAAGGGAATATTACATGCAAATGCAAAAAAAAAACCGAAACAACACTTGCACCAACCACAGTTGTATCTTTAGAAAGGCCCATGGTGTCCTTCAAAAATTCTATAAAATGATCATAAGAAGCAAGCATGCCCATATTTAAGGCCATTGCTCAGAAAACTATTGAACCCACCCCTTTCCATAGGAATAGAACCCCTTCATCACCAATCATATGGTATAGTGCATGGAATGAATTTTTTGTAATGTTGTCGTTGCGCAGCAGGAAAAATTACATCCGCTTGCATGTGAATAAGAGATAAATCTACAGGACTTCCAACACATGCCCCAATAGCTCCTGTTATCAATCCACAAAGAGAAATCTGATAGAGAGGTAGTGGTTTCCCATCATTAGTGACAATTTATTTGTTTGTCAATATCCTAAATGATCCAAGACGTGTTTTTGTATAGGTTGTCTATCTTAACAAACTAGTTGATAACCCCTTGTAAAAAGCACCAAATCCCTTGTCCCTTAGCATGTTCTTTGAAAAATTATAACCCGACCCTTGACCCAACTGAATGTGGCCCTTGATCATGTCCATAGGTTGGATGACACACGTCGCAAGCATACTAGAGGCTCCTCCATTGACAAATAACTTCACTGTATTCCACACGATGCTTGTCTTGGGCTTCTCCCCTGCCATCTCTCTGAAGGACTCAAACACCTGATTGATATAAAACTACCCTCCTTCCTCTTCCTAACATCACCATTGATATGTGAAAAAATTGAAAAGAAGAATATGTTTGTCTACGCCTCCTCAAAAAGAAAGAAAAATAATATGAAGAGATCTAATCTCTGTTTTGTTGCAATGCCTCCTATTGGCGGGGTGAACTAGCACACGTCTCCAATTTCAATTGCTTCAAGGATGAAGAAAATGAATGTCTTCTATTGCCACTGTCTTCTCACCCAAAGAGGAAACTCTTATCACATAAATATATTTTTAATAATATAAAAAGATTTAGAAAATTACGTTAATAATAGTATAACGTAACAATGTTTATAAAGCTAATATATATACGAGCAATTTCCCCTAAAGGTGCAAAGGTACACTGAAGGAATAGAATATTTGATAATATCATCTCACCAAAATAGAGTGAACTAATTGCTATATGCATGCACATAAGTTTTATCGAACTCTCCACTGCAAGCACCATGAGGTGAGCCCATTTCTCACAACCTAGGTATGAGCAAAAAGTGTTCATAAACCTTGCCGTGAGTGTGCCATGCCCAACTATCTGTATTTTCTCAACCACACTTTGATGCTAGCCCTAGATTTCTATTAGGGCACAAGATCGATCTTTATCAAGGTCCTAGAGCCCAATAACTCATATTCCCATTGTTGCCCCTTACCGTTTGGGAAAGTGTTTTTTTTTTATACAAATGAATGATCCAACAAGTAGGCAAGAGTGTGTGTACATCTCACATTTGATAATGATAAGCGTCTTCTTGATGGGAGAAATTTCAACTTTTAAATTGGAGTTAGTTTATGCAAATCTTAGTCTGGACTTACATTTTTAAACATGGTTATGATCTTTAAAATTGAATTCAAAACATTCCAGACTCTCTCGCAACACACCTCAAGGACATATTTTTCCAAAACTCTTTTATAGATATTAAGCCTGACACAATTGGACCGACATGGAAGAATGGTAGATGGGGATCTTATGGCATTTCAAAAATACTAGTCCGCTTCTTTGTGAAGAAAGGTATAGCTAACCATCTCACCAATTTGAGCTCATGGGTTATTCCCTTGCAAATATCTGATAATTTTCCTCTGTTTATAATCTGGACAGACATTTCAAAAGGGAAGACGGCTCCCTTTAAGTTTAACCATTTTTTATTGAAAGACCTGGAAATCACCTCAATGCTCCGAGACTTCTAGAAAAAATTCAATTTGAGCATTGGAAATTTGGCTATGGACAATCTCTCTATAAGCTGAAAAAGCTAGAACAGGTAGTTCATTTTTTGGCTTGTCATCTAAGAAAAAAGAGTAGAGAAATTATACAAATCAACACCCATATTAAATCTGTAGAATATCCACATTCAACAAACTACTTCTCGGAGGCTTCCAAACAGAAATTAGCAGAATTGGATAGAAAAAAAAAAGGTAAATACTTTGTGTCAAGCATAGGAATGGCAACAGAAGATTCGTCAAATGTGGATTGATGAACGAGACAAAAATACTTGATATTTCCACAACTAGACTTCTGGGGATTGCATGCAAAATTATACTTGGAAAATCAAGAAAGACACTAGGGAAATTCTTTATGGACAAAATGATATTTAGAAAGAAGCATTCAGACATTTCCAATCATTAGTAAGAGTAAGAGATGCTCCTTCCTCTCAGAAATATATGGACTTCGTTTCTCTATATCCGCAAATGGTTGACTCTGAGAATCTCCTATATATTTTAGAGGGAGTATGAAATATTTTTATTATTTGTGAAGCAACAATGATATATACCCTAAATAAAGTGGGAATAGGGGTCTCCTCTCTGGTTGATAGGGAGTAATGATAAACATCACATTTGTATTATCCTCGTCCATGTGTCATGCACTAGGCCATGACTAACAACCATACATATAAGTGAAGGGCATGGAGGAAGAATGGTGAATGAAAGATTGAATAAACATTTGCAATTTCCTTGACGAGAGAAAATCCAAAATAGGAAGTGGACTGACAAACTTTAAGGATTGGATAGGTATCCAAGAAAAGAGTGGTCAATGAGGACCAATATTTTTTGAGGATTGGGAATCCAAGATAAGAATAGTCCTAAAAGGAAATACCTAGTGAACATATGAGTGGGGTACGCCCCAATTCAGAAAGGAAATTTCCAATACACCCACCCATACCCCAATTCAAAAAGAAAATTGCTAATACACCCATTGGTAAAAAATTTGGACCTCTTAGTGTTTCATGATTGGAAAAGAATTTGATTCTTGAACCTTTCTTTGGAAAAGAATCTGAACCTTTTTTAGATTCATGATTGAAACTCTTGAAAATTCCATGCTATTATTCTATCATCCTTATCAGGTTAGTGTCATGTCATTTGTCTAATAGATATTCAATATTTATGGCAAATTCAATCTATACTTCTCATATTTGGGGAGAAATGCTTGCAAAAATATCGTTTTTTGAAATACGTATACCTACGAGGATTTAACTTTAGGCATTCAAGTGTTTTAATTTATTCACTATTAGCAGTATCATAGCCGCAACATGTAGCTACATTTATTAGTAGTCTATAGGGACATGTCCCCTGCATTTCCTGCATCCCCCCACTCCAGGGAGGGGAAACATAGATGTCTCAAGGCATCACTGGATGTAAGAGATATAAATTTTTCCATCCTCGAGATGTCCCACTGTCTCCAAGGGATGTCCCAAGACATTTCCAGGTGCTTCAGTGATTCCATGCTATACTCAATGGAAATGGGGAGTGCCACTGCATGTTTTAACAGTTTAAGGGTTTTGTAAAATACCACTTTTTATCCCATCTTTCTTTCTTCTGTGTCCTGGAAAATACCATTTTCCATGCAATTTCAACAATTTCTAGAATATGTAAGGATGGTAGATATTAACTTAAGCACCATGAATATATTTTCAATTTGAAAAAATTGTCTACAAAAGAGTCCAAAACTTCAACGATTCCATAGAAATCAATATAGAAATAGTTTCCATAAAATCCACTGACATCTAAAATTCATATAAAGTTCCTTCAAAATAGTTTGACATTAACTACACTTAAAAATAGTGTTTCAAGCCACAAATTTGGAAAAAATCAGTGAGGATCTAAAATCTGACTCGAAAAAAATAGCTGAACAATAAAAAAATGAACTAGAAAACCTGAAGAAAAAAATCTTACTTTTTCGCTGCATCCACCAATTTTTGAAGGGAGTATTTTTGGTTCAATGAATCATTTTAGGCAGATCTCACCAATTAATTAGTGGTTTATGCAAATATTTTTTAACAATGCATTAACGATACGAATTGAATCCATTGCAAACATTGTTTATGTCCACCTAATTATTTAGCTTAAAGGAGTAAGCTACTATGACATACAACAGAGATTTGATAGGCACTTGGATTACTAGCTATGAATCAACGATTTTTATACACACTATATATACTGGTTTGTTTCATTCATCTCAACATATCCAAAATATTATACGAGATGAACATTATCTAACAAGGAAAAATGATGCATATGAGGATGTCATAGTTCACTTACTATTTCCAATAATCGCCACAATAGCACTATCTAGCCTTGAAATGTTGGAAAGGATTGGCACCCTGACATTGAAAATTTTCTCTGCAATATGGTAGAGTGGAAATTACCACATACTCAAAGTTTATGATGACCCAGATAGGTGTCCCGTGGTTGTGTTTAAAAGACCAATTGCAAAGTCGTCTTCTCAATGTGTTGACAATAATATTTTTCTTTGGCTTCTCCTTCACAACATTAGTGAAAATCGTGTGAGAAGAAAATTGTTAAGAGCCTTATATGCCGATAGCAGAGTGAACATCTAAAACATGATTAAAATCTTGACCAGATGTGCATTTTGGAAATGTTTTTGTATCTATAGGACTTTGTGGAACGGGTTTGTCCTTGGTTACATTATGCGTTCTTGCAATATAGGCATACTCTTGCGACCCAAATGCTGAGTGGAACTCTTGTTTATTGCCTCCTACTTGATTGAACAGTTGAAATCATAGTGCAAACAATTCATGTGCATATGAAGCTCTGTTTCTTTACTGTGTCGAACTACTTGGGGCCAGAAATTCAAGATTATGTGAGTGTTGCTTAGATGTATTTAATAGAGAACAATGTACAAAACCTGAATGATCTATAGCCATAGCCATCGAAAAACTACCAATCGAGGATGATACAACCAGTAATTTGTAGGCCGGAGTGGACATTTCCTCACTTGTTTCTACCACAAATTGTTGTTGTGGATTCGAAATAGTTACCAAATTTACATCTTTACGGGAATGAAACATAACAACATGTTGCATCACTTCCTTATCAATAGATTCAATCTCAGCATATAGCATTTGTCCCTTAATGCATGTCTCTTCTAGCTGAACCTGTTCCATGATGGCAAGTTCAGGCTCAACTCCCATCATCGTTTGATTCTGTTCAAGCATCTCAACCTTTTCAAACCCCATTGAAAAACCAGTCACTGAGAAAAATGCAAGAACAGTTGATAAAACCTCAAGCTAGGGATTTAGAAATGCAGATGCACAATGTTGAGACGGAATTGACATCTAACCATGTTCAAACCCCATTGACAAAACAGGCATTGAAGAGGACACAAAAATAGTTACCAAAGAGGGTTCAACTGTAATAGAGCTATTTTTTGAATAAAATAACTGACCTCTCTGTAAATAACTTAAAAGAGAAACATCGTCAATACTGGCAACTAAGGCCTCAATGAGTTGAGGAGTAGAGGGCTATTGTACTGATGCAAAACCAAAAGCCTCTTCATTTAAATCAGGTGTGTGAATCTCCATACAAAGTGCACCGGCTACCTCTGTAACAACTGATGGAAACACGTTATGATAATCTGACTCCATATGACATCCAAAATGATCATCCAAAGGTTGCATAGCAGAATAATCTCTTGCTTCATCTTGGTTCAAATAACCAACTTCTATAACAAGGGGGCTAGACTACTCTTCTTTGGTCTCCAACTCATTTGAGCATGTCACATCTTCAGCAAAATTTGAAGGAAAAAAGTCTTGTTCCAAGTAGATTTTTTTGCGGGCGGGAATTGGGAGCGGGAATTGAAATTAATCTAAAATAAAAATTAAAAAAAAATAAAAAAAAATATTAATACTAATATTTAAAACAAAAAATTATATATATAGTATCAAATTAAAAATTCAATAATATATTATGTTGTATATAAATTATTTAGTACATAAAAGTTTATGAAGAGATATTTATGTATTTCAATGAGTATAATTTTTTTGAAGTTTTAGTTGTTTATGTGGTCATAATTTTTCATGTATTGAGAAGAATTAAAAGACTAAAAATTAAAATTATGTGGTTTTTTTCTTGTTTAAATATAGAAATAAAAAGGTATGATAACATGTCCCCTCTTAAAGTTTGACAATTATTGTGTTTTTTGGACTAAGCTTCTACCTATCACAATGAGGCAAATTGCCTATATTTAGCATTATGAGAGGTTATGACCAATGGAGTAATTTCTATTGGGGCTTTTATCTTTACTAATATTTGCACAACATTACCACATTTTGCACACTAGGAATAACTCTCAAGGCCTTTACCAATATACATGAAAAGGGCCTTAGATTAGGAATATGGGCACCATTATTATTCTTTGCATGATAATAATTAGTATGAGGGAAGGTAAAAAAGGCTTTTATTTCTAAAATGAAGCTTCTCATGTCCAAGGGCCATGAATTGGCATTGAAAAACCACATAGATCCTCTCTAAATAATCTTAGGAATATATGGGATATCAATTACATTAGGAATTTTTTCACACCATGTATAGGATTTAAGGAATGTACCATAGGTAGGGGAGGTAAACAAGGGCATTAGGCCTTACAAGAAGCTTGTTAGTGTCAAGGGAAATGAGCTAGACTTAAAAACCACATAGATATTTTTTAAAGAATCTTTGGTCTTAAGTTGGGATATGGGCACCATAGGATTATTTCTCACCACATATCAGAGTTAGTGTCTATGTTATGGTTAGTAGAGGAAAACAATTGCCTTGTTCCCTAAATTAATCTTTCTCATGCTCAACTTCCATGAACAAGACCTCTAGATGGGAATATGGGCATTTAGTATGTGTTTCCCCATGGCATTTACTATGGCTAAAGAAGGACATTAAAGAAAAGGGACTTAAGTCTTAAATAATTAGTGGCCATTAAAAATGCTTCAAAATTCCACATAAATTATATTCTCTAAGGGATATTTATTGGCCTCTAGAAGGGATGTGTCTACCATTCAAAGGTTTTTCACACTATGATTGGGTCTTGGAGCCTCATCATTATACCTTAATGAAATTAGGAGGCTTTAGAATCACATATGATGCTTACAAGTGTAGGCTTGGTCAAAATAGGAATGTCATAAGGGGCTTAGGCCTTATTTGAATCTTTGATGATTAAGCTTTGGAATTAGTTCTCAAATAACATTAACACATAACCTCTATAGGGGATCTTCGGAATATATGGGGGATCTATAGTGTCATTGGTATGTTTTACATAGTAATAATGGGTCGTAGGCTTGTACTTTTGCAAACGGATGAAAAAAATGGCCTCAATCCCAAAATTAAACTTCTTTGGCTCACATTGCATGAAAAAAACCATAAAGAACAATATAAATCATCTTTGACAGATTTTAGGCCTCCATCTAGGATAAGGGCTCCATTATGAGTTTTTCCAAGTCATATATGGGAGTTAGGTCTTATATCTTGGCCAAGGAATGAAAAATGGCCTTATGCCTAAAACAAGTATTTATCATATTTAATGTCCATGAACAGAATATTAGAATGAAAATATGGGAACAAATAGTATGTTTTGCATAATAAGGATGGGTTTTATGGCCTCTATGATGGATATGGAAGGAAAACAAGATCCTTAGTCCCTAAACAAAACTTCTTTAGTTCAAGGGGCATGAATAAGGCCTCAAATGACCATACATATCATATCTAATATATATCTAGCCTTTAGGTGTGATATGGGTGTTATTTGAAGGTTTTTTATGACATATTTAGGTCTTAGGGCATTTAAGTTTGGCCCTAATATCATTAGGAGTATTTTTGCGCCATGTATGGCACCTGAGGCCTTAAGCATGGTCAAGGAAGGATCACAAGGTGCTTATGTCATATTTGAATCTTCCCATGATCAATGTTCTTGAAGAAGTATTCTAATTACTACACGAAACATCTCTATGGGATATTTGGCCTATATGGAGGATCTTTGTCACCATGGGTATGGTTTACATGGTAAGAATGGCTCTTGGGGAATATACTATCTTGAGGGAAGGAGAAAAGAGGGCCTTAGGCCCTAAATAAAGCTTCTTGAATTCGAGGAACATGAATTAACCCCCAAACAACCACGTAGATACTCTCTAAGGGATATTCGGATATCAACTTGGATATGGGAGCCATGGAATGTTATTCTACATAATTAAAGAGCCACAAGAATTGTTAGTATGTATGGTTTTCTAATAATAGTGTGTGCACATTCTAAGAATGTGAATGATTTATTAGAATTCGTGAACATTTTTGTAATGCATGTATCTATAGAATAATATGGCTTCACATTAATCTTCTAGATTTATATCAATTGACCATGTATAAATCAATATACTTTGAATTCAAATTAATGAAATCATTCTCTATGAATCTAGTGCAATAATCAACCATGGTATTTAATAATGCCACAAAAAAACCATAACAAATAGTGTGTCCGCAATTAAAAATTACTAACATAAATGACTAATTCGACATATACTTGTTGTACTTGTTATTTGGTCATATTTTTATTCTTGGACTATAATAGTCATTTATGTAAATCTTTATTAATTTTGTCACTTATTATCTAGTCATATATTTTAATCATAGACTAAATTATTCATTTAAGTTAGTTGTTTTTAGTTTAGTCACTTATTATCTAGTTGTATATTTTATTACTAGACTAAATTAGTCATTTAATTTAGTCACTTATTATCTAGTCGAATATTTTATTCCTAGACTAAATTAGTTGTTTAAGTTAGTCATTTTTAGTTCGATCACTTAAAATTGCTCAAATTTAGTAGTAGTTCACTTGAAATAATTACAGTGACTAACTTTTTTAGTCACCTAGTCACTAATTTCATCATTTTCTACTAGTGATGTGTCTTTAGAAAGTAGCTTGTTATGGATGTTGGTGTCACTTTAGAAGATAATCTTCTAGTTCTCTATTCTTTAGGATCATAAACTTTCTAATGCATTTCTTTAAGTGAACACCTGAAGAAACATGGCCAATTCAATAGATGAATAGATCATAAGATGACACAATCTTGTTCAATATTATCCTCATGTTTAAAACAATAAGAACATAGGGATTAACACAAAGGGATTAAATATAAACCCAAAATATTCACTTCAAAAAAAAAATTTAGCTAATAAATTCTCAAACTCTCTATGACTTATTTGAAAAAAAAAATAAAGCGAACATGCACATGGTTTCTCTAAATTTTAGATGTTTCACTACATATTTTTTTCAGAGGAAAAAAAACCAGAACTGAATTTCATTAAGTTAAAAAATTTCAGTTTACATCCATCTTCATTCATGTTCGCAAAGATCCCAAAATTATATGCCTCATATAATTTCCAACATATGTTAAATATACCATGTTAACACTGGAAAATCGTACAGCAGAAGGTGACATAAATTAATGTCATGCCAAAGTTTTATAGGGGTTGGAAACATTACAGGACCTGAAAGTATTTAAAAATATCAAACGCTGGAGGAAAACGAAATTTGAACTAGTCTAAAATGTTGATTGCGCGCATTATCCTTCGAGAAGAGCGCCTTATGCGTGTTTTTTTGCCCGATAAGTGCGCATTCCTGAAAGTGGCAAAATGTCACTTTTCGGGACCACACAAGGAAAAGGACAAGTTACTCCTTTTGTGAAGTTGCCTAAGGATAGCCACCAATGCCTCCTTAGACACTATGTGAGCACACAATGGAATATTTGGAGCACACAATGGAATCATACCTCTCCCTTGGGTCACCATCCACAATGTACCAAGGGAGGGAAGGAGGATTTGAAATCCCCTATATAAAGCCACCATGAGATGAAGAATGGGTGATCACATTGTTATGCTGGCCAAAATTGCCCAAGCAATACCAACAGTGTGTGACCCAGAGCTGAAGATAGAGGGGACTCAATTGTTGGCCATCCAACAATTTCAGTCCAACACAATAGAGATAGAGGGAGACTGCATCGAGGCAAGCTTGGAGTAAACAACATCCTTGCATCGGGACCTAGAACCATTGTCTAGGGGCCCTTTGGCAAGAGGGTAAAATTTCTTCTTCGTTTCAAACACTTAATAAGAGGGGCCTAGAGCCACCGTTTGAATTATTATCGTTTGTCTCTCTTCAATAGCTTCTATATATTTGTTTTTTAGTATTTAGTTTAATTCGAGTATACATTTGCATGCTTTTTCCTCTAGATTGTATGCTTATGAACACCCATTTCTTCCTATTACCAATAGTTTAAAGGGGCAAACCACACCCCTTAAGCTAGTGTGTTTTCGTACACTCGTGCACCAAGCACACTACAACAGGATTGGCGACTCCACTAACATTTCATTACCAAGTTTATGTGGTTGTGCCTTCTTTTGCAGGAGACCTCTGTCTATGCTGTAGAGTGAAGTTGAATATCCCTGATTTCTCTTACAGTCCCTAGATTCACCCTGAGTGATAGACTGAACAAGAGCAACTCTTAATTTTTTACTTGCAGGAATTTTGCGTGCTTGTTTTCCTCACAGACACACAGTGCGTGCGTTCAGTGCTGACCTGCTTGCAGAAAGTGCACCTGTCTCAGCCTTTTGCGGGCAATTCATATAATGAGAAGTTTCTCCCCTACTGCTGCCTTTTTCTGCTCGTAAGGTGCTTGGCAGCCCCTAATACACCTACTAGCACTGATTGTGTTACCCTGCAACTTGTTAAAGCTCACTCTTAGTTGCTTTTTGTAGGCTTAGTGTCAGTTTTACTTCAAGTTGATTTTTGCAAATTTCACACATAGCTTAAGTAGGGGGGAAAATAACTTGCATTCCGACAAAAAATTATGTTTTGAAAATTTAGGTACACACCTATATAACTAGCCAAAGTAAGTGGCCCAATACCATGCATGTATAGCTAGTTTTCTTGTTTCTAGTGTAGAAATTTTTAGTTAGTTCAATTTTTTCACTAGGAATTTTGGGACTAGGATTGAATTGTTTATAGAACAGCAAGTAATCTCTGCTACCTTTGAAACCTCGGATGATCCTAGCACTAGTAAAAAAATGATGAAATTAATGACTAGATGACTAAAAATGTTAGTCACTGCAATTATTTCAAGTGAATTACTACTAAATTTGAGCAATTTGAAGTGACCAAACTAAAAATGACTAACTTAAATGACTAATTTAGTCTTGGAATAAAACATACGACTAGATAATAAGTGACTAACTTAAACGACTAATTTAGTCGAGGGATAAAATATATGACTAGATAATAAGTGACTAAAGTAAATGTGACTAACTTAAATGACTAATTTAGTCTAGGATTAAAATATATGACTAGATAATAAGTGACAAATTAATAATGATTAATGTAAATGACTATTATAGTCCAAGAATAAAAATATGGCCAAATAACAAGTACAACAAGTATATGAATTAGTCATTTATGTCAGTAATTTTTAATTGTGTCACTCCATATATGGAAAATTGCAATTTTGGTAACAAAGTGTTACATTTCACTATAGGTGTCTCTGAATCCACTTGCAGTGTTAAAATTTAGAGACAAATTAGGGGTCTCTGAATTTACAGTGTTGAAATTATGAATACCCCTTTGTCTCTAAAGTTAACAGTGTAGATGGATTCATCTACAATTAACATAATTGCATGTATCATCTATCAACTTGACACTAATGCGTTCATTATAATTTTAGTAAAGGTAATATTAATTAGATAGCCAAATTTATATTTATATTTATATTTAATATTTGGCCATAAAGTTTAATTTTTAAACTTCATTGATTTATGTTAAAAGTGTGATTTGTTTTAAATCTAAGGTTAAATCTTCATATTTACATTTAATAACTAGATAAATATAACATTTCTTATGTTAAACATGTGAGTTAATTTAAATCTAGTATTAAATCATCATATTTACATTTGATAAATACTAAATAGATAAACCTACAATATATATTTATAGACCTATTTAGTAAATAGGTATGAACATTTTTTAATTTAGGTATGAAACTTAATTAAATTTTTAATGATGTATGAACCTTTGTTTTTTTGTAAGTTAATGTTATATTCATGTAGGAAAAAAGGAGTACATATAGCCAATTACAAAGCAGGTGGTCTCACCTCGACTTGGTTTGTTAACAAAAAATTGCACCAGATGCAAAAAAATGAAAAAGAGGGACTAGGGACATTGTCCATAAACGGCTGGGCCAGAGGCACCAAAACACATATAAAACATAAAGAACACAAAATAGCATACTAGTCGTTCAACGTGGTGGATGCATGGTTGTCTGCGGTTGTTCCTAGATGTAGTGGAGGACAGAAGTCACACTGACTGTGCCTTTCAAAGTGCGCCAACCAAGTCTCCAACTTTTCTACTTTCTCAGTGAGTTGATTTTGGCCTCGCCAAACAACTACCAATCTCTCCCGGACTTGGCACTGTAAATAGTGCATTCAGTCTAATGTTTCCATATGCTTTGGATGCTCCTCACGACATAATCTCTCAGTTGTGTCCACTCTTTCCATCAGGCTGTTGATAAGTACACGATTGTTCTCTAGGCAACAATGTTGGATAACCTGCCTCTCATTTACCTCAAATCAATCAAACCCTCGATTCCCCTTGCCACCATGGCCTCCTCTGCCCCGACGACTATGCTTTTGAACCCTCAAATCCCCACCTCTGTTATCCCCCTGCTTACCTCCTCACCTCCCCCATGCAAACCCACACTAACGAGTCATGCACGCTCGTAGTCTTTCCACCCTGGCGTGGAGCCGCCATGATTATTTTTTAGTCTGCCACCCCCACAGGGCCATGGATGACAGGGGAGGGAGAACACCCACACCACACCAAGGGCTTCATAATTTTCCAAGGTCGAGGAACCTCGCCGTGTGTAGATTCGAGAGACGAGACCCCCCACTATAGAAAAAAAAACCACCAGAAAAGGAGCCAAATGTCATCTCCCACCACCACAAGGAAGCACATAGACACCTTCCACTAACAGATAAAGACTTCTACCAACAGCAAAATCAAATACCATCACCCACCAAACCAACACAGGAAATTGAACGACAAACGATGACAAAGTAGCCAACACCTGAGTGTAACTTCCCCCAAGGTAGTGACCAGCCTCCAAATTCTCCACATAGAGACCACACACCAATCCACCAAACACCGTCACACCCACCCTGGAGGGCACTAAATTTTGAAAAGAAACTAGTTTTCTGCCACCACCCTCAAGGTTTCCTGGACTGCAAATTCTAGCTTCCTCTCTTATCACGAAAAAACAGACTCACTAAAAGCCAAGAAAAATGGAAACAAGTGATCTCACTTCCCTTCAACTTCCTATCCTCAACCCAAATCACTTGATGGCTAAGAAATTGAGCAACAAGGACCGATTGAACACACTGCACCAGCAAATTCCCATGACAAGCACACACAAGCCACTCCCTCTGTAAACTTTCCTGCGACGTTTACGCTTCCTCTTCAGAGGCCACCATCAGGACCAACACCAAACCATATTTAGGAGTCTAATGTTGGGCTCCCTCATCTTCCCTTGCCTTATCCTTTCACCACCTCTGAACTCAAATTCACAATTAATTTTCACACGAATTGCCAACGTGAAGGCAGTAACTCTCAACCCATAACCCATTAACCCCTCATCCCTAACCCCTGAAATCCTTAACTGTTAAATCCCCTAACCCCTAAGTCCATAATCCCTAATCCCTTAACCACCAACTCATTATTCATCTAACCCCTAACTGCGCCTAAATCCCCTAATCCATAAGCCCCCAATCCCTAATCCCTTAACCATTAACTCATTATTCCACTAACCCCTAAATGCACCTAAATCCCCTAACCCCTGACCCCCCAATACTTAACCCCTTAACCACTAACTCATTATTCCCCTAACCCCTAACCCTAAGCCCTTATTCCCTTAAGCCCTAAGCCCTTAATCCCTAATCCCTTAACCACTAACTCATTATTCCCCTAACCCTTATAACAGTCCTTAAAAATCTTTGGGATTATCCATTCCAAACAAGAGCAGGTCTTGTTGGGACCTACGATAGAGTTAATTCCCCCTTGTTGGCAAGATCAAAACGGTTAATCTTCAATATAAAAATGTAGATCAAATATTTCATTAAAAAGAGGGAACCATACCATCTTTTCCAGGCTATGCCTATCGGTCGCTTGGCCTCTTCTTGCTCTCACATGAATGTAGTCTTGCTTGACTGGTACAGAAGAAGGTTTCACATTATCAACTGTTTGTTTGGGACAAATTTCAGTTGTTTCATCACTGTTACATTCTTCAAGCTTATCCTTTAAATCATCCTAGTATTTTTTACTCTCTCCAACTTTGTAGTGCTTTCCATTCCTCTCAGTCTCATCTATTTCCTTGGTCTGTTAAGGGACAAGGTCAACAACATTAGGATGTTTTTGCAACAAACAAGGGTTTTTCCTGGACACAATCAGGTGGAGCAAGAGTATAATCGCCAAATTTCTCATGAATTTGGGACCCTCGAACTTAATCTTTTCTGTAGCAGTCATGAGGTGCAGTGTGGTTATTGAGACTTCATTAGATGTCCATTCATCAGACTTAAATTGTGTGACAACACTATGGCTAAGTTTGAAACTGGAGATTGAAGACACATTTGGTTTAATTGTAATAGACATTTTCATCAATAAATGTAAGGCAATGGCTAACAAATACTAGAAATTAATAAATAGAGAAGACATGGCAACAAGCAAGAGTACCTACAAAATTGTTACATTGAGACACAAATAATAAAGAACTATTGTGCACAAAAAGAGACCAACGAAATTATCATCTTAACCCCTAATCCCTTGAACACTAATTCCCAACCCCTAAACCCTTAACCCCTAACCCATTTAACCCCCTCAACCCCTGAACCCCTAACCCATTTAACCCCCTAAACCCTAAACCTCTAAACCCTAAGCCCCTTAGCCCTTAAAACCTAATTCCCAACACCTAACCCATTTAACCCCCAAAACCCCTAAAACCCTAACCCATTTAACCCCCTAAACCTAACCCCATTAACCCCTAACCCTAACCCGTAAAATAATTAACTGTTAAATACCCTAACCCCCTAAACCTCTAAACCTCTAACCCATTTAACCCCCAAACCCTAAACCTCTAAACCCTTAACCCCTAATCCCTAAACCCTTAACCCCTAACCCATTAAATCCCCTAATGCAACAAGAAGATGCCAAGCCAAACTGCATTACATTTTTACTCACAATGATGTTATTCATTGACAAAATTTATTCAAACCAAAAAAATTTCCATATCGTAGGGTAGGGATTAACTCGAAATTGATGGCCTTTTAAGTGATAATATGTTTTGTTTGATCATACCATGCCTGCCATGTGTTGATTTAGAGAGAAACCACTGCAAGTAATGAGATAGTCCCCAAAACACAGAAGGACCCATGAATGCGACTTTGTTCTGCCATGAGAATGAAGGAAACCCTTTAAAATACGCAATAAGAAAACGTGTGGAATTGAAATGTTAACTAAGGATAACATAAAAACGCGGTTGCAAAGAATTTGATGAAAGACACAGAAAAAAAGAATGCTATAGTGATGATACATCCTTGTCAGTCTTTTGGGAAATAATAAGTTTAAGAAGATCGAAACAACTCTTGGAGTCATGTTCAATGAGTGACCATAAACTTAGGGGTTTCAGAGTGGCTAATAATCATAGTTTATGGTGGATGATATTCACCATGCATAACATTTGTCATTTAGGTCATTTTTTTGGTGATCAATGTTGGTGAATCACTATATTATATCATGGTACCATATATTTCTTTTTTAAAGGAAAAAATCTATTGAACATGAAATAAGTTGCCTCTCATGTAAATGTTTAATGTCACGATGTTGTGAATGGTTTGCACATTATATGTATCATATATTTGTAATCACTTCTTTCAAGTTTACTTTAAGAAATAAATGAAGAGGTGCAGGGCCTTACCATAAGAAGGACTTGCACTAACTCGTCTCCTCATATCATTCAAACATTAGCCCATAAATCAAACACATGCTCTAATTTCTCTAGTATGCAAACCCTTGGATGAATATGATAATGAACTCCTCCCAATCGCTAGTTCTAACCCAAATATTGAATGTCTTTGGCTAGCATGTGTAAATGCCTTTAATGGATCCATGGATATGTATGAAATCCAATTTTGCATTGAAATGATACAAACACCCAAATTAACACGAGGTATAGAAATTTCAACCTTACAACTCACTCATCCAATATTAAATACTTCACTAATTAGTCAAGGGGTAATCTACTTAACTGTATATTAAATATTAAAAGAACTCATATTAATACAAGAAAATAATAATATTATTTAATATAAAGTTATAATATAGGTAGATGCTAAATTGGCATGTGAGACCCCCTTGTTCTTGGGACAATATATGCCCTTCATGCAATGATTTAGCTATTTAATCCATGGAGGTATACATACCTTAATTTCCCTTGGATTCAAAATTGTGACATTTAAAGGGGAAACACTTTAACACAATTCTAACAAGTAAATACAAACTTAATTTGTATATGTATCAAAATTAGTCTAAGAGTTGCATGACATGCTTAATTTTTCACGAAATTAATGGAACTCGTGAACGGTTAATCACAATAGGCATGTATGGTCGATTTCGATTATCATAGGTATGTTAGTTTGGTTTTCCCAATCCACAAATTTCACACATTGTTACTATTGTTAAAGGTATGTCAGGTTGGTTTACTTGTTCAATATCATGCACATTTGGTTGTGTTCATTAAAGGAATTTTAGTTCATTGACAAAACCAATAGTTTGTCAAGTTGGTCAACTTAGCGAGTTGTGTGTCATGTCAATCATCTTAATGAACAACATGTCATGTCGATTAATTTATTTATTGACATGCACATTCCATTGTCATTGTTAGTGATGTGTTAGGTTGGTTATTAACATCTAATTTTTATTAACACTATCTTGGAGATTAACCCTATCAACATGCATGTTTAAATGCAATTGCGAGAGGTATGTTAGGCTGGTCAACCCCATCAACAACATTTATGTTCAATTACGAATGTTGAGGCGTACCACATTGGTCACCTGATTACCAACATGTACCTTTTGGTTATCACTAGTAGAAGTGTGTTAGGTTGGTCAACTTGATCAAATACATGTATGGTTGGTTACAAGTACTAAAGCCTCATTTGAATGGTCAATAAAATAAATTGTGTGCAAATATTATTACCAATATTGAATACATGTTTTGTTGGTTAACTTAGTTAACATCAAATAAATTCAATACGATTGTTCAAGGCATCCAAGGACACTCAACCCATTTAAAGTAGTGCATAACATTGATGAGGGATTTCTTATTGCTTGGTGGGTGAAAATAGTGTGTTATTATTCCCCCACAAGTGTTCAATATTTCCATGTGACATGTTCACCCCTCATGGGCCGAATTGCCTTCTTAAGGGGGTTATTTATTTAAGACAGGGTTAGGTCCAAGTCGAGAGTGACTTTCGTAGAATAGAGACCACCTAGTTGTGATTGTTGAGTTAAAGTGGTGCTTTCATAGCTTTTGAGATGCTTCTACCACATTGCAATGTCTAAAATCAATTAATTGCCACTTGCTTGTGTTCATGAAAACAATTTCAATCCAAAAAACAAATGTATGTGAAAGCAAGTTAAATAGCCCAATTCTCGTTGACCCACACCACCAACGTTACTAGATTGATTTCTTTGCTTGTATTTGTTGGGGTTCAACCTCATCCCACCTAACATAAGTCATTTATTCCACCATTACATACACATGCATACTTCTAAAAAACATGGCAAACTTGACCATTTTCATACCTTACAAAAGAATTTCAAAAACATTGTTACATTTACACCACAACATATACATATGTGGAATTTGTATCAATATTTCCTAAATTGCTATATAGTTCTCTTAATTGAAATATTCTACTACCTTGACACCCCTTAAACCCTATGAAAATTTTTGTCTTGATTTCATGACCCTCTCCATTTTTCAATTTCTTTAAAATAATCTTATAACACCCTCCATTAAAATCATTACCTACACTTACATATATTCATTAACTCTATAACTCAACAAAGATTAAAACTACAACAATAATATAATTATAACACTATATAAATGAGATATCTTCACATCTAAAACTAATGATATATTAAGGCCGATATGTTTCATTGCTTCCTTGAGAACCTTTTCCCTAGACCAACAAGGACTCAAGAGGCTCTAGTGACCCTCATTGCGAGGAAATGCATAAAAAAGGCCGGAACTTCCAAACCTTGGGGAATCCTTCCCACTCTCAAATTTCGGAAGGTGAAAACAAATGCATTAGGAGGGAAAATTTCCCTATCCACGGATAGAATGCTGAAAAAATGAAAATAAATTAATAAAAAATGGCGGTGAATTTTTTTTACTCTTTTTACTGAAATCTGAGAAGGTAAAAACAAATTCATTTGGAAGGAAAATTTCCCAATCCACCGATAGAAGGCTGAAAAAATGAAAATAAATTAATAAAAAATGGAGGTGAATATTTTTTACTCTTTTTACTAAAATCTGAGAAAGTAAAAACAAAATATGAGAAAGTAAAAACAAATGCATTTGGAGGGAAAATTTAAAATGCAAATAAATTAATAAAGGAGGGAAAATTTAAAATGAAAATAAATTAATAAAAAATAGTTTTTACTGAAATCCAGTAGAATCACTGGAACGACAGAAAACGCTGGTCCAAGGGTTTTCCAAGGGTTTAGAATTTGGGCTCACTGGTTAATGGGGTGGTATGACCCTGGTAATCAATGAGGGATGTCATTGACGCAATGAATGGAAAAATGCTTGACGGGGGAGCATCACCGTTAACCTAGCCCAATCCAGAGGAAACAGGGGCAGTAGTGGAGGCTGTGGCTCGCGTGGCTACCGTGGGGGCGACGGTGATGGGGTTACAGTGGAAGTGATGATTGTGGAAACCATGGTTATGGCGATGGTGGTGGCTATAGCGATGGTTGCAGTGGCAGATCTCGCTATGGTGGTGGTGGTTCTGACGGTGGCAGCTGAAGGAGATAGGAAATATGATGCTGCCCTAGGTTTTTATTTTTGTCTGCAAGTGGTCTTATGTTTTGGTTCTGTAATAATCCTGTTGGTGGTAGAGCTCTATGTTGGTAACTGTCCCTAGGATTGGTGTTTCGATGTTCTGTAAACTCTCTCTGGTTTTTTATCTGGATCTCTGTAGCTCTGGTTGAGCTGTATCGAAGCAGAACGTATGGTTCTAATAAGAAAAAGAGGACCGGGAAGAAATTGAAGCCCTAACTCAGCCGACAATAGACAATAATGAAGACAATCAGCAGACAGATGTGTCCAGCCCAGATGAATATTAAGATGCTTCTGGCAGCGACGAGGCCGAAATCGATGACGAGGTAATTTTGTCAAACTCCATTTCTTGATGAAATCAACATCTTTCTTATTCTGTCTCACATTGTCCTACCACTTGTTCTACACATGATCTAGGTGCATTTAAGTTTTAATCTTAGCCTTTTGTGATTATATCTGGAGTTAGTTAATTTATAGCATTCCCAATTTCATTGGGTTTTAAATGATATGTTTTATTTTGAATTTTTTGTTAGTTTTATTAAGGAGCTTGAAAAATCCATGATTTACTAAATGGCTAAATAATGGATTCAGAAATTTGTCTAAACATACAAAATACTCTAGCCGTCGATCAGAAAGAATATACTGGAGTTAGTTAATTTATAGCATTCCCAAGTTCACTGGGTTTTAAATGATACGTTTTATTTTGAATTTTTTTGTTAGTTTTCTTAAAGAGCATAAAAAATCCATGATTTACTAAATGGCGAAATAATGGATTCAGAAATTTGTCTAAACATACAAAATACTCTAGCCATCAATCAAAAATGAATATACTAGAGTTAGTTAATTTATAGCATTCCCAAGTTCGCTGGGTTTTAAATGATATGTTTTATTTTGAATTTTTTGTTAGTTTTCTTAAGGAGCATGAAAAATCCATGATTTACTGAATGGACAAATAATCAATTCATAAATTTGTTTAAACATACAAAATACTCTGGTCGTCGATCAGAAACGATTATATTAGTAGTTGTTCCTAAAGTAGTGGCTTCTAAAGGTGCAAAGATACACCTAAAATAATTTATCTAGTCAAGATTGGAGAAGGATTTTCTTTCATTGTTGTGCGCAACATAGACCATCAGGATCAATCTCAAACAGCTTTTCCACTATCTTAGTATATGCGGTCTCATGGTGCTTCTCGTCTACAGCAATAGTTCCAAATATTTGAGCCAATTTCGAATCATTGTATCCTTTAGAAAATCTTGCAGTGTTTCCATGTGATACGAGTGTTGCTCTCTCCTGGAAAGAAGTGTATAGGAAGCCCAGATAGGGGCTATTTTATGTGCGTGGATCCTAAATAAGCCAAAACGTGAAGTCCGATAATATTCATCAAGAATATCCTGCAGAAAGCTCCCAACATGCAATATAGAAAATCCAGTAAAATAGCATTACAAAATGCAATCCCACAGCCTGTTGACACCAATAGTAAATGTAATAAAATACTTCAACCATATGTTTGTAAAGTTTAAATGCTTGTGTCATCACTTACCATTCCAAAACCAATCAAATACTGTATGGTTTTCTCAACCTGTCTCATGTCCACTCGGCCACACAAGTAAAGATACTTATTAAGAAGATCACCGTGTCTATTTTCCTCAGCTATCCACATACATGTCCACCTTGCCCAGGATGTGGGACTGGCACCAGTTTCATCTCTCACACCGTCCAAGGTGTTGATCATGGTCTAGTAAGTGGGAAACGCTTCCTCGGTAATCATATCTCCCACAAGGCAAACTAAATAGTCATTCAAGTGATGGCTCCCACAACTCTCTAAATTCTTCAAGGAAGCCCTCAGAAGAAGCATCAGGCAAAAATTCCTGACTCCTGTGGCTGCCAAGACTTCTCAACAGTCTTTAAATGAACCAATATATTGTCTTCTGCCCAGTCCTCGAGTGATTTAAACATCTCTATCATCTCAGGTGGCATGGAATGCGTCACCTGCTCATGAACTTCACATGGTTGGATTTTAATCCTTTCAACTTCCCTAAAAAATGAAACTAATGATATCAGAAATCACAAGTCATTAGTTCATAAGAACTGAAAATATGATTGATGAGATACATGAGGGAATTAAGTTCACGCATTCCCCACAATATACCAGACTGTCATAATCTACTTATGAGTCATGACTACATCACCAAACATGACAATTAAATGGGAATCTGAAACTTGATCTATGGATAGATGCCAGATACAAACAGCCTAAAGAAGACAGGGACGCTACCTATTAAAATAATCAGAAGAGAAAAGTCAATCCCACTACTCTGATTGAATTGAGATGGAGAAAAAGACCATTTACGCTTTAAAAATTTGTCTTGAGTTTCTCTAATCTAGCTTTTATATTGTCCACCTAATTTAGGTGGAATATGTGTACAAGATGGGAGAATCACTTTCTTATTTGTCTTTGGAGCACCTTTACAAAAATCTCAAGAATATTTCTCTACTACCATCAATGCAATAGCCAAGTCAGTCCTATTCCACTGAAACTGGAGTTTTAACTCAGCTACGCAAAGGAAAGGATTCCTTCACAGCTGCAAGCACTGTGAAAGGCATGGACATTCCAAAATATAGACATTTTTTGTAATAAAAAATAAGGCTCAAAGTTTGATAGGCTAGCATATGTGAGTGCATTTTACCATGCCTCCAAAGTCTTTATACAATGAGACTCATCACTCTTGGCACAGGGGTGAAAAGGAATAGTTATATTCAAGACAACATTCTGGACAATTAAATAGAAGTGATCCATCTTTTCACAGAAATAACAACGCCATAATTACAAAATATGATGGTATGATGGATACAAAAGCATGACCACTGAAAATATGACCATCTACTGACATTTAGAAGATATGAGAAAAACAAAATTTTCAACATGTTCACAAAACCACGAAAAATGTAATATAAAAACAAGAAGAAAATGCAATTTCCTAAAACCACGATACCTTGTCGAGATAAACAGGCTCAGCAAGAGAATATTTATATCAAGAATAAGATATAGAGTTAAGGATATACTACAATCAGTCGAGATGCAAATATAATATCTGCATTATGACATATTACAAAGAAACAAAAGGAAAAAATTTAAAAATAAAAATCATCTTTTCGAGATAAACAGGCTCAGCAAGAGAAAATATTTGTATTAAGAATAAGATATAGAGTTAAGGATATACTACAACGAGTCTCTTTGAACAAAATATGTAAATATAATATCTGAATTATGACATATTACAGAGAAACAAAGTCGCTTTGAACAAAAGATGCAAATATAATATCTGTATTATGACATATTACAGAGAAACAAAGGGAAACATTTTAAAAATAAAAATCGACACTTGCAATTCAAGTTGATCTCGCATCCTAAAATAGGAGAGAGTTCCATAATGAGATAACTTAAGCATTATTTATGACAAGAGAAGAAAGGTGCTTGACAGCTAAGGGCAGGGAGATCCCTATATCTATGCTTAATAAACTTTAATTAATCAATATTAATTAATATTAATTAAGCAGATCACAAAGGTTTTGAAGGTCAAGAAGAAGGTTATTGAAGCAACGCTTGTTTCCATTGTCGGACTAGGGGAAGCTGCTGCTGTGCCCAGAAATATCATGACAATGACCAAGAACGCTGCAAATACGTATTTAACTAAGCCTGTTATTCTTGCTCACCCACAAGAAACCTAGTGTTACAGAAGATAATGGGAAAATCAAGCACAACTCTTGCCAAACAAGCCTGAATCTCAAACCAAGCACCGCTTGAATGTATAATTCGAGTCTTAACAAGCCTGAATCTCAAACCAAACACTATTTCAAAGTATAGTATTTTTCCCGAGACTCGAACTCTCAATCATCTTGTGTAAGCATGTGTTGTAACAAAAAACAATTGTTGTTAATCTTTGTATTCTGCATTTTTGTCTTTATTTTGTTGTTCTTGTGACTGGTTGTAGAATACTCTGTCAGCTGAGCGAAAATCCTCTAAACTACTGTGTGAATTGGCTAAGTAATACATGTGTGCAATGAGTGGAGTTGAAAGGGGAGTAGACTCCAACAAAATCTGAGCTAATTTTTTTTCAACTCATTCTCTAAACTACTATGCGAATTGGCTGAGTAATACATGTGTGCAATGACTGGAGTTGAAAGGGGAGGAGACTCCCACAAAATCTTAGCTAATTTCTTAGTTTACTCATCCATCAAACATGTGTCCAATACTGCTATGTATGTTCTTTATAGATTGTCTGCATATCTCCACTCTGGTGTTATGTGTTAGCTGTAGTCTGCTGTGAGTAGATTGCGTGGAGGTTGAGCTGAATAGATGCATGAGGGAGGCTAAGGGGAGTCCAATTGTCCAAATCTGAAATAACTTTGCCTTGAAAATTGCCAATTAAACCTTACCAGAACATGTGTACAGGCTGTTGTGTGGATTATTCTCAGGCTGCTGCGTGGAGTTTGGAACTAACAGAGCGTATTTCGAATTTCCCTTTCTTGCAATGAATATGCGTGGAACATAAAGGGGGGATTGAGGTTGGGTCTACAACAATTTGTGGTATCTACAAAATTCAATGTGCTCCCTCCTTGTCTTGGCTTGTTTGGCACTTGAACATTTGGACCCTAGGTGGATGTTCTAATCACCCTTTGACTCAGCCTTTGAATTCATCTTGATTTTCCATGTCATTTTCCTTGCCCCTTTTTACTTGGAAAAATAATAAACAAATCACCACTTATTAATTTTTTGAATTTTTCTTCACTTTTTGCCTCTAACATTAGAGAAAGTGGGTTTTGAGGGAGCAATAATGATTATTTTTTTACCCTCAAAGTGTACATTGGAAGAATGTTGGGATGTAGTGCATGAATTTTTAGTACTTATAAGCCCCCAACATCTTCCAGGCTCACTAAGTTATAATTTTAATAGACAAATTGCCCACCCCGAGTCTTCTTATTTCTGAATGAAGCTTCTTTATAAAAAAAAAGATCATAATCTTCATCATCCTCATAGTCGTTTAGTGATGGGTTACCCATAAACAGAAGCCTCATGACCTTGGTCCTCAATTCTTACATACTCCTCATTCTCCTCCATAGCCGATGCATATTCATTAGGGAGTTGTCTTTAGTTGCAGAATATTCACATATTTCAAGGTAATTATAAATAATTTTCAAACTAACAACTTCATCTCACCACCATGGCACAGAAGAAGATAATTGTGGAACTAATGAGATGACCGATAACTCCCAGTAATAAATTAATTTGATGCCTGCAAGCTCAGTGATGTGAAATTAACGAAAGGAATGACTTGGCCATTGCTAGAACCATGCACATGAGCCGATAAAGAAGTGGTTGGGTCTCCGTTGTCCAAGCGAAGGCTTATACCCTCCATCACAATTTTTGTACATGGAACGGTCTAGCTACATGCAAGTTTTATTGCCTCTTTCGTTGCCGAAGTGCCAATGATGTCTATGTATGTCACATTGTGAACTTGAACAACGAAACTATGATTTTTGCATGGTTTTAACAGATTGTGGCATCACAATGGAGGGGCACAGTAATATTGATCCATAATAATGGTATTTGAGATGTTAATCATGTTCACATGTTGGAACACTATTTGTTGGGCATACCCAGAATCCCCTGCCATGTTTTTATGCATATTGATTCATTTTCTGTGAAATTGAGGGAAGATCTATTAACAACCACGTCTCAAATGTATCTTCTGAATCCCTGCTGCCAAGACTTCCAATACTTATTCCATGCCCAGGCCCACAAAATAGTTTGTTGATTTCAATGTCTGAGCTTTGTGTAACTATAGAAACACAATCATCTCCTGTTGCAATTGTGCAATTTTGAATCACTACATGTCAAGAGGCTGAGACGTGAATTCCATTTGTATTTGGACTATCCCCAAGAGCAACAATTTCCAAGTTCGACTTGAACATGTGTTGACTAAGCTATTTCAAAATGGATTTTTGGACTGTCCTTGAACTTCAAATCTCTCAAATGTACATTTGAGCTAGAATATACCATAAATGATGTGGGGACACTGTGGAAAATATGGTTTTGGTCTCGATTGCAATCACCATCCCACCATTTATGGGCCTTCCCATCAATAATGTCTCTGCTATCAATAGCTAATCCTTGGACCTTGGAGAACATAAGCTATTCATTGATGTCTTAGAAAAATTTGGTAGAATATATTCTCCTTAGACTTGGCACCCAAGCAGAGGAAAGTCCATGTTATGTGATGCATCCTCAGACTTTGGGAAGTCATCAAGAATAAATAGATATCTTATTGACATTCCATGAAATTTTTGGGAGATAGTAAGGCTAGATATTTGTCATGTTAATTAGTGGTCAAGAAATAGTCATTCTGCAATTGATGGCACAGTCTATTAGTGGTCGTAGCTTGTGGAATATAAAATTTCATACATGATTGTTTTAAGATGGCTGCAAGGATTAGAATCATTACATCTGATTATGCAACACATTGTGTCTGAAAATGTTTGCACTGTGGAGAAGTTAAATTGAAATAGGGGCATTCTTGTTTGCTGCAACCACAAATATGACATTCTTTTATACCAAGGATCTTACTAAGCTAATTTTTGCTCTTTCAAGATTATTTTACTAATAGTGTTCAATGTTCTAAAATGTGTCGTTATCAAAATTTGACTTTTGAAGCCAATGGTATTTTTTTTTTAAATTGCATCTCTAGAAAATATTTTGTTTTTCTGGACATTTAATGTAGTTATAGTTTATAAGCTTCAAATTCCATGAGCACTGATTATAATTTAGTTCACTTATCATATATTGGCAATTTGAAATTGCATCGTGATGCATTCCAATAATATAAATAGTCAAATTTGCATTTTAGGATCCTATAATGAATTGTGGAACAAAATTTTGTATTTTCATACTGAAATATAGTGTTTAGTGTGTCTATTTCCATAATGCTATTTGAAATTGACAATAACTGAAGGGGTTGGTCAAATTTGAAGGTTGTTGCTACCTTCTATTGTTGGTCATAGAGTCTGTTTGATTTTCTGTTTTCAATTTGTTGTGCAAAATTTCAATTTATTTGCATGCAATTGTTGGGTTCATAAGTCATTTTTTTATTAACCTTGTTAGTGCCCAAATCATGTTACCATAAATGGAATCACAGGATATTTTTCCAAGAGATCGTCAAGAAACAGAAGGAGTATTTAAAAACATCTATAATATTTTTTTGGAAGTACTATAGTACACAATATCATTGAGTACTATCATGGGAAAGCAATGTTTTGATGTAAGTTTGGTTGCATTGTAGGAGGAAGGCTTTACTTTAGAGTAGCCTTGAGCTGAGTTGTTGATTGGATTGTTTGGACTATATAGAAAAATAATTATTTTTTACTTTTTGTTTATATTATACATGAAAATTAAAAATTCTAACATTTAATAAAATCACAAATCTCACGTTCTTTTATACCAATTTATGTTCTTTCGAGATTCTTTTCCTAGAATTGACTATTGAGTAGTCTATGGATGGAGGAGAATCGAGATTAAAACTTGAAGGTTTGACTACTAGGTGGGAAAGTTGTTGTTGTAGATTGCAAAGACTTGAAGAGTTTCCATTGTATAATGCAAAGTTTTCATGACTTTCTTGTAAATTGAAATCATGAAGATTCAACAGATTGCTAGGATTGTTACCATGTCTTTTGAGAGGATGGATTAGAGCATTGACCATTAAGTGGATTTAAGATTGAAAATGGGAGGTTGGATGATCAAAATGGTAGTTAGAGACACCATTTCCTATCAAAGTTCAAATCCCCAAATATTTGTACTATGTGGAGTAAGGATAGAGCTAAACATTAATGATTATAACTATAGGTAGAACCAATTCTCACTCGATTTGAAACTGCGTTTGCTCATATTTTCTAGACTTGAAAATAACATATTCAACAATATCATAGGATCGTATCAACATACATCAAAATTTCCAAGGAGCATGGCCTGAAGTTGTGAACTAAGATGGACAAATTTCAGCTTGTCCATTATTAAGAGTAAAATCCAAAATCATGTTTCAAAATATGGTAATACACAACAAATATAATAGCTTAGGAATAAGTGGAAAAGAAGGCCCTCATGCTTTTGTGCAGTGTTGCTCCAATTGCATGAACTTATTTTTTTGGATATATTGGATATTGGGCCTCTTAACCTTGCTAAGCAGTCCTTTAATCTCTGACACTTTGTGATTGCCACTTCAAGGCATTCCTTCATTGTGTGAGGCAAGGGATATGTTGACTAGTTAGTGAATAGTAAACACCCCAATGTGTGTGGTGTTCTTGGCTTTAATAGCTTTAGTAGAAGGCTGAGAAATTGACCTTTGCCTAGAGGAATAACCATAAAGCTCTAGAAATGTTTTGCAGTCACTCCCAAAGTTCCCTCTATGGCTTGGGCTCATAAGGAAACAGGCTTATTTAAATTCCATCATAATAGAGTTCATTTCTTTGCAGTAAGTTCTATGGTTTTATCTTCACCTCTTAATTGATGAAATTTATGATTAATAACTCTTTAGTAAAGTTTAATATATTGTAAACTTGATTACATTAAATTATAGTATTGGAGTGTTAATACTCTAATATTATGCACTTGGATAACTCATTATATTAAAAGGTACCCCTTCAATGGTATTTTAGGGATGTCTTTGAGAAAGTAGCATTCATGGGACACCTACCCTAGTGGAAAAGATGTGTCCTTGACCCACATGTGTTTTTATGTGTATGTGTGTGTTAAAGGGGCTTCCAATATGAGGATGAGTTGCATTACCCTTGAGATGCATTATCCAGTCACTTATAAATATTCATATTTAGATTGGGTTACATGTTACATGGATGCATTTAGTTTTATCTGTAAATAATTTTATTTTCCCCATTTTTTCACAACTTCATTCTGCTTTTAACAATTTTCATTATAGAATAAGACAAATTTGTATGGTTAAACTGTATTTCACACACACATTTGTCATTTCCTCTGAAGGACCCAAATTTCTTGGATAATGATACATAGGATTGAATTGAAAATTTAAATGGAAAACAAAAACTGGCATCATGATTTGGACATAGCTAACATAAGTTGCTCTGATACATGTTCGGATTTGCAAAGAAAAAGAAGCAAGTGCTAAAAATGTTATGTGTTATGTTATTTTTTATAACTTATTTTCATTTCAAACATTTGTTCAAACTTTGTCAACTGATAGGTACCCCAATAAGAAATTGAGCACAACAACATTAACACTTGCAGATTCAACATGTATGATTAGAAAATTTTGCATGAGTCCTTCCTATTATCACTTTGTACTTCTTTTGATGCATGTGAAATAACCATTTAGGTTGAACCTAAGTACCACCAATAGAACCACTGAATTTACACCATATGCAAATACTTGAATTCTATTGATGGAAAAATAATTGCCTCTTTTATTATTCGAAGCATCAATTGTATCTATATACTGTTCATAAACATAACAATTTTAAAAATAGGAGTGAAAAAACATCTTGCACAAAGCAATAATTAGATCATACTGTTGAACCCTTAGTTAAAATGAGAGGGGGGGTGAATCAGTTTAACACATTCATGGTCTTTTAAAAATTTTCAATAAAACTTATTAACACCGTCATTTCATGTCCAACTTAATATGTGAGTAATCTTAGAATGTGAGCAGCAAGCATTAATATAATATAACAGTAGACTTAATATAAGAGCAACAGGTATTAAGCAGATGATATAAATCAGATCAACACATAAACATCATGCAAAGAGACACCAGATATATGTGGAAACCCATAAAGGGAGAAAAACACATCTTATTATTGTTGTGATGCAAAGGCAAGCTCCAACTCCCTCTCACCACTATTTTTCTATAGGCACCAACCTACAAGAGGCTCCAACCTTAATTCTGCAAGCTACAACTTGCAAGGAAGCACCAACTCCCTTCAATTTTCTGCAGGCACCAACCTACAGGAGGCTCCAACCTCAGTCAGCTACAATTGACAACTATCAATTTGCTGGCAGTTTAGAAGCTCTGACCTCGATTTATTCATTGAATATTTATTTGATTTACCTCAGATATCAACTTTGTTCTGTAGCATCTCTTTCTGCTCTTCTTTTCTTAATCTTCTCTGCCTCACTCTTCTGTGTTCTACTTCTCTATATTTACTCTCTCTTATGTCACTTGTGCATATCAATGTAATATTATATATAGAGTTCCTCACATGATTGTTTGTATTTCACAAAGAGTTTGGAGTGAACAGTCATGACTCTTTGGCTTCTGTATTCTTATTCCTTTATCCGACTCATTTTTAAAATTATAACAATATGTACAAATTTCCATGCTATAGTGGGATTTTATCTTTTCCTCAGGATACTTGCCTTTGCATCACAAACAATATAAAACAAAAATTATTTACATTTTCAGTTACACATTTCAATACCACTCTGTTCCTTTTCTGGACTTTCTTTGGCTTTACTGGGTTTGTCTCTTCTGTTGTTGTTGAGTGACTGTTCTGTATATTTCTGTTCGTCATGCCTGCAAAATTCCTTGTGACTTTTCAGTTCCTACATTCTTTGTTTACCTCTGTTAGGCTCACATTATCATCCCTGTGTTTATTCACCTGTTCACTATACTTTTTTGCACCTGCTGCATATATATAACCGCTTTTTAATATAACAGCTGACTTTAAATCTGGGAAAACTCTAATGGTTCTAATCTCTTGGGCTGACACTTTAATCAACTGTGGAGGCTTCTTATACTCACGATTATAAGGCCCATAAAATACATAATATGCTCTTGTAATAAACCCAATCAATGTTTTAATACAATTTCAAAGCAATATTACAGCTCACTATATTAAATATCAGCGTAGTATATATATCAGCATATGTATATGTTTCCCACTTAAATATATCACTTGATAACGCTTACCTCCACAGTCCCGTTTAGCTCTCACTATACCCCGTTCTCCTCTACATGGTCTTCCTCAATTTCCTTTTGATTTCCCACACACAATCAAACGTATGCATTTTATAATTTATCCTCTTCCATATTATGACTATGGAAACCCTTAAATATTTTCAGTCACCGTCTTACAATAAGGTTTCCGCCCTTATTTTAATAACAGACGTTTTTAATAAATTACTATAGGCCTCGGCCCCACCATACAATCAACGGAATCAATCAAATACACACGTCCGTACCTTAAGTTAACCTTCGCGCATCTTCCCAATATGATCACCATCCGATGGCTTCCCTCCAGATCGACAGCTTGTATCGATATCGCACGGGGTCCTCAGTCGAGAGTTAATGCGCGATGGCGCGCAGTGAGAGTGGTTTTTCCAACTTGCTCTGGGACACGCGTCGTCCGTCCTGTGGAATCGCTCCCAACTCCTCAAATACCGCCCACCATGTAAAGGTGGTGCGAGGAAAACCATAAACCGCCGTCACTATTCATCTGGTCATGGTTATGCCCTTTTTGGCTCGGGGTTCTACCTAACTTCGCGTTCCTCTACCGGGTTCCATCTTCTGAGTTCCGCTAAGCTTTCGCGTACAATACTAACTCATGGCTCCAATACAGTTCAATGATACTACTCAACCGTTATCATTATAACGAATCTCCATTGTAGTTAAATCTCATTCATAGCAATCGGACTACGTCATCGATCTAATTTCACGATCTCTACAATGTGATACTCCAAAAAGGCTACACACGCATTGAACTTTTCCATCTACTAACTTCCACAGTAATGTACATTCACCATAAAATACATAATTTCTTCATAAAATTGATTATATGAATCCAGCCCAAATTCGTAACATATCAATTCAATTTAATACTTCAACCCAGAGGTTTTAAACTTGACTTCACCAATATCGACCACAAAACCTCTACACAGAAATTCATTCAGAGCATTTCCCATACAATTATTATTGTTCCATCACCTGATTACACAGTTTCCTTTGCGGGTTCACTGTGTTATGACTGTAATTTCCTTAGTATATATATATAACCTCAGATACTATACTCCACAGTAAATCCATGTACAAAGTTAATCATAATTTCACATAGCAATGCTATCTCCTTTGCCTTTCTTTTGCTATCTCTCTTTGTCTCTGTTTCCTCTGATGCCTCTGCTGCCTTTCTGCCCCTTGAATGATGTTTCAGGTGCTCCTCCTTTGTCATCTCCTTTTCCATTAATGACAACATTTCCAACACATACTAGCAAGCTAAGAACCTTCAAATTATTCATGACACCATTGCGCAAAGATGCAAATAATGGGCATTAAACACATGCCTCAATCTTGATAGAATATGAAATTTTGAATGATTGGTTTCATGTAAATGTACTTCACAACATGCTATATTGTGATATGTGTGCACATATTTTCTTAAGCTCCACACAGAAGAAGGTTTGAGAACTAAGGAAAAATATTTATGATGTTACTTGTTTACAAATTTGAGAAAGCCTCAAGGTTTACAATCAAAATCTAGAAATTTTGTTTCCTGGTGGAATGTGAGACATTCTTGGATTTGTATAATGCTTCAATGCTTGTTTAGGATCTAGGTAAGTGTCAATGAATAAAATATTTCTATCATTGTTCTATATTGGATTCCCATTCTCTCTAAGTTATCAAAGGCAAGTTAAAACCTGATTAGACTAAGGGACAACATATTCCATTTCCAAACTTTAACCTTACAGAGAAGTGCACTACACTTGTTTGATACATCCACACATTTTGAGGGCATGCCAATAGAAATGTTATTGTTGTTGGATACACTGGAATTGGTTAGTTTTATGAAAGTTCTCTTTTTCAAATATGTTGTTTTCATGAACTAATATTTCCAACCAAGAGGATAAAGACTTGGCATGTCTAGGACATAGTGGTGTTATTTCTTACCTGTATTTTTGATTTATTAGTATTCCACCACTAATAACTTCATTACGTATTTTTCTGTTTAGTAGTATATTACAACAGTGACTTGTTAAAGGAAAATGATTCTAGTTTTTTTGAACGTCATAAACTGGAAGGAAATCTAGCTTTGAATTAGAAAATGGAATATATTCTGAAAAATATGTTTTTTGATCAAATATAGGCCCATTGCCTGATCATTAAAAAAAATAGTCACGACAATAAACAATGATTTTGGACACGATGAATTACAGAACCCTCCAACTCAAAAACAAGTTAGCATATTCTGTTTTGTCTGCATCAGAGAAAAATGAATGAGTAACCTTAAGTTTGCTTTGAATATTTATAGAATCATTTTAGAGATTCTAAATGGAAATTGCGTGTGCTAATCTTTCTCAGTTAATTACAGGGAAAACAAGGGGCATACATAATTTGTTGGCTTATGGGAATTGGATTCCTTTTCCCTTGGAATAGTACGTCGATAATTGAAGATTACTATATTGAAGCTATATTCCCAGTTAGTATCACAATTTACAAAGTCTTATCTTAGTCTTTTTTAGTTTCTTGTTGTAATCTTGTGTCAGCAATACTTTGCTCCACCCATTAGATTTTTACTAACCAGTTTTATTGTTAAAGTGTCACTGCTTCTTAGAGATAACTAGAGGAAACGATACAACTACAAAAGTGGTGCTTGAGACATTCTTCGTAGAAATTGCTAGCTCTGTTTGTTTATTTGTGACATTTTATTTGCTTTGTTTATACAGGTCATCTGGCCACATAGTGGCCACTATTTCCCAACTAAAGAAAACTTGTTTGAGTTTCTTGCTTTTATGGGGAAAAATGACATTAACAGTATTGCTGATGTTGAGGTATATATCATATAAATCCTTTATAGTCTATTTTAGTTTATATTCCAGTGTTCATCGACTTTCATGTCTTATACTCTTCATTGTAATTTTTTGTTTTCTTTTTGCAGAAAATGGACTCAGTATTGATGGTAAGAAGCAAGGATTGAAGAAAGAGGAGAACAATAACACTAGAGTGACAAAGAGAGAGAAGTGTACTGGTCTAGAAGTACCTATAGAGCTAATATCCTGCATAAGACACACACATAAAGACTGATGGTCAAGTTTTCAGAGTTGGTGAATTTGTTTGCAATTCCTTAGCAAGATAATGATAATGTTTTGAAGTGATGAACAATATTTTATCTGTAAATTGTACTCCAACCAATATTAAGTTAGAAACTCATAGTGTAATACTTGACATTTTATATAATATAATTTATGTGGTTGGAATTATTTATAGTTGTACTTGATATTACTTGGTATTGTAATTAACATATGTAAGTTTGCGTTTTCATATTAGATGAACATGTAAATTGTATGACAATTTTTTTTTTTAAATTTAGTTGCAAAATCATATTAATTAATTTATGATGATTAATAATGAACACATAAAATCAATGTAAAACTATTAAAATAGTAGTTTATATTGATTAATGATGAACACAAATAAAATTAATATACTACTAAATTAATCATTTATAATGATTTTTAATGAAAGTAAATGAAATGAACATAAACTACTAAATTAGTCGTTTATATAATGAATAAATGACTATTGCAAATGATAAATTTGTGACCACAAATGACGACTCAATTTTGTATAGATACGACTATTAGTAGCTAATTTACAGTATCTTATAACACGACTAAAATTTAATCATATTTCTTCGGTCATTAATTTGTTTCAAACGATGACTAAAATTTGCATATATATGACTATTAGTAGCTAATTTACAGTATCTTATAACACGACCAATATTTTGGTCATATTTCTTTGATCATTAATTCGTTTTCTCAGGTGATCATATAGTATTATATTTTGTTGTATATTTGGTCATTAATTGTGACAATTAATGACCAAATCAATGATTAAATCAATGACCAAATAATGATTAAATTAATGATCAAATCAATGATTAAATTAATGGATAAATAAGTGACTAAATTAATGATTAAATATACAAATAGACAACAAAATTGAGATAACCAATTAATGACTAAGCTAAAAATGACCAAAAGTTGGTCGCGTTATAAGATACTGTAAATTAGCTACTATTGGTCACCAACCGAAAAATTGTTGTTTATATGCAAATTTTAGTCATTTTTTTAGTAACTAATTAGCCATTTTGTACTAGTGTAGGTAAGCATATGAACGCTACCTATTCACAATTCTCCATCTCCCTTTAGTTATTCAAATAGATTAACTAGGAAAACTTGAAAGCGGCCCATTATCCGCACATGTTTTTCATTTGAGCCAGGAACAATACAACATAATTTAAATATGGGATTTTGTAAAGGATCATTGATATCCACGCGTTCAAACTATGTGCTTGTCCACTTTGTGCTCACACACACTCACCCACTAAGCAAAGAAAAGACACCTAAAACTAACTTAACCAAACTCACTAATTTCTCCCCACAGGGGCCACAAAAGAATTTATAGCTTAAGTTAGGATTAAGGGGGTAGGCATCCAATAAGCCCCCTTAATCATACTTCATATTGAAACATAGAATTTGTGTATTTAGGGAGCTTCAAATCCACCTATCAGCCTACGGCAAAGAAAACCTGAGCACGGCAGAGACCCGATTCAGAGGGGGTTAGGCTTAGGCGCAGTGCGTGCGGTATCAGTTGGCGCTACCTGACCTGGATAATACTTGGTACTGTTAGTTGACTACCAAGAAACCCAAGACTCGAGCGCTCACATGGGACGGTGGTTCTTAGTGGCCAAAAAACTAGGGCATATTTTTCCCTATAGGTGACGGTGCATGCAAGCGCCAGACCCTCTACCCTTACCTTGGTGGATTCTCTTCGGCTGACTAGGGGCGTCGCCAGCTCTTACGGGATGTTGTGCCAACACTCGCAAGAAATATTCTCAAGGCCTAGTTACTTTTGAGTGTGTGAGGACACAATAGGTCTTTTAGTATTTTTAGTATCATACGCAAACAAACAAAAACCACTTTTTTGCTTGATTGATCACATAGATTAATTTAAAGGGAAAATTTATTTTATTTTCCCCTTGTTTTATATATGTTGCCATAATTTCTCTTTGATCATAGACTCTATCCTCTCAAATTTTTCCAAAACCTAACCTGGTCGACACTCGAATGGTCCCAATGGAACCTCGTCGATCCAGGCATCTTTTGGATATCCCCCCATTACCGGGAGGGGTTCCAGGTATTTTTCCATTCATGCGTCAAAGACGGAACACTGCCACCATCATCAGTTCATCCTTCATTGGAGCAGCAGTAGTTGGGAACCCTAGTTGGTCTCCCAACACCACACCACATACCCCTCCTCCCAGAACCCCTAGGAGGCAAAGGAGCGTGTCCCATATGGGAAGCCAACTGAATACACAACTAGGCACATCGCAAACTAACCCTCATTCTAACCAGAACTTTATGTCTTCACAAATTGCAATGGTGTCAACCTTCCAGTCACCTTTTTTAGCTTCGTTGAATCAACTCAATTTAACTAGGCTAACAAATGACCCCATCGCACACGATCCTACATGGCCTCCCATGACCATGAAGCTCCCTTCCGATATACCAAAATTTGAGGGAAAACAAGTGGAAGACCCAGGTAATCATGTAATGACCTTTCACCTGTGGTGCTCATCGAACATTATCATTGACAACACTATTCGATTGAGGCTATTTCAACGCACTCTTACAGGAGTAGCCGCGAAGTGGTATGTGAAGCAACCCCCTGCTTCACATGGAACCTTTAGCGCCCTCGCTACCGCGTTCCTAACATATTTCCAGTTACCTATTCACCATGATTCTAGAATGGAATTACTGACGCATTCTAGAAAAACCCCCACCGTCCATATCTCGAACCATCTCCATGAATGGAGGCGGCGTCACAGTTTATGTAAAGCTAAACTCGACGACCGAGTTCTCTTAGATTTGTTTCTGAAAACTCTTACAGCAGAGATTTCAAAGGATGTGGTGCAATGCAATCCCACATCCAAAGAGGACGCAATCAGTAAAGCCCAGTAGCTTGAGCTGATTTATATGTAGTCAGGATACATTTACAACATCCTGCCTAACGCCCCACGCCTGCAAACTTATCAAGAATTTCCAAGCGCATCGAACTTTGCAGATGGGCTAATTGGGTCAATGACCCAAGGTTACCTAGGCAGCAGTAGTCACAACACTGGTTACACGCATAGTTCTACCAAGAACTTACCTCAACCCAATTTTCAAAGTCATCATATGCCTTAGCAAAATTTGAATAATAGGGCACAAGCGTATCACTAGGGAGGGCCTTATCCTCCAGCTCAGGGGACCTAGTACGCAGAAAGAAACACTAACAGAAGAGCTCCCTTCCAACAGCCAGGTGCAAACCAGGGACAAAATTATGCTCAGTCCCCAGCACACGACCCACTTATGCAAACCAACGCACAGGTGAACTTTATGCAGCCGTCTCAAAACCAACCACAACATTATAACCAGGAGGACTACCCTCCTAATGTGGTGAAGAAAAAATCAAAAAACAAGCCAAAATGGAATCTTGGATGGGGGGAAACAACCAGCAATGCCCACCACGATCCCAAGCCGAAAGCAACTCTAGCCGGAATCTGAGCCAGGAGCCAAGCAATGCCCAACGGCAAGGCAAAAGGCCACCTCTGCGAACAAACCATTCTTGTTCAATATGTGGTGAGTACGGACATTATACTCACCACTGTCCTGATCTCCTTGAGCTGAAGAAGCTACAGAGTAATCGAGGACAAGGAGGATCTTCCTAGCAAACGGTTGTGATGCAAGAACCTTTCCCCCACCAAGGGATGGTCAACACTCAGCAACAAAACCCTGATGACTTCGGGAAAATCAACCATGAAATATATATGACTGGCGAAGAGATATTTTTCCAAACAAGGAATCGCAATTATGACACCCCACTAAACACCAATGCATCAAGGGTTAGTACCAATACACCGACTGCACCTTTGACCATTCCAAAGATGCCTATAGAACCATTGCCAAAGATGGAAAAGGGACCCAATAAGTGAACAGGAAACTACTCCAAAGAGGCCCATAATTATAGCATCGTGGACGATTTAACACAATCTCCCACTGCTATGTCAGCTCTGGAAGTACTGCAGTCATGACCGAAACAACGGAAAGCCCTACTTTCCATGTTACGCACTATCAATCCTGACAATACGCGCATAATGTCTTTTGACCTAGACAAAGCCACCCCTAGGCTCCCTTCCATGGTTGCCTTCTAGATACCAGTGTCGGTCCAGAATATCACTATTCACCGATGTGTCATAGACGAGGGTGAATCAACATGCATCATGTCAAAAAATGTTTGGAAGAAGTTAGGGTCTTCCGAACTCAAATCCTCAGTCATCATGCTCAGAGCATACGATGGTCATCTCTCGACTCTTGTTAGCCTCTATCAAAACGTCCCGGTCTGTTTAGCCGGAAAGACGATCCACATAGACATCGAAGTCTTGGACACTCACTTGGATTACAATATACTCCTTAGGCAGAGTTACATGTACGCCATGTCTTCCATAGCCTCCTCCATATTCCGCATTATGATGTTCCCCCACGAGAATCACATCATTACTGTAGACCAGCTAACGCACAGCGAGAAGTGTCCCCTAACAAACACCAATGTAATTCTACCCTATGTAGATATAGTCTCAGATGGTCTTTCACGGTACTAAGAATATGGCCCCGACCAATTCAAACCGTCATCTATTATAGGGTCCTTCCTAGGAGATCCTCCCATTATCCCTGAGTCATCACCCGATGTCATGGGGGCCCCGGTATGTATGATTTCCACATCAAGCGCAGAGGCTAGTTAGGACATGGACTCAAGCAGTAATGACACCGAGGCATCGGCTACAACAGCCTCTCTAGCCTACGCCACCTCCCAAACCCCTTTCCTCTACCCCCCAGCTCGCTTCATCTCCCAACAGGTTTTGGACACACTAGTATTACCCAACATATTGTTGACATTCCCAGTTTGGTACCTCATTCCCCCCACAGGAATAGGATCCACCCACGTTACTACCACAGGGTTGAAGCCCCTCAGTTCCGAGGAGCCCCCACCCATCCAGGAAACGGTTGAGACCACCCCTACAAATGGAGTTACAATTGCAAAACCAGTGGCCACAACCAAGAAAACCAAAAGGAGGGGAAAGAATATTATGACCACTGCCACGCAACAGAGAAAAAACTTCTGCGCCATATGCGACGTAATAGGCCACCCTACCCATATCTATCTAAATCTGGATGAATTAAAACCACTCCTTGCATCTGAGATATAAATCGCGACGCCGCATTCCCATAAAAAGTAACATACCACGAAATGTAAAGACAAAGCACTGCGTACTAATCACACATGTGCTCTCTACAGCAACAATGGGCATTATACCCACCATTTCCCAAAGATCTCATGATATAAGGATGCCTTACATGCCATTGAGCGATCTTATCAAGAGAATCCCTCCACCCAGGCATTCGGAAATGAACCTCGTACCATCCTATACTTGCAAGAAGAACGAAGGGTTGTAGAAAGACCCCCAGTTATGCCTATTATATGTTGCACTCTATGCAATGAACGTGGTCACTTCTTCGAAGAATGCGTAGCCCTGGAGCTCATCCATAGATGGTATCCAATTGAAAGGGTTTACTACATTGGATTGCGGGCCACACAATTCACATGTCCATTATGCACTGACAATCATCTTTTGGAGAATTGTCACTATATACCTCGATTCCAGCTAGCCCTTGCTAGCCTTCGCTTCGCCATAGTCCACCTCTCCCAAGAAAATGACATGGATGCGGAGTCCACAGGAAACTCAATGACCAAAGATCATGTGATGAGTGGATCCATCATGTTCTTTACAGCAGAAGAGTGGCCAAATAAGGAACCCCTAGTTACCCCAAACCGCTCTCTGCAGAATAGACCAGCATGCACGTTATGCAAAACACCTAATCATGTGGTCGTCCATTGTCCTAATCTAGATGCATTGCGACGTTGGTTCCCCATAAAATCTCAAAATGAGCATGATGAAACCCCCATATCAAGGATATTTTGCCTCATCTACCAAGGAAATCAATATGATTGGCAATGTACTTATGCCTCACAGCTTCATCCTACCATTGACATGATTCACACCATAGAGAAGAGACAGGATGACCTCCGAGAATGGCATAAAAGATACATCGCCGGCTCAACCTCGCCACCCCTGCAATGGCGCAATAGAAAAACTAAGACCAAGCACCAACCACGCATGACCCAGGCTAAGCCTAGGATAACCTGCAGTTTATGTGATCTGAGCAACCATTGATTCAACCAATGCAGAGAATTGAAACCTCTTGCAAACAGTCTCCACATCATCTCTTCTCGCCCTCAGAAACTTCTCTCAAACCAAGAGAAGATCACACACGCCTATTGTCGGATTTGTTCACAACTTTACCATACGATTAAATGTGTACATCTCCCTAGGTTGAGAACAGTAAGGGTCGTGTTAGCCCCCCTATGAAATTTTTGACAAGAAAATAGGGGGCTAAATCATTTTTGAGTCTTCAAGGAATGCATTTCCTCTGAAAACACAGTCTCCTTGAAGCCTCTTTGTGTCTTTTATCCTTTGATCAAATCCCCTCTGCTGGTTCCCCTTTTAAAGCCTCTCTGTTATGTGAAGAAATGCCCAAAGGCCTCCTTCCCCTTTATTTTTCCCTCATTTAACCTCTTTTTATCCCCCCTTTTCTCCCCTTCTATTTCCCCATTTACCCCTCAAATCCCCCCAAAATCCCCTTTAATTTCTTCCCCTACCCTTTGTTTTCCCTTTTCTCCCCTTTCTCCCTCTATCGTTCCCCTCCCCCAGCCCTCAAATCCATTGAAATGGGCAAAAAACCTCTTTCCGACCTTATTATAAGGCCTGGCCCCTTTCCCGCTAAGCCCCTTAACCACTTCCCACATGCCCCGGCGCTGGGACCAAGCGCTTAAGTCCCGAGCGCTCATCGCAATCGGAAGATCGGCGGGAGGCAAATTCCTTTGTAAAAGCTCTAAAGTTCCGATGTGATTATTTGTTAAACAAAGTATCGCGACACGTTTTGGTCCGTTGATCGGTCGTAAAGATCGACGGCTGAGCACTAATCGCAAGCCCCCCGCCCATCGCAATCGCAACATTCATGTGACACCCCCCGATTGATCGCATCGCACCCCGATCACAGTCCTCCGATCCACTCCTCCACCGTTGATCTCCCCGCCAGATCGGACGGCCAGCATCCAATCGCAAACCTTTTTCTCCGCCTCCCGATTGCATTATCCCCGATCCAATCCTGACCGTCCATCCCCCCCCCGATCCAACGGCCTTGCGCTAATCGCTCCATCGCAATCGCAAAAACTCAATCGCATGGCTTGTCTCCCGAACTCCGATTGCGATGCTCCGATTTAATCACAGCCGTCCATTCTCCCCGCGATCTGACGGTCCTCCTTCAATCGCATCTCTCCTTCCGCACCCCCCGATTGCGATTGCCCGATTCAATCCTGGCCGTCCACTTCCCCATTGCATCCTACGGCCAGCGCTCAATCGCAACCCTGTCTTCCGATCCCCCGATCGCTCTGTCCCTCCGATTACATCTGAACCTTTGATCTGGCCTTCAGATCTAACGGTCAGCGCTCAATCGCAAACCGTTTCGTCCGATGCTCCGATTAAATCTCCGCCGTCCATCTCCCTGCTGATCCAACGGCTATCACATAATCGCATCATCGCCCATTGCACCTCCCTTTCTCCCGCCGATCGATTGTGAGCCGTTGATCTGATCACAGATCCAACGGTCAGCGCTTAATCGCACCCGCCCCTCCGATCGCAATCGCAAGTCCCATCTCCCTGTCTCCGATTGCGATGCTCCGATTACATCACAGCTGCTCATCCTTCCCGTGATCGGACGGCCTGGTGCTAATCGCATCCCCTTCTCTCCATCGCCCGATTTGATCTCGTCCGTCTGTTTGCTACATGATCCGACGGTCATCGCTTCTTCCGCCAAATCGCAATTGGAAGTTTCAATGTGTGTCTTTTCTTTCCCCCCCGATTGCGATTGCCCGATTGAATCCTGACCGTTCGTTTCCTCCCTGATCTGACGGCTCAGGTTTCATCGCCCTCCACCTCCGCTGGGTCCCACTCCATTCCTGCTCCGCTCCATTGTTTTTCCATGTTTTCCTTTGTAAATCGCTCCGGTGGTAACATTTGAGTCTTTACACTATGTGATCATCTCGCCACCACTTTCCATCGTTTCTCCGCTCTTCCGCCATCATTCCTCCGCCTCCACAGCATTTCTCCACCAACACTGCCCGTGGTTTTTAACGGTTTATCTCATTGCGCAGATAACACAGAGAGGCCATTTCAGCCGGCCAGCAAAGCAACAGAAACAGGATTTTGAGGGGGATTCGAACCTGTGATTGAAGATTAACGTTTTAATCCTGCAGTCAAAGGATTAAGGCACTGTTTGAAGACTAATGAGCATACCAGCAATGCCATAACTGCGCTACCTAACAGCAGGACATTTTCCTCCAGAGGTACACCTTCCTACAGCAATCTCCATGCCTCCTCGAGCCCTTAAACAGATTAATGCACTGACAGGAGCTTCATTAAAGACTGTCTGAGCAGCAGTAATGGAGGTATGGAGAAGTCGCGGACTTCCATCCATGTCATTTATTTCAGAATGGCAGCACAGAGCTCCAGACAGTCGAAGGATCCCAAAGAAACACCAGAGGTAAAAATCGACCTGACAGAGACCTCCGGACCAGTCTCAGAGTACCTACAGCGTTGCAGATAGCCATTAAGCAGTGTGGGCGTGGACACTTCCGCCGATTCTGTCTTAATGAGATTGATTAATTGTCTATCTACCTCTGTCTCTTCCTCTTCTCCTATAAGAGTTCCCAAGAACGAATTGTAAAGGTTGTTGTTGTTGCCTTGCTGGGCATTTGCTGTTAGAGGGATTCATTTGACTATTAGAACAGTCCTGGGAGGGAGTAGCAGAGTAGTTGTATGTAATAGGCTGGGAGGAGAAGTCTGGACTGTAACAGCCGTTGAGCTTATTGTACATGACTAGTTTTGCATCAATTAATCAAAGCACATTTCACATGATCCTGGTCTATTACTATTGGTGATGTGTTTCTTACTCTGTTTATTACATTTTCACATTGTTTCATTGTTCTTCTGGGCTTGCATCAGAATAATGGTATAGGATTCACCCTTGTTAGGTGCCCTATGCTGTCTACTCTCCTTGCCTTCAATGTTTTCTGCTAAATGTGCTATCTGAGAATGGCTTTCAGTTGATTTAACCAGTGCAGTGGATGTTATTGCCTGCTGGCTGATGTATGAATTGGTTGAATCAGTTCTTAGATGTTCTTGCTGGGTTTAAGCTGGAAGGTTTGGGAACACTGGGGATAAGTGTTAGCCCTGTCCACTAAGATCCTTGTGCGACCGGCTGGCCTTTCTAAGATCCCTGCTGTTAATCTTATCTCTGTTTTTCCCTTGGAGTTGCTAAAGGAGACCTGGAGTTAAATGACCTCTGGTCTGATCTATAAGCTGCCCCTTTGTCCACCTTTGAGAGCTTCCTTTGAGTATGTCCAAGCAGGTTTGGAGTTAAATGACCTCTGACCTGATCTATAGACAGAAATTGGGTTGTTCTCCTTCTTTCACTTTCTTTCCTTAATGTTCCACCCCACCCTCTAATCTAAAGATCCTTTAGTGTAGATGACTTGCCCTTTGAAAGCCTTGGCTAGTGGATGCAAGTAATTCCCTTTCATGACTCCATAGCCCAATGGATGGCACTGTCTTGGCCTACCATCTTTGTTGAAGCATCCTGCTGCCATGTTCCTTTCCTCCCATTGCTTTCTCGGCCTATGATCTCCAACCAACCCAGCAACCCTTCAACCAAATCATTTTAAAACCCCCTTTGTGCTTCATACCTAGCCTAATATCTCATTTCGAGCTTCAAAGATACATCATTCTTTGCTCTATTTGGAGAGATCCCTCTCCGGGTCCAGGAGGGCTAGATCCTAGGGCCCAAAAGTGGTTCTGATGTTGTCTCATCTTTTGGTCTTGCCAATCTGGCCAAAACATGGGAACCCCAACAGGTCGCACTGAGTCTACACTTCGTCAAAGAGGTAGATGCACCTAAGCCAACAACACGGAAATGGAAGCAGAAGACAACCTCTTCTACAACCGACCCTTTCCAAGCATCCACATCAGGAACAACGAGTAGCATAGAATCTCACACTATCTACTCGGTTAGCGTTGTGATACCATGCACCATTTGCACTAGCCAAGATCATGCACTAGAGGTATGCCCACTAATGGAAGTGTTCAGGCACCTCAGTAATAAGAACAATTTCCACCTACCGGAAATCGACCATCCTGGCAGGGAGCCCAACCTTGTGCTCATACAGAACTCCATTACCAAGATTCTTCCCCCGCCGCACGTTGATGACACAATTCACCATATACAATTTGTATCATCGCATGCCAAAGATAGGATTACAACCGCCCCCTCATCCCAGGATTTCCACCTTATTCATGTCGCGAAAGACCAAGGTACCTTGCACTTTTGCATTGATTTTCGTAATATTCACAATTTGCACGATGCCATCGAACTCCTCGATGACACCCAGCCTCTAGAATAATGCCTAGTACAACTAGAACTCGTTGAAAAAAGTCGACGACAGTCGCTGCAACACAATGAGGCCCATAATAAAAGGGTGAAAGCATCGTTTGACCACCACATCACCCCTCACTCACCGAAGGAGAATTAGTCCTTCTCTATGATGTTGCGAAAGAGGCCTTAGGGCCAGGAAAGTTCGAAACCTTGTGGAAAGGACCCTATATCATCAAACATTACCTCTGACAGGGGGCATACATCTTGATGGAACCCGACGGGACATGTCTTAGCAACCCCATCAACGGCCTACACCTCAAGAAGTTTCACCCATAAGGGCCAAGTTGGCCCTGCCCCTAGAGTGGAAGTACACAAAATCGCACTCCCACGAAATTAATTTTTCAGCGCTAGCAGGTATGCCCTCTCTCATCTTCTTTTTTTAAGCTCATTACTTTCAAATAATATTTGGATAAATAATATGCTTTCACTTGTGGTAGTTGTTTTTTCAGGAAATTCTCCCAACAACCATTCACAACACTATCTACTGAAAGTACCAGAGAAGGTATCATTCTCCCCCCAACATGATAGAGTCCCAGTCAACTCTGCATATCTTGACATCATTTCTCCATTAGAAATCAACCATAGGGTCCTCATATCTGACCATATTTATCATCACCCCATCATGCACATGATAAACATCCTCGTTGGTCGATAGAGCCTTCCCTCCGTGGCGATCGTCACCCACAATAGACCATATCTCAGCAAAATACAAAAGCCATGGCCATACCACTTTAAGTCCAGGAAGCACCTCACCTCATGCCCATCCATTCATCATGCATAAGGACCAATTTACCAAGATAAACTGAAACCCCCTTCCCGGACGACCAGGTTGTACAAGCAGATCAAAAGCGCACCATCATGCCTCGCATTTGGCCCACCATACCTCCATTAGCATAAACCAATTTGCGACATTTTTTCATCTGATTCATCAACCCCACACATGAGACCATCCAATGGGACCCCCACACCCAGCAAAATAGCCTCCTCACACCATCAGTGAGCGAACACTTTCATGTTTTGGGGTACCCGTCTCTGTGTTTTGTACAAACCAAACCCCATTTTTCCATTCTTTTGGTAAGTGTACAAAGACTGGAAATGGTGCACTTCACCCCTCCACCCTCTCATTTCATTTTTTCTCCCATGGTATCTGTCCCTGAACACCCTTGGTCAGAGTATTTTCACCCCCACGCACAAGCCATCATGACATTCATAGTCGGTCGTACACCTGCCCTAGAAGTCCTACCAACTCCAGGGATTTCCCAACCATAAATAACTATGAATGCCGCCAAGCTCATCAGTATACTCTGACCTCGGGCCACTGATCCCCCCACCATCAGTTATCACCCATTTCTTGCCAAATATGCCTATGTTAAACCCATCACATCTAGGTCCCAGACCCCTTAGGTCATTGACCGATCGTTTGCTTGAGGCTTCCTTTTTTTCGACCTCGACACCTATTTTCCAAAAAAGAAGCAATACCTTGGATCACCCCCGTCCATACAAGGGGCATCCTCGAGTGGCACTGTGGGAGACATCATTGTCCACAGATGCCATCGATCCTCCTAACATTTGACTATGACAAAAGCTTTCATGTCAAGATGGTATTGTACCTTACAACCATTGCACTTTGAACAAATTCATCGAAGACCTGTGACTCTATAAGCGTCTCTTCCAACAATTCTTACATGGGAAGGTCCCAGCTAGCACCTATGCATACAATGCACATCTATATGCCATACCATATTTACACATATGGGTACCACATTCCACATATTGTCAAAGAAAAAACACCCTTGAGGGCGTCAGCAGTCGTCGTCAACAATCGCCAGTGCCACCACCATAGAAGTGGCACCGAAAGAACATATATCTGTCAATTTTGTTTAACTAGCCATGGCATCACGAGCATGGGACATCACGAGCATGGGACATGCCTGCCTCATTGAAAATTTGTATATGAATTGTAAATTGTATTTTCTTGCAGGGATCCCATAGACGTGGTTATTCTTGGACTGGTGCAGGGCGTGTTTAATTCCAAGGCTTCACGCAGTTTTCTCTCTCTCTCTCTTTGCACGATATAGAAAAGAAACTATAATGTATTTCGGCTATAATGAACTCCACCCATTTTTTCCTATTACCAATAGTTTAAAGGGGTAAACCACACCCCTTGATCTAGTTTGTTTTTTTACACTCATGCACCAAGCACACTATAACATACCACATCATGAAAATGCAGCATTCATCCAAACATTTCAATTTCTATGCATAGTGATATATCAAAACATCTACAGAGTTGTCAAATAGTTTGGCAAGCATGTTTCCATATTTCAAACATTACCACAATATCTAAGACAAAAGTGGAACTAAATAAAATATGCAGTAGTTAGGAAACCAATTTATGGAAGGACCATTCTTTCCTCCTCTAGAATGAAACCTCAGTGGACATGAGAATAGTGTAGGAAGTCATCCACCTATAATCCTCTCTCATATAGAGATTAAACCTCTGAGTTAGACTCTCTATAAATGTGTTGGATGTGGAAAGTGTGAAATTGCAGGATGAACTCCTTTGTACATCTGCGCCAATTTCCTAGTAGAGGAGGGTCAAAAATGTATCTCTAGAAATCTGTTGTATCATGGTTTGAGAGTCTCCATATACATGGATATGGACCATCCCTTTCCGGTGAGAAAACCATAAGAGCCTTGAGAGAGCCATAAATTTAGCCTTTGTGTTTGTACCAAGCCCGCCTGACCAAGATAATTTGTATTTTGTATCCCTGTCACTGCAAAGGATTGCTCCATAGCCGTATCTTCCTTCCTGAGTCGTGCCATCGAAGAAACCCTTCGACATGTTAATGGGAGGTTTGTTATATCAGAAAACCATATCTTTATCTCGATGAGGACGTAGAGTCATATAATCCAGCCATCCCATGATCTTGGGAAAGGTTTTGTATATATTTATATGGCCCTCTCTAAATATGACCTGGTTCCTGGTCTTCCAAGTTTCCCAAATTAAAAAGAGTGGAATAAAAATTTGTATGCCGCTTCCCTCCCGTCCCCACTCTAAAAAACATTTCAATGGAGGAGAAGACTTGCCCCGAAATATGAAAATGTTGAAATATTAAATTCCAGACCTTCATAGTAAACGAGCATGTAAGAAATAAATGAGGAGCATATTCAACATCCTTACCACATAAAGAGCAGATGTCAGGGCTCGCATCTTCTATAATGGAACAAACTAGGATACGATCACCCCTATAAGGATTTTAAAATGTATTTATATATCTTAGAAACTATCTCAGAACCCCCGCAAGTAGTGCCCTCCTAGGTTATGGAGTCCCAGTTCTGATTCCCACATAGTCCAGCCTCTTCGAGTATCCTAATATATTCATTCCATTCCTTCACCTCGTGTGCATGAATACCAATCTGTGAAGCATCCTTCCAGCATGGAATGCTTGCATTCCATCCATCGATATTCTAATCCATAAACAGTGTACCTCTATGATGTAAGGCATCGATGGTATTATGAGTTAAATTAGGAGATTTAAATAAACCTGCAATACCATCATATATAATTAAAATTTCATTCCCTCCATCGAAATTCCACTTGGCTCTCCTAAAGATCCACAACTTAACCTTTTGTAAACTCACCCATATATAGAACCTTTCATGCACCCAATTTCTGATCGTCTAAGCCAGTAATTAATCTGAAAATCCCTGAGATACTTAATAGAGATAATATGACCCCACAATCCATGGCCAAATAATGCCATCCATGGTGACTTTAGGAGAAAATAGCAGCCAAATTTCAGTGATATGTTCCATGGCTATCATCCCCTATGAGCATTCAAAGGACCTCCAAACATCAGTCACTAGATTGTTGAATTCTTCATCCTCCAGCCAGATCCTATTAAAGTTGGACGGGATGCCCCTTTTTTATTTTTCTTGTATCCACTGTAGAAAAATAGGACAGTGGTCAAATATGTATGATTTCACCATAGTTGACCGAATGTTTCCCAAAATCTCAAAATACCTTGATGCACCATAAATAGATCCAGCCTCTTTCCCACAAAATCCTCCCCACATCTCCCTTTATTCCAAGTGGGAAAAAGGGGCGAAGGACACACATCAACCAAGTGATTTTCATCAAACAGAGTAAGAATATGTTCAGAGAGGGGGTCCCTATGTTTCAAGGAACCCCAATGTTCAACCAGATATATTGTCACATTATATTCACTTTCAATAATCATAGAACCGATGTTAAGTATGATGGAAAATTTGACACAGTCCCATAAGCTCCTATGATCTACATATGGGGAATTCATATTCCAGATATGAATCCTCTCACGTGAGCCCCTAAAATGCACATAAATTAAAATGCCTGCAAATAATTTATATGCTCGAAAATATGCCCAATAGGGGTCCCACAAATCCACCAGACCCCCATAAAGTCCATTCAAATCCAGAGAAACAATACACCAATTTGGGAAAATGAGTCTAAAGTAGTCCAAATATTTAGAAGAATCGTTCATGGTTTCCTAGATGAGAATGACATAAGGGTGAAGAGAGGAAAAAATATGACGCAAGGAGAGTATTTTAGCGGCATCCCCCAAACCATGAATATTATGAGAGAGGATCAACATCATGAGCAAGATGCAAGGAGCTTCTCAACTCTAAGGTCCCCAGGGAGAGAAGTGTCTAGAACAAGGATTTCATGAAGGTCTTCAGAATAAAAAAGAAGTTGTTTTCCATGGTTACGACCCCTAAAATGTCTGCTACCTTGACCCCCCTTTCATCGGCTGGTAATATTTTTGCCAAACATAGGGCTAATGGAGGGAGATGGAGCCTTAGAGATACCTTTGTGCACCGTGAGGGCCATCAGGTCCATGTCAGGATTTAGTTTAATAAATTCCAGGTCATTTTCAACATAGTCGTGAGGGGAGGGCGGAACGAGAGGTTCGATATGAGAGGAATGGTCTTCCTGTGGCATATAGGAAGAAGAGGGTCATATGGATGTTCTTGGTTTACCAACGAACCATCAGCAGGGGGAGCCAGCAAGGGAATAGAAAAATCAAAGCGGCTAAGAGGGGAGATGGTTAAGTCTTAAAGGTGTGAAATCAAGTCGACGCAAGGGTAGTGGTTAGGAGGAACCTCACGAGAAGAGCAAGGAGACTTTGAAAAAGGAGGAGAATTTTTTTTATCACAAAATAAAGTTTTTTCCTGAGAAGTATAAGTAACTTGATCTAATCTGGAATCCTGCTAAGAGGTGTCAGTGTCTAGTCCTCCAGAGAGGTCATCTGGCTGGTATGTTCCATCGGCATGAAAATAGTGCAGAAAAAGGTTTCCAATGCTGGTAAGGATGCAATTAAAAGTACTTCCTTCCATATATATAGCCATAAGGATTTTGCTGATGACTCACTATGAACTTTTGATAATGACTCACTATGACCTTATACCCAACATTATCACTAGTTTACTCCTTTATGGATAGTAACTAAACAATGCAAATGGACCTGTTTTTTCAAAAAATGATCCTAAATGTGAATACGTTTTCTATTATGCCTTTGATTGTCAACTCTTTTTGTGCCTTTGCCTAAGAAAGGTTGAATATTTCTTTTGCATGAACACAATGATGACTCGGAACACTGCATTATTTGTCAAAGTCTGATCCATGGAAAAATATAAATAGATTAAATATATATCTCTTTGGATATAAATATCTTAAGCCCACTTCAAAATTCATATATTAGGCATTTATATATTTATTAAAAAAAAATCTATAGTATAAATGAAATATATATATATATATATATATATATATATATATATATATATATATATATATATATATATATATATATATATATTGAGCATCATTTCCCCTTGGAGTGTTTTCTGTATCTTTACGCATTCATGTTTTATAAGAGTAATTTAACCACAATTTTAATTTATTTTTTCTTTCAAATATTGTTAAATGTTTTTATTCTTAAATGTTTTAATTTTATGACTAATTCAACTGCTTTATTGTGTTGAGGGAAATATATCCAATTACGGATCCATGGAACGAAGAAATAAAAATTAGCAATCCTATCTTATATGTTGCATTTTTTCTTTCAAATTATCTAGTGTTGTGTTCATTTTTAATTTGAAAAGGGCCATTCGATGGGAAACTAAAACAAATCTAACTTTTATTGATATTGTATTCATTTATTTATTAAATAAACACAGGTGTTCAATTTTAAGCACTCTTGAATAGATTGTAAAAAATGATTGGCATTGCATGATGTTGAAAATAGTTAGGTGGATTAGCGTAAATCATAAGAACATATTGATTTTAATGGCACAACTGACACCATGGAAGAAGCTTTGGAACAAATGGTGGAGTAGATGGTGCTTGAGCAAAGGGTTGCAACACTGTATATGAATTTGGAAAATACCCCTATGCAATGGTGGGTAAGCACATCAAATCATGTTGCACTCATGGCATGATATGATAGAGGCACTAAATGATAAATTCCTACCATAAATTGGGGATACACTAGCTAATGACATTTTGGAATACAATTATGTCAACTAGACCCTACAATTCGGTGGTACTCCCAATCCAATTGGCCACATTTATTACTACAAAGTCATTAGGAGATATAGGAGGTTCCTATTTAAATATGGGTTCATAATTATATGCACACCTTAGATCCATTTCCAAATAAGTGATATTCTGAGGTAAAAATGCAATGGAAAACAACTAGCTTGGCTGAATAATGAGAAAGGTTCTACAATACTTTATATAACTCTACACGGAGGAGGAAGATATTGTAAGGTTGATAGATACATTTGGTGTTTCAAATATATGGACCATCCACAAAGTCTAATAATAGGTTCCGCAAAGGAGTACCCCTTAGAGGAACTTTGGCATATGTGGTATAAAGAAACTGATTCCCTTTTGAAACTATTGATAATGTGATAGGTGGTAATTCTATGGAAATGATAAGTATTGATCTCCTTGTTGTTCTGTCAGTTGTTGATAGTGTATGGGAAGGTGGTGAAAATAATGGGGAATAAGATAGATATTCATTCTATTTAAAGGATCAATTTTCAGCAAGGAATGTGTTGTAGTGTAATGAAATTTGCATGTTGTTGCGAAGATTTCCCAATCAGATAAATCTGCAATCTATTTAAAGTGTGCTTCCTTTCAAGATCAGTGAATATCCAATATTGAGTTGTGAAAGTGTGCTTCTGGTCTAACTTTGACGGATCCTAGCTGGTGTAAATTCCCCCTGAGGGTCCACTCAAGCTCACTACTACTCTATGGACCTTGGACCTTGCATGGTTTTACCTACATGCCTTTTTTCAATCCTCATGTTGTATTCTTAGGGTATTTGGTCAGGCCACTAGTCTTAAACCAGAAATCAATTCTCTAGGTGTTGAGAAAACACTGCACAAGAGAATCGAGATTGTATTATTTTTCCTTGGAACTTTGAAAGTATCTACATTATTTTTACGATCAAAAAATAAGAATACTCAATAAAAAATTCAGCTAATTACTGAACCTTTTTTAATCATTGAAAAATATGCCTAGCTTTCAAAGTAGATTATGACAACTGTATGTAAGTTTCTTTTCTTTTTTTTATTAAATCGTTTAGATTAAACAATGATCACATGTACAGTCTAAGATGTTCTACAAATAAATTTCCACTTTTCAATCCAATGTCATAAATCATAGTTTGTATCCTATGTTTATGAGGATATCCATATCTTCACAAAATAAATATCCCATTTGTCCCATAATAATGTGATGCAAAGTTGTGGTTGCACTAGATTGCATTATTTCTACTACAATGAATTATCTCTTTTTATAAGTGTTTTACTGATAGGAAAGTATTTATTATGTAGAATTATACAATAGTATCTGAGCAATAATAGTTTGACTACTCATATGTAAAAGCTTTACAGACTACTAGGTAAAATGAATTTAGTAGCATGTGTTAGTGTAGTATTTGTTTCTCTATAAAGTTTATTTCTAGTATGTTTAGCTAAATAAGTATATATTTATTCCAACTATACTTCAATATGAAGACATTTATCTCCATGTATTTTGTATTGTAATAAAAATTTTCTTGTATATCCATCATCACTGTACATTGACACTTCAATATCACCATTTTCTAGCATTTTTTTCGACGTCGAAAAATTATTTCCAATGCCTACAGGAGCCCTAGAAAATCATTTTCTAGCACCTACATAAATCATTTTCCAGAGTTTTTGGATGCAATCTAGTTTAGCTATAACATGTTCAAGAGTTATGTTGTAGGTTATAGTTTATTTGTTTTGGAAAATGGATAGTAATTGTTGTAACCCTTCATAGTTTTGCAAGGATACTATGACATAAAACCATCAACCGTAAGGTGCATGGACAGATGGAAATACAAATTGGAGATAACTCACATTTAGTTGAAAAATACAGTAGAAAGGGTGAAATATTGGGTAGATCATGATACAATAGAGGTAGAGTTTTTATTTGGGGACTTGATCTTCTTTAGGTTGGGTAGTGAGCTCCTCAAGCCACTGTCAATTGAGTTGGAACTTCAACAATGGTTCAAATCATAAGTGAATCTTGGTTCAAATGATGGGACCATGATTGGTTATTGGTTGCTTGCCATTAAAATACAAAAAATCGGTAGTGAAAGTGTTTAACTCGAATGTGGTTCTTAGTTCAAGTAATGAGGCCATGCTTCCTTACTGGTTTCTTTCCAAGATGATAAAAAAATATGGCCAGATAGTCATATATTGTCTAGATAATTGTTTTCCTCATTGTTTCTGTCAGCCATCACTATAGTTGCATTGGGGAAAATCTATTTGAGGAGGGAACATTGTTATAGTACCTCAAAATATGTATTGTTTAGTGTTTCCAACATAGAAGATTCGATATAGTGACGGGGCCAAGCTTCCTTTTTGGTTTCTTGTCATGACAATAAAAAATATGGGCAATTTCTCCCTTTGTTGTTTATGCCATCCCTCCCTATAGTTTCTTGGGGGGAAAAAAATTGACGAGGGGGAACTAGTATAGTACATCATAATATGTGTAGCTTAGTGTTTCCAATTCCAGCATAGAAGCAATGCTACTATCATGCTTAGCAGTGAAGAAATTAATTTTGAGTATACAATTTTGTGTTAGATGAGCTATGCACATGATGTGAGGTAGTTGGGTTCATTGAATTTTTTACTTGTAAATGTTTCCTAATACGTTTCCTTATTTTTTGCAGATTGTGAGACAAAATGGCAAAGAAATGGAAGGTTGTAATGGGCCTTGAGGTGCAATACCCTAAAGAGAAAATCATATTTTATGGTAAAGATTTAGTCTGCTCTAAAGTATCTAAGGCCAACATGAGTTTTTATCGAGTTGAAAAACTTCCTCTACATAGAGCACATGTCTTCATTAAAGGAGAGGAAACACATCCAGAGGCTCCATGTACCTTTTACCAAAGAAAAACTAAAATTTCAGGCTTAACCAAGATCCACACTTAAGGGGTATTATTACCCTATGATGGGAATTGTAAGTATTTTAGAGATGCCTTCTTTAGATGTTGGTATTAATAGTGCTTTATTATTTGTCATATGTTTGAATGTATTAAAACATTTTATGTAGTTATGCTTGCTCGTATGGTCTAGAGGGAAAAAGAGAAAAATGTACAACCACATGAAAGAAGTAATTTTTGAAGAAGATGGGATGTCGGTGCCATTTTATTGTAAAGGTTATTGGTTAAAACCCCGATATAAAAATAATAACATACAACATGTATGATCATGAAGATGGTCAAGGATGGCCCTGTCATGGAAAAAATGACATTTCAGGGGATGTTAGGTCTCTGCATAAGCCAAGGCTTTCAAGGGACATGGTTTCTTATGTCAAAAGTTGTTTTTTCTACAAGTGCCAATTGAATCAGTTTGTAAAATGCATATTAAAAGATATGTTGACGTAGATGTTGCGAATCGGGATAGGGATTTTTTCTTATGCAGAAAAGATGTCGCAAACGTCTATAATCGTCTAATGAAAGAAAATTACTAACTTCATAAAAAGATGAAATGAGTGTGAATCTTTGGTATCAAAAACATCAAAATTATTTCTTCTTTAACCAAAAGCCGAATGGTGAAATGTTCCTTTTATAGTTGGAATACAAACAAAATGGATTTTGGACAATATGGTTAAGCTATCCATAATAGCTTAATAGGCATGTATTCAACATTCAACACAAATAAATATGGGGTTAGTATTGTTGCAATGATTCATTTAGTGAAAACATTTTGATTGTAATGATTCAATATGATTACTGGTGTAAAATGAACTTCATTTTTTTTAAATACGACAATATCATTTGTACACACTCATGGTGTTTGAAAAGCAACAAAGCAGGGTTCCTGTTGCATGGGTGGTGATGTCACATAGTACATCACAAGATATATTGTTTTGGTTGGAGCACAAAATGCATAGGTGTTATCAGCTTCGTCATGGTTGGAAGGTCAATGCCTTCATGGTTGATGAGGCATTAGACGAAATTATTTCTTTGAGGTAACCTCAATATTCTTATTTGACATTGAAAATTGTATTCAATATAAATATTTATCACTTAAAATGAATTAAATATGATAGGAACATCACTAGGTGTGAAGTAATATTATGTGTTTGGCATGTAAGGAGGGAATGGCTCAAAAATGTTAATAGGTTAGCCAATAATCTAGAAAAAGGAAAAGATATTTTAAATGAACTAGGCCATATCATGAAAAAAAATTCAAACGATGAAGTGACTAATGCAATAAATGGATTTTTCACCAAATTTGCAACTAAGGTGAATTTTTTGGACTATTTCCACAAGAATTGGGTTGTCAGTGATAAGTTTAGTAAGTGCGCATACTTTTTCTTGTGTTTATACTCTTTTTGTTTCATAAAGATAATATATATTTACTAATTTATTTTTTACATTTAGGGATGTGGGTAAAAGGCTCTTGAGATTTTCCTCATGCAAATCAAGAGACAAATAATGTTTTGGAATCATATCACTCTTATCTCAAGACTGTCTTTCTACATGATCGTAGAAAGAAATTTTCTCGCGGGATGTATTAAGATTGTTGGACATTGGGTTCAATGCTCCTCGTGTGTTTCGCGACATAGACTAATCGCCTCTCGTCAATCCTAACTCTAGCGATTGTATCAGAGACTAAAGCCTGCGGGTTTTGGTCTAACAGAAATTTTGATTCCAACAAGTGGTATCCATGCGACAGGTATCGAGTTCGAAACTCACCTGGCTCGTGTTGGGGGGAGATTTTTGGACATTGGGTTCAACGCTCCCCATGTGTTTTGCAACATGGACTAACCACCTCTCGTGGATCCTAACTTTGGCAATTGTAGCGGAGACTAAAGCCTACGGGTTTTGGTCTAATGACAATCGTGATTCCAACAAGGCTATTTTATACTCTCCTCACAAATGTTGAACTGTGTTACTAGTTCAAGGAAATTTTGAAAAAACAAGGATATTTGAACAACCACAAGAAAGAGAGGAAACTTGAATCATCAATGTAGAAATATATAATAATTCCATATAGTGATTACATCCCTCATGAGAGCATATCACATGCTTATTGGGTGAGGAGCCAAATTACATCTAATGTGCGTTATTTTATCACTTGGCATCAAACAAATATTTTCACTTGTGATTTCCCATAGTCTATTCATGGAAACATTTGCAAGCATGCCATAAAGGTAGGTTGGTTGTATTCCCCTACAATGAATTGAGATGCTTTAATGGATCATGATCCCACACCCAATACATTCAATTCGCCTCCTGATATAGATATGGGGGAAGGCAAACCTTGATACAGATGTTGACATAAATATCATGGTTGATAACAACATAGAGCCAAATGTTGAAGAACTTCAGTTGGATGGAGAGGAGTTGTTTGGCTACATAGACCTGTTGAGGAATATCCCTCCTACTACTTTGATCAAGGCAAAATAATTGATAGGTTTGTATAAAAAAATGTTGGATGATGCCAGTGATCTTCATATTATGGACTATGACTTCACCCTTGGGGTGGGTACTTATGAGACATCTTTGAAGATAAATAAGAGTTTCCTTAGCCCTAAAAAGAAAAGAAAAAAAGAGAAAAACAAAGTGGTAGCTTGGAAATTGATTTGAATGTCTCTGCATCCAATTATGAACCATTTTAGTTTCCACATCTCAACAAGCGAGGTCGTCCTCATTCCAACAAATTATCCTCTATTAAATTGGGTAAGTTCCATAAAGTGACGAGGTCAACATGTTTAGATTCCTAATTCATGTAGTCAGTTTTATGATGTATGTATTGCTTTACATGACATTATTTTCTTTGATGAAAATTTCATTATTATCTTACAGATGCAAGAGATTCTCCTATGGATCATCCTCCACTAGAGCATTCTTTGTTGGTCGACAACTTCCCAATCTGTTATATGTCAAGTTTGTTGCTATATCTTCTCTCTTAATTTTCTCTTAAACATGTTTATTGGATGTTATACATGTTGCTAATGTAGTGTATGAATGTTCGCATGGCTCTAACATCCTTGATATTTGACATGCCTTGAAGGTGTTGAACCAAATTTATCTTAAGGTCTTAAATTTCACAAGATCCTAGCATTCATCTTCCTCACCATATTTCTTGGATTGATATTAACATTTAGTAAGGATAGCCCCTCCTCTTATTACGAGCCTTCATTTGAGCCTCACATAATGTTGCGAGCAAAACTACCCTAAGGTCTGGGTTGAGGGACCTAACAGAGAAGAAGCCATACAACAACAAGAAGCAATCAAACTAAGGGTCCTAATGCTTAAACTAGTAAACGAGGGAGATATGACCTTACCCGTATGTCTTATGTTTGAGTTCATTCCCACAGGATGCAAACCCTCTACTTATCCACGTGCTTCAAGACCTGCAACTCACTCGAGAAAAAGAACATAGACTAGTTGTACAACATATATATCCTAAATTTCAGTAGGTTAGATCATATAATATTATAAAAGATAACATGAAATTAACAATTAAAAGATCATTAACATGTATAAAAAAACATATAAGACCATGACATCAAGAACGAGTCAGAGCTTCTTTATTGATGTATGTAAAAGATGTGGAGATATCGCCTGAAATCAGCCACTGCTCCAAGAGAAATCATTCTCCGGATCCATCTAGCCCAAGCCTCAACAATACTCTTTTATTACAAGGTGCACAAGAATGTCACATAAAGGAGGTGAACATCTCAAAGAAGGAAATAAGGGTTTCTTGAACCTGGGAAGTGCATGAGGCACAAGGATAATCAAACTTGATCTAGGCTATAACAGGTTGTAGTATCAACTCCTTTCTCCCTCATTCCTTAGGCCTTCCCAACAACGTGTATTTATACTCCTCAAAATATTTTTTTCAGTTGGGAAACAGTTTGGCCACGGGCTCTTGTAGGTGGGATTCTGGTGTAATATAGGGAGTTATATATTTTTTAATATTTTAAATTGTATACGCGGGTCAAATATGAGTGGACCTGTGGCTGCACGTGTGTTAGATAGGGAAAAGCCGCGTATGGAATTAAAAATAATGTTTTTTAAGAAGATGACCAAGTATGAATGGAAGGGGATGCCCAAGTCCAATACATAGATCATCAAGTATATAAAAGTGATAAATGATGTTATAACAGATGCCCCCTAATATATGAGCTCAAAAGGGGTACATGATGGCCAAAATGTATTATGTGCATAAGAAATAATCTTGCGAGGACTTGAGAGGATTTCACCAGATTTAAATATGCCAAAAACCAGTGAAAGAAATCATAAAGTAAGCTCATGTCTGAGGCGGGAATACCCATTCTTAGTGAAAGTAAAGCATGTCTGCATAACAAGTATGGAGTGGATCCAATATGTATACAAGTATAGGAGAAACTGTAAAGTACATAGTGAATCATCTGGTCACTGCCCGAGATTACATATCAAAATCATGTCAAAGTATCACATATAGAAGACTCATCAATGATTCTGCAAAGGTATCTGATCACTGAATTCATAATTGAATCTCCAAGTACCAAATCATAAGTGGTGGAAAAATTGGTACTTCACGCAACTCAAGTGCCAACATATAGAGTGTTGTTGTAATGAACTGCAACATATAAGGGTGGATGGTGTCACTGGCAGAAAAGTGAAGGAGCTACCAAAGTGAAGAAAAGCATTTTGATGCAAACCCGAGGTCTTCACCGATCAAGATGGTACAATTCTACACAATGGGAATAAATGAGCTAAAGTAGAGCATGTGAGAAATCGTTTAATTACCGGTCATTAATGTATACCATTAACAAACGCAAGACAAATCACCGATAATGATGATGACATTCAAGATACCCCAGTACAATCTAACAACTGTGAAAGAATGAGTTGAAGTCGAACACTTGATAGAATCTACCAATCAGGAGACATTGATGTATTCTCATTGTCGATAGCGAAGGAATCTGCCACTAATGATTGCAAACTCTAAGGTACTGACAAAAGGACTCTAGACCTTATTCCAAGAGAAATGTGCCAGATTCGATGGTAAAATATATATTGGAAGGAAGGAATTAAGGCATCCCACATCAATCCAGTGCGAGTGTAACCCGCAGGCCAAAATTTGGAAGGAATCAGACAAAGAAAAGTGAAGTAACCAACCTAAATCACGTTTCCAGCATGCAAAAAATGTAGCTAGCACACCACAAAAACCCTTTGAACCAACCAATAATGAAAGTTCACAAAGAGGCAAGGAATACACCGATAGGGTCAAATGGAAACCAAGGTACTGCACGAATCCCAGGTGTGATAATGTAAGCTGAAGTCAAACAAAAGGGAAACCACTCAGTCAAATACCCATGGTGTTGATTGTTAGTCATCAGTATTTTTCACTATATTTAGATGACTATACGATGGTTATAGTTTTATGAAAACAATATTCCTTGAATATCTTGAGTTTCATAAATCTCACTACCTTCATTATCCTTATAAACCTATTTTCATTATTCCTCAGTTGGTCTTCTCAAGGTCACCATGTTTCTCTTAAAAACTCCTTATGGGCTTATACTTCTCATTTTCATCCTTCTTTCCTACCTGAGACTTCATTGCCCTATTCTCCCCTGTCAATAAACTCTTCCCTCTCTCTAGGGTTTCTTGTTTCCAACTCATTCCCATGTCCCTTTGGGCATAATAACCTATAACAATAATTAGTTTTCACTTGAAAATCTCCAAGTCAAATTTCAGTCAAAATTAGGTCAAAGGACACCCCCATTAGGTCATTAGGGTTTTGTGTTTTTCAAGGTCACTCTTTCATTCCAATAAGGTCATCACATAGATAAAAGGGATTGAACAAGTTCATCATGGTGTTTTCATTATATTTCAAAGGTTCAGTGAGCAAATGAAAAAGCCAACTCCATGACTTCAGCAACCTGCAAAGCAAAAAGTGTCAAAGAGTATTAGTGAGAAAAGGAAGAAGACTTAAAAACATTAGAAAGAGGGTTTTTCAAATCCAACTCAGAGTTTCGCATGCCAACAAATCAAATTTCAAATATAAAACGTGTTTACTTCAGCAATTGATTAAATGTCAAAGGGAGATGTCTTGTTCAAAGGGTGCCCAAGTCATCATTATTCACAAGTACTAAACCCTAATTTCCTCTCCCATTGAGCTAGGGTTTGCTATGAAAAAGAGGCATAGGAGCAGAGGATTCATATGGTAGTTCATATTAGCAAATATTAAGCCATACCAACTCATAAACATCATGGCTCCATCATTTTCCAAGAAGTCATTCCAAGGGATAAATCACTTGCCACACATAGGCCCAATTTTGCTTCAAAATATGTTTCTGACCAAACAAAGATTAAATTAAAAAAAGTGATAGATTTTTTTGTCCCTCATAGGTCAAGGAATAAAAATCTACTTCAATGTTTACATAGGTATCATGGTTTTGGGGAAATGTCAAATTTACAGGAGCTACAAGAGGTTTGCATCACTTTTGGATGACCTTGGGAAAATCAAGTTTCCTCATAGTTGGAGTGTCCAAATGACTTTCTTGACGCATCAAATAAAACCTAGACTGGAATATCTTTCCAATAAGCTATCATGAGCTCAATTTTGAATTGCGGAAGGCCTCCAAAAGTTGCCTGCACCAGCACTCTGCATTTTTGCACCCTCATTCAGCACTTTTTGAACAGTATTGGGGGAATCAACTTTTTACAGGTCAACTAAACTCCAATCATAAACCTAAATGTCTATTTGGAAATTAGACTTAAATATCTTTCCAACGAGCTATCATGGGCCCAATTTGGACACTAGGAAGGCCTCCAAATGCGGTCTACAAAACAACGTTGTGCACTCAGAGCTTGACGCTGCGCCCTCAGCCAGTGGCGCTGCACCCTTGCCAGAGAAGTTTCCTGAGTGATCCTTCAGCACAAATCACTTCTAAAATTCTTCAAATATTTTCCAAAGTCCACAAAGCAATCTTGAGGGGTAAGTGCATGACATAAACTTGCTTTGAAGCTATTTTGATCATCATTTAATCAATGGAATGAAACCCTAATCAAACCCTAAGTTTTAAACTTGAAATCATTGTTTCATCCCTGCTTCATCCTCCTTGAAGAAAATCAGTCATAATTAAGGGTCATTAAATTGCTTGAGTGCTGGAATTCATCTTGCTTATCACAACATCCATTCCCTTCATTCTCACTCATTCCCTTCATTTGCAAAATTGTCATTCCATACCCTCCATTCATCTCATTTCACATCAGCCCTAGGGTTTCCAAAACAGAGTTTTAAAAATGTCAGAAGAGGGAGACAGTGGCATTGTTAGTGTTTGGCCTTGGAATTTTCATTCACTTCCATTACATTTTCACTTATATTTCCATATTTTCACCTTCACTCCACCTCCATTTCATCATATTTACCTTACCATTACCACTATTGAGTTACATTTATGTTTTTCCAAACTTTATTAATTCTTAGCATTTTTAAGTGAATTTGTGGTTAAAAATTAGAAACTAATGTGCATATGCTTATACCTAACAAGTGGGATGAGATTGTTTCCATGTGTAGTTCAAAAGAAAGCTTCTAAAAGACCTTTATGTGGCCTCCCAAAACCAAATTCGAAATTGAGTGGAGAAGATCATGGGATCATGAAGATATGTGTCTCATTTCCTATTTGTATTGAAACTCTAAGAAAACATGTGTCTTATTGTTTCCTATTTTGATTGTAACTCTAGAGATATGGGGAGAGATTCATGGACTCTCATTAATGAGATAACTTCTCATATTTTTTTATAAATAGGAGAAACTTTCTCCTATCAAGATATGTGAAAAATGAGAGAAGAAGAGAAAGAATTATAGAATGTTTTGTAACAAGGCTTGAGATGGAATGGGATGTAGAGTTGTGATTTTATCAATAAAGAAAGTTCCTTTCTATTATTGAGTTTTAGAGTGTGAACTTTTGCAAAGTTGGAATGCTATTGGACAATGGAAGGGCCCCCATCAACCATGTGCATCCATTTATAAATTTGTAAGATTAATTAGTTTGTTTTACTTGGATTCATGCAAATAGTTTAGTTTTCCATTGCAATTGTTGTTTTCTTTTCAAATGTAGATTTACTTCACTGTGTAATCTTATGTTTCCTAATAATAATCTCAAGAAAGTAGTGTCTTATCTATTTTCCAATTGGATTGCTTTGGAGCAATAAGGATTCACATTTATCTAGTTTTCTTTACTGTTCCTGCCTTTTATTTTCATTAAAATAGAGTTGTCAATTGTTGTGTCAAACTTATATTTATGGAAGCCATTCTCAATATGCCAAATTCTACATTAAATGGTTAAATGTCTCACATGTGCAGTATTTGAATTTATTTTGCTTCTTGTCATTTGCTTGCCAAGGACTAAAGGCATAATTGATTTCTCCAAAGATATTTCAAGAAGTTAAAAACTTCACTTTTGAGTGTGACTGATAAGTCAATTATACATTTAGTTGATTTTAGTTAGATCTTACATGCTTTTATTTTCAAGATCCTCACTTGATTGCAAACAACAATCTTCCTAAAAAACACTCTAAAAGGACTTGATCTGAAAATATTAAGAAGTTATGGTTGAATGATTAAATGTAATGCAATTTCTGAGTTATTCATTTACAAATTTTTCCTAGTTCTCTAGTTCAAACAGGTGTAATTATTGCTTTGGAGAAATAAGGATTCACGTTTATCTAGTTTTCTTTACTATTCCTGCCTTTTATTTTCATTAAAATAGAGTTGTCAACTGATGTGTCAAACTTATATTTATGGAAGCCATTCTCAATATGCCAAATTCTACATTAAATGGTTAAATGTCTCACATGTGCAGTAGTTGAATTTATTTTTCTTTTTGTCATTTGCTTGCCAAGGACTAAAGGCATAATTGATTTCTCCAAAGATATTTTAAGAAGTTAAAAAATTCACATTTGAGTGTGACTGATAAGTCAATTATACATTTAGTTGATTTTAGTTAGATGTTACATGCTTTTATTTTCAAGATCCTTACTTGATTGCAAACAACAATCTTCCTAAAAAACACTCTAAAAGGACTTGATCTGAACATATTAAGAAGGTATGGTTGAATGATTAAATGTAATGCAATTTCTGATTTATTCATTTACAAATTTTTCCTAGTTCTCTAGTTCAAATAGGTGTAATTAGATACTCAAACATTACTTCAAGAAGATCACTCTTTACAAATTGAATAATTGGATTAACTAAACACATCTTAGATATTTTCATTTGCATTTTTTGTTTTCTGTTCTAGGACCTTAGCAAACTAAAGTACAAACAGTTGATAAATCCCATCTCAATAGGGTAATGCCTAGCAATTGGATGTTGAGGTAACCAAATGTACAATAGTTGATTCATTTTTTTGCTTTCATAGGCATTGTAATTCTCAATATTAATTTTAGAAATAGATCCGTGGCTTAGGACTAATAAATAGGTTAGATAGATGCTTTGATTTCCAAAATAGGTCTTAAACTAGCCCTCAGTTTTTGGTATGTTTTTATGAAAATTTGATTAGTTTTGGTACACTTCCTTTTCTTCCTTCTAAAATACATTTAGATTCACATAAGTCTTTCCATAGCTTTAGATTAACCATCCTTAGATTTCAAAGAACAAAAAAACACTTTAAAAACAACATAAAACACAAAACAACGAAGTAATAAATAGGTTGCTTAAGCACATATAGTGCACCACACTTCATCAGTTTACTAACCTTGGTTGATAATTAATGAAAGCAATTTAGGACACTAAATTGACTAAAAATTTTGGCGTCGTTGCCGAGGAAGTGTAATTAGGAGACCTTATTTCTTACATCTAAAAAAAATTTCAAATAATAATTTCTCAAGTATGCTCTCCTCCTGCGCTTTATGTGATCTATCGGATCAGAAAAACAGAATTTTTATGTTACAAATAAAAAATATAAAAAATGTTTTCATCATTTCATTTGATTTAATGTTAAAATAAAATAAAATAAATGAAAATTTTTAATTTCAATAAATTGTTTTGTTTAATGAAATATATATGTATATTTTTAAATTTTTGAAAATATAATATATACAATTTTATTAATAAATCAATTAAAAAAACATAATTAAAAATAAAAATAAAAAATAAAAAATAAAATAAATTGGCTCATGGAAAGGAGACCCATGCATATGTGTGAGGCCAGCCTTTGGCTTGGCCTTATGCATATGTGCAGGCCTTCAATCCACACAAAGACACATGCACTACAATAATTAAAAAAAAAGAACCTTCTCTTTTCCATATTCGATCTTCCTCAAGCAACAGTTATTAGAAATCATTTTTAAACAGTTGCAGAGACAGACAATGAATGTATATCACATGAAGAAAATGTTGTTGAGAAGAAGATTGCAAATTCTTGATGAAGAGAACATTACAGACTCAATTGTAGAGACAGACAATGAAAGTTTATCACATGAAGAAATTGCTGATGAAAAGAAGATTGAAAAGTGTTGATGAAGAGAAGATTGCAGATTCCATTGCAAGTAATTGCAATGAGGGAGATCGATCTGAACTTCTGTGTGAGAGATAAGCCATTACACATCAAAACCTGCAAATAAAAAAATCAAACCACAACAATTTTATTGCAAAAGTAATTTCCAGAAAACGAAATGCGTAATTGTTAAAAACACCCGATTTTAAAACACATTTTATGAGAAAACTAGGCGAATTAGAAAAACCTAAAACATGGGTTTTTTTGGGAATGGGATGAATTAGGAAACCTTGTAACAACTTTCTGGATTCACAACCATTTGGGAGGAATTCAGGGTTCTTTGGAGCTTCGTTTTGGAGTGTGCATGAGAAAAAAAGAAAAAGAAAAAGAAAATTGATTTTTTTTAATGCAAACAGTTACGGTTTGATGAAATTCAATTTTGAGAAATAATCAAGGATCTGATTTCCTGATCTGTAGGAGAGGGTTCTTTAAAAAAAAAAAAAAAAAAAACATTTTTTTTAATGCAAACAGTTACAGTTTGATGAAATTTGATTTTGAGAAATAATCAAGGATCTGATTTCCTTATCTGTAGGAGAGTGTGGCAGAATTCATCTATGGTGGCACCATGATGGGTGACAAATGGATCATTTGAAGCAAAGGCACTATCAGATGTGCATCAAATGCAAGTTGTATAGATTGAAAATGATTCTACCTCCATCTCCTCCATAGTTAGGAAGTTGACTTTAGAAGTTTCAATCTTTTTATATCTATCTTACATGAAGGAGGCGTTGGCATGACTTTGTTTCAAAAAGATTCATAAAGACAATTATTTCATTCATGCTTTAATATATATATATATATATATATATATAATTTCTTTTTAATAAAAGAAACATTTGAAAAAATCCATTATTAATAATAATAATAATAATAAATCATTTTCTTTATTAATAATTAATAATGGCTTGTAGAACAATTGGAAAATTATAATTTTATGTTAAGAGCGCGGACGATGGAACAGTCTAGGGTTTCCTGTGCAAAAACCTCCGCCGTCACTGTGTTTTCCGTGGCCGCGGCTGTTGCAGCGGCGCCCCCCCACGCTTTGCATCAAGAAATCCTTCGCCCCCGCCAGGAGATCCCTTTCCTGCTGCTGAATGCAAACGTTATAGCAGCACCGCCCTCCAATCTCCAGCTTGGAGCCGTCAACAGCTGCGTGAAGAGCCCGATTGGGCCTCAAGATTTCTTCAATCAGATTCACAAGAGTCAGATCTCTGTTTCAGCTGTCGGTGCAAATTCTACCCACATTGATTTGCAGCAATGCGCTGCCATTTTCAGCAAGAAAGGACAGGAAAGGCAGAGTGTTGGCCACATCCCCTGTCTGGCCAGCACCGCCTTGGAACACTCTGCTCTGCTGGTTCCAAGCGCCGACATTCCTCATTCAGTGGCTCACAAAGCCAAACGCCCTCTGGATTTGGGGAATCCAGGAATTTCTTCAGTTCAGAAGCTAGCTATTTCAGATCAATCAACCTCAGCTTACCAGATCCAGATCTCTCTTTTATCAGGAGGAACAAAAATGCTTTGGGTGCAAGCCACGAATCTGGTGCAGGACATTCTCCAAGATCTCGAACTCAGCTTGGGGATCCCCTCAAATCTCATGAGGCTACTTCACGGAGGTAAACAACTTGAATTTTCTTTACCCCTGTCTCATTACAATATCAAAAAGGATGCTACAGTTTTTCTCTCCCTTCGTTTGAGAGGAGGAGCTGTTGGGCAAACCTCTTCAGCTCCTTCCTTCTCTTACAAGGATGCGGTTCATTCGCAGCCACCTAAGAGAGCCACTCTACCAGCTGAGGCTCCCAAGCCTTTCCTCGTGGACAAAAGGGAGGAAACCCCTTCCATTGAGATCTCTCATCCAACTTTGGAGGACCAATTTCAGAAATTTGCAGAAAAGGCTATCATTTGCAGGTTTAATGGCCTATGGCCTCGAACTGCAGATATCTATCAGTGGATCCATTCCAACTGGACCAACAATTGCAAAGTTTTCTTTTGCTCGAAAGGCTTCTTCATTGTGGCCTTTGCTTTCAGTGAAGACTATCAGAAAGCTTTAACGGAAGGCCCCTGGTTCTGGGGATCAGCTGGACTCTTCCTTACTCCTTGGTTTCCAGATTTCGACCCCTCCACTGCTGTCATCACCAGACTTCCCATTTGGGTCAGGCTTCCAAATCTACCTGCGCACCTCTGGCACTTCGCAGTCTTCCAAGGAATTGGGAACACTCTAGGCCACTTCCTAGCCACAGACGCCTCAAGGGGGGAGAAAGGGATATACACATATGGCAGAATTTGTGCAGAAATAGATATCAGTAATGGGCTTCCTGACAAGATAAATCTCAAAATTGGGGACTTCCATTGGACCCAAACCTTAGACTATGAGAATACAGCGTTTCGGTGTCGTCACTGCCATCAGACGGGACATCTCCAAAACTCATGTGCCACATTCCTCGGCAATTCGAAGAATAAAAAAGGCAAATCCAAATCAAGGAGTTGGAAGCCATGTGTTCCTGTGGACGACATTGAGCTCCTTGACTCGATGGGGAGGAAAAAGTAAAAATGAAGAAAATGATCTTGAAGCAAGGACCCCCCCTACGGCGGGCTATGGATCTCTGGCGTGGGATGCTACGAAACGCTCCCCAAGCGCCTCTTCCTCGGATGATTCACAGTAAGGAGGCTGCTTCGAACGGTACTCAACAATTCTGGTCCCTGTCATTCGTAACCCAATGGGCCGGGTTAAAAGTAATAAGTCATAGTAGAAAAATGTCGTTTGAGAGGACTTTCTACCCAATGCAGGTGACCCCTTATCCTACGCTCCGCTGAGTTCACCTTGTTCCCCACCATTTTCTTGCTTAATGCAGGTTTGCTTATAGGAGGCAAGGTTGGTATCTCATTTTCCCCGACTCTGCCTCTTTTCTTTGCTTTACGCGGCTGGGTCTCTTCTGTGGTTTTCTTAATAGATTTAGTCTTATTTAGAAAAAAAAAAAAAAACAATTGGAAAATTATTTAGATGATGTATGAACATTTGGCATTAATATTGTTTTTATGTATTTTTCTATGAAGTTTTAACTTACAGGACACAACAAATCTTTGTGATGCCAATTGTTTTACTGAGCACAGTGCATGAAGTCATCCGACGACAGAGAGTTAATTTATTTATCATGGTTATTTCTTAAAAATGGATTTTTATCGATATCATAAATTGGACTGAATATAAAACTTCTTTTTATTTTCCTTAATCTGTTTCATTTGACATTTAATATTTGCGTAAGAATCAGAAAGAAATTAGCTACTTCTTTTTTAACACACTTATGTTCTTTATGTCAAGTTATTTTTGCAGGTTTGGGATGATCGAATGATCATTGAAGGAAACCAATTGTGTGCACAATTGGTTTTCAAAGGACAAATTTCATGACAAAAATAAGAACAATTCCATATCCATATTCATCAGGACCATTACTCTTCCTCCCTTTGAACTGTAAATCCAACCAAGAACTTCAAAGCAAGTCACAGTTATTTTTCCCAGCAAGAGTTAGTTGTTCATTTTATTTCATTCACATACACTTTCCATTACTTCTTGTCTATTCCACAAATAAAAGAAAGAAGCTCACTTACATGCTTATTTCCCATTGTCATTTTCCATTGTCATCTTCCATTCTCATTTTCTTTTTTCTATCATTTTCATTTCACAAATAAACCCTGATTCAATGAAAATTATTGAGTCCATAGTCCTTTAAGTCTAAGTTCCTTGCAAAAACACCTTGAGACTTGCATGCCTTAATGGCAAGTCTTTTTGCCGAGGAACAATAGGAATACATTAATGTCCCTTGTTCATCAGATCTTCTAGGTACTCAACAACAGCAAAATTATTCATACCTAGTAAGATGTGTTTGGGCATCTTGACTCTCATTGTAATTAATGGTGAGAGTTCTCGTGTTGACTAGTGTCATCCATTAATGGCCACTAAGTCAACAAATTCCTGCTATGTTTGACATCAGAACATCTATTCACATAGCAGGAATTATGCCAACGAGTTTTGAAGACGTGAAGACTATCATTTTCATCATTTTGAAGCAAATGAAGAAGATATGCAGCTACAATAGATCAACACCATTCTACAGCTGTAGAATCAGATTACAGCAAAAGAATCAACATCATTTCGCAGCAAATTCAGTAGTTTTAGTAGAAGCAATAAAAAGACATATTTTTTCTCCATAACTTTCACAATCACTTGAAGAAGATTATGATCGGAATTTTATAGCCACCACACATGCAGCTCATCCATTTTTAAAGGATAAGTTAAGGTACGTCATTTTCTAACTTTTTACCATAGAATTCCTTGAAAAACTAGAATGATAAATTTTGGAAAAAACATTTATCTTCCTCATTTCATAAAATTGACAATACCATCAGTTGGGGGGCGAGGGGGGAATACATTCATATTCATACTTTGCCATGTTCATATCACATTTAGAAACCCACATACTCCCAAAAGATATTAACTATTACATTATTATTATTATGAGCATACAATGGCTTTTCAAAAGTACTCAAAAGATAATTGGATACAAACACAATCATGGTTGTCACACAAAAATCAACCATGATGCAATCCAATAAAGATATACTTTGCAATCAGCCCATCGTTACTGCTTTTGTTACTGTAACTCTGAGAAAAGAGCTGCCTAACCTGGTTTTCCCATCTATCCCCGATCCTATTCCCACCTCCCTTGGTCCTAATCCCTTGCTGGCTACGAATAATCCCTTGAACCCTGCTGCGCCCACTGGACTTGAGCATTTGGACTCGAGCAAGCAACCTATGCAGGTGGACGTCACCAACAAGGATAGCGAGCCAAAGGAAGACATCGAAGCTCCAAGGGACGAGTACTGGTGCAGAATTGTGGTTGAACCACCTTCTCCAGCTCATGAGCAGTGAATTCCGCTCACCTCGACTCGCCATGGTACAATTGCTCAATAGTTTTGGAAGAATTTCTGATTTTCTATGTTCTTCTTCAGCTGAAACAGTTGTTTGCTACTCTAGTATGTTTTTTTTTGTTATGTTCGTCTTTTTAAAAATAGGCGGTTTTACTTTCTGAGGGGGCGGCGGCTTCTCTTTAAAAAAGCTGAACTTGCTAGAGCGATTAGAATTTTATGGAATTGGACATCAATGATTTCGAGGGCTTCCCATGGTAGCTGTGGCAATGCCCATCTATCATTGTGTTTCTGGGTCCCTATATCACTAGTATAGCCCCTTATTATTGTTAGTGTAAACCATATTGTTATTAATAACACTTTAACCCCATTTTACATTATAGTATTGCTGCCTTAATTATTATTGTTGGGTCGTAGGATTGGGGCTGTGACCCACTAGGATTACATTATGACATTATGGCACCTTATGGATATCATCCACCATCCATCACATCATCTTTAAAGGAAAATTCGAAGGTTCAAGCAGTGGAAGATCACATCGAGCATCAACAAGAAGTTCTCCAACTCTTAAAGGATAACCTGAATTTGGCACAAAATCGAATGAAACAACAGGCAGATCAACATCGTAGCGAGAGAAGTTTTGATGTAGGAGATTGGGTATTTTTACGGCTACAGCCATACAAACAAATGTCCCTCAAGCAAGCAAAGAAGGATAATAAATTATCGCCAAAGTACTATGGTCCTTACAAGGTGTTGAAAAAGATTGGTACTATGGCATACAAATTGGAGCTTCCTGCTTCTTCGCGAGTACATCCAGTTTTCCATGTTTCATGCTTAAAGAAGGTTATAGGTGAAAATCTTCCAGTTCAAACAGTATTGCCAGAACTTGATGGGGAAGGGAAAATCATATTGGAACCTGAAGCAGTCATGGAAAAAAGAACTCGACAACTACGGAATCGATCAATTTGAGAGTATCTCATCAAGTGGAAGAACTTACCCACTGAAGATTCTACATGGGAGGATGAGAATTTTATACAGAAGCACCCGGAGCTACTCAAGTGTTGAGGACAACACTTTTTTGAAGGAGAGGGGCATGTTAGGTCCCTATATCACTAGTATAGCCCTTATTATTGTTAGTGTAAACCCCTTATTGTTATTATTGTACCCTTGTAACCCCCATTTTGTTATTATTGTGCCCTTAAATTATTATTGTTAGGTCGGCTAGGATTACAGTGTGGCCCACTAGGATTACATTATGGCCCCATGGACTCCTATATATAGAAAGGAGGTTTTATGAATTGTATCATCCAAGAATTGTTCATTTATGTAATGTATTGGAGGTTGCCCCCTCGAAGTGGCTCATTTCTAAGGCGTTTATATCTCTTTTCTTCTCTTTTTGAGTTGGTTACACAACATTATGTTTTATAAATAGAATTAGTATAATTTAGAAAATTAAAAAATAAAGATATACTTTGCAATAAAAATCAAATTATCATTATGCAAAGATCAAAGGTCAAAATTGAATGCAACAACAAAATATGGTTGTAACACAAGAATGAACCATGTTGCAATTCAAGTAAAACACTTTGCAGAAGTATGAAGTTATCAAATGATATCACGCAAAGTTAAGCCAAAGCTCAAGGATAAAAAAAATATATTAATGTAATAGATTGCATGAGGACATGCAATAGCTTCAGTTTGGAGGTATGTTTTGCCTTGGAACTGTCATTCACTTCCATTACATTTTCACTTATACTTCCATATTATCACCTTCACTCCACCTCAATTTCATTACATTTACCTTACCATTACCACTATTGGGTTACATTTATGTTTTTCCAAACTTTATTAATTCTTAGCATTTTAAAGTGAATTTGTAGATAAAATTAGAAAATAATGTGCATATGCGTATACCTAACAAGTGGGATGAGATTCTTGCCATGTGTAGTTCAAAAGGAAGCTTCTAAAAGACCTTTATGTGGCCTCCCAAAACCAAATTCGAAATTGAGTGGAGAAGATCATGGGATCATGAAGATATGTGTCTCATTTCCTATTTGTATTGAAACTCTAAGAAAACATGTGTCTTATCATTTCCTATTTTGATTGTAACTCTAGAGTTATGGGGAGAGATTCATGGACTCTCATTAATGAGATAACTTATCTTATTTTTGTATAAATAGGAGAAACTTTCTCCTATCAAGATATGTGAAAAATGAGAGAAGAAGATAAATAATTATAGAATGTTTTATAACAAGGCTTGAGATAGAATGGGATGTAGAGTTGTGAGTTTATCAAAAAAGAAAGTTCTTTTCTATTATTGAGTTTTAGAATGTGAACTTTTGCAAAGTTGGAATGTTATTGGACAATGGAAGGGCCCCCATCAACCATGTGCATCCATTTATAAATTTCTAAGATTAATTAGTTTGTTTTACTTGGATTCTTGCAAATAGTTTAGTTTTTCATTGCAATTGTTGTTTTCTTTTCAAATGTAGATTTACTTCATTGTGTAATCTTATGTTTCCTAATAAGAATCTCAAGAAAGTAGTGTCTTATCTATTTTCCAATTGGATTTATTTGGAGCAATAAGGATTCACAGTTATCTAGTTTTCTTTACTGTTCTTGCCTTTTATTTTCATTAAAATAGACCTGTCAATTGTTGTGTTAAACTTATATTTATGGAAGTCATTCTCATTATGCCAAATTATACAATAAATGGTTAAATGTCTCACATGTGCAGTAATTGAATTTATTTTGCTTCTTGTCATTTGCTTGCCAACGACTAAAGGCATAATTGATTTCTCCAAAGACATTTCAAGAAGTTAAAAACTTCACATTTGAGTGTAACTGATAAGTCAATTATACATTTAGTTGATTTTAGTTAGATCTTACATGATTTTATTTTCAAGATCCTCACTTGATTGCAAACAACAATCTTTCTAAAAAACACTCTAAAAGGACTTGATCTGAACATATTAAGAAGGGATGGTTGAATGATTAAATGTAATGTAGATTCTGAGTTATTCATTTACAGAGTTTTCCCAGTTCTCTAGTTCAAACAGGTGTAATTAGTTACTCAAACATTACTTCAAGAAGATCACTCTTTACAAATTGAATAATTTGAGTAACTAAACACATCTTAGATATTTTCATTTGCATTTTTTGTTTTCTGTTCTAGGACCTTAGCAAACTAAAGTACAAACAGTTAATAAACCCCATCTCAATAGGGTCATGCCTAACAATTGGATGTTGAAATAACCAAATGTACAATAGTTGATTCATTTTTCTGCTTTCATAGGCATTGTAATTCTCAATCTTAATTTTAGAAATAGATCCATGGATTAGGACTAATAAATAGATTAGATAGATGCTTTGATTTCCAAAATAGGTCTTAAACTAGCCCTCAGTATTTGGTATGTTTTTATGAAAATTTGATTAGTTTTGGTACACTTCCTTTTCTTCCTTCTAAAATACATTTAGATTCCCATAATTCTTTCCATAGCTTTATATTAACCATCCCTAGATTTCTAATAACAAAAAAAACCCTTTAAAAACAACATAAAACACAAAACAACGAAGTAAGAAATAGGTTGCTTAAACACATATAGTGCACCACACTTTATCTGTTTACAAGCCTTGGTTGATAATTAATGAAAGAAATTTAGGACATCAAATTGACTAAACATTTTGGCGTAATTTCCGGGGAAGTGTAATTAGGAGACCTTATTTCTTACATCTAAAAAAAAATTCAAACAATAATTTCTCAAGTATGCTCTCCTCCTGCGCTTTATGTGATCTAGAGGATCAGAAAAAGAGAATTTTTAGTTTAAATAAATAAATAAATAAAAATTTCATCATTTCATTTGATTTAATTTTACAATAACATTTTAAAATAAAATAAAAAATTAATTTCAATAAATTGTTTTGTTTAATGAAATATGTATGTATATTTTTAAATTTTTGAAAATATAATATATATATAATTTTATTAACAAATCAATTAAAAATAATATTAATATTAATAAAAAATTGGCTCATGGAAAGGAGACCCATGCATATGCGTGAGGCCAGCCTTTGGCTTGGCCTGCATATGTGCAGGCCTTCAATCTACACAAAGACCCATGCACTGCAATAAAAAAAAGGAACCTTCTATTTTCCATATTCGATCTTCCTCAAGCAGCTATTATTATAAATAATTTTTAAACAGTTGCAGAGACAGAAAATGAATGTATATCACATGAAGAAACTGTTGATGAGGAGCAGATTGCAAATTATTGATGAAGAGAAGATTACAGATTCAATTGTAGAGACAGACAATGAAAGTGTATCACTTGAAGAAATTGCTGATAAAAAGAAGATTGCAGACTGCTGATGAAGAGAAGATTTCAGATGCCATTGCGGGTAATTGGAATGAGGGAGATCGATCTAAAATTCTCTGTGAGAGACAAGCCATTACACATCAAAATCTGAAAATAAAAAAAATCAAACCATAGCAATTTTATTGCAGAAGTAATTTACAAAAAATGAAATGCGTAATTGTTAAAAACACCCAATTTTAAAACGCATTTTATGAGCAAACCAAGGTGAATTAGAAAAACCTAAAACATGGGTTTTTTCGGGAACGGTGTGAATTAGGAAACCTTGTAACAACTTGCTAGATTTCGTAGCTATTTGAGAGAAATTCAAGGTTCTTCAGAGGTCCATTTTGGAGTGTGCGTGAGAAAAAAAGAAAGAAAGAAAGAAAGAAAAAAGTAAAACGGTTTTTTTAATGCAAATAGTTATTGTTTGATGAAATTCAATTTTGAGAAATAATCAAGGATCTGATTTCCTAATCTATAGGAGAGGGTTCTTCTGGAAAAAAAATAATAATAAAAAAATAAAATAAAATAAAAATTTTAATGCAAACAATTACGGTTTGATGAAATTCACTTTTGAGAAATAATCAAGGATCTGATTTCTTGATCTGTAGGAGAGTGTGGCAGAATTCATCTGTGGTGACACCATGATGGGTGACAAATGGATCATTTGAGGCAAAGGCACTATCAGAGGTGCATCAATTGCAAGTTGTATAGATTGAAAAGGATTCTGCCTCCATCTCCTCCATAGTTAGGAAGTTAACTTTAGAAGTTTCAAGCTTTTTATTTTATCTTGCATCAAGAAGGCATTGGAATGACTTTGTTTCAAAAAGATTCATAAAGATGATTATTTCATCCATGCTTTAAAATATATATATATATATATATATATATATATATATATATATATATATATATATATAATTTCTTTTTAATAAAAGAAACAATTAAAGAAATCCATCATTAAAATAATAATAATAAATAATTTTCTTTATTAATAATCAATAATGGCTTGTAAAACAATTGGAAAATTATTTAAATGATTTCTAAATATTTAGAATTAATATTGTTGCTCTGTATTTTTTTATGAAGTTTTAATTTACAGGACACAACAAATCTTTGTGATGCCAATCGTTTTACTGAGCACATTGCATGAAGTGATTCGACAACAGGGAGTTTATTTATTTATCATGGTTATTTCTTAAAAATGGATTATTATCGATATCATGAATTGGACTGAATATAAAACTTCTTTTTATTTTCCTTAATCTGTTTCATTTGACATTTAATTTTTGTGTAAGAAACATAAAAAAATTAGCCACTTCTTTTTTAACACACTTATGTTCTTTATGTCCAGTTATTTTTGCAGGTTTGGGATGATCGAATAATCATTGAAGGAAACTAATTGTGCGCACAATTGATTTTCAAAGGACCAATTTCATGAGAAACATAAGAACAAGTCCATATCCATATTCATCAAGACCAATACTCTTCCTCCCTTTGAATTGTAAATCCAACCAAGAACTTCAAAGCAAGCCACAATTATTTTTCCCAGCAAGAGTTAGTTGTTCATTTTCCTTCATTCACATACACTTTCTATTACTTTTTTTCTACTCCACAAATAAAAGCAAGAAGCTCACTTACATGCTTCTTGCCCATTGTCATCTTCCATTCTCATTTTCTTTTTTCTATCATTTTCATTTCGCAAATAAACCCTGATTTAATGAAAATTATTGAGTCCATATTCCTTTGAGTCTAAGCTCCTTGCAAAAACTCCTTGAGTCTTGCATGCCTTAATGGCAAGTCTTCTTGCCGAGGAACAATGGGAATACATTAATGTCTCTTGTTCATCGTATCTTCTAGGTACTCAACAACAACAAAATTATTTGCACCTAGTAAGATGTGTTTGGGCATCTTGACTCGCATTGTCATTAATGGTGAGGGTTCTCGTGTTGACTACTGGCATTCATTAATGGCCACTAAGTCAACAATTTCCTACTATGTTCGACATCAGAACATCTATTCACATAGCAGGAATTATGCCAACGAGTTTTGACGACATGAAGACTATCATTTTCATCATTTTGACGCAAATGAAGAAGGTATGCCGCTACAACAGATCAACACCATTCTGTAGTTGTAGAATCAAATGACATCAACAAAATCAACATCATTTTGCAGCAAATTTAGCAGTTTAAGTAGAAGAAATAAAAAGACATCTTTTTTTCTCCATAACTTGCACAATCACTTGAAGTAAATTATGCTCAGAATTTTGTAGCCACCACACATGCAGCTCATCCATTTTTAAAGGGTAAGTTAAGTTACGTCATTTTCTAATTTTTTACCATAGAATTCCTTGAAAATATAGAATGATATTTTTTGGAAAAAACATTTATCTTCCTCATTTCAAAAACTTTCCAATACCATCAGTTGGGAGGAGGGGAGGGGGAGAATACATTCATATTCATACTTTGCCATGTTCATATCACATTTAGAAACCCACATACTTGCAAAAGATATTAACTATTACATTATTATTACGAGCATACAATGGCTTTTCAAAAGTACTCAAAAGATAATTGGATACAAACACAATCATGGTTGTCACACAAGAACCAACCATGATGCAATCCAATAAATATATACTTTGCAATAAAAATCAAATTATCATTATGCAAAGATCAAAGGTCAAAATTGAATGCAACAACAAAATATGGTTGTAACACAAGAACGAACCATGTTGCCATTCAAGTAAAACACTTTGCATAAATATGAATCTATTAAATGATATCACGCAAAGTTAAGCCAAAGCTCAAGGATAAAAAAATATTTATGTAATAGATTGCATGAGGACATGCAATAGCTTCAGTTGGGAGGTATGTTTAGCCTTGGAATTGTCATTCACTTCCATTACATTTTCACTTATATTTCCATATTATCACCTTCACTCCACCTCCATTTCATTAAATTTACCTTCCCATTACTACTATTGGGTTACATTTATGTTTTTCCAAACTTTATTAATTCTTAACATTTTTAAGTGAATTTTTGGTTAAAAATTAGAAAATAATGTGCATATGCTTATACATAACAAGTGGTATGAGATTTTTGCCATGTGTAGTTCTAAATGAAGCTTCTAAAAGACCTTTATGTGGCCTCCCAAAACCAAATTCGAAATTGAGTGGAGAACATCACAGGATCATGAGAATATGTGTCTCATTTCCTATTTGTATTGAAACTCTAAGAAAACATGTGTCTTATCATTTACAATTTTGATTTTAACTATATAGATATGGGGAGAGATTCATCGACTCTCATTAATGAGATAACCTCTCATGTTTTTGTATAAATAGGGGAAACTTTCTCCTATCAAGATATGTGAAAAATGGGAGAAGAAGAGAAAGAATTATAAAATGTTTTGTAACAAGGTTTGAGATGGAATAAAATGTAGAGTTGTGAGTTTATCAATAAATAAGGTTCTTTTATATTATTGAGTTTTAGAATGTGAACTTTTGCAAATTTGGAATGCTATTGGACAATGGAAGAGCCCCCATCAACCATGTGCATCCATTTATAAATTTGTAATATTAATTAGTTTGCTTTACTTGGATTCATGCAAATAGTTTAGTTTTCCATTGCAATTGTTGTTTTCTTTTCAAATGTAGATTTACTTCACTGTGTAATATTATGTTTCCTAATAAGAATCTCAAGAAATTAGTGTCTTATCTATTTTCTAGTTATCTAGTTTTCTTTATTGTTCCTGCCTTTTATTTTCATTAAAATAGAGTTGTCAATTGCGGTGTCAAACTTATATTTATGGAAGCCATTCTCAATATGCCAAATTCTACATTAAATGGTTAAATGTCTCACATTTGCAGTAGTTGAATTTATTTTGCTTCTTGTCATTTTCTTGCCAAGGACTAAAGGCATAATTGATTTCTCCAAAGACATTTCAAGAAGTTAAAAGCTTCACATTTGAGTGTGACTGATAAGTCAATTATACATTTAGTTGATTTTAGTTAGATCTTACATGCTTTTATTTTCAAGATCCTCACTTGATTGCAAACAACAATCTTCCTAAAAACCAATCTAAAAGGACTTGATCTGAACATATTAAGAATGAATGGTTGAATGATTAAATGTAATGCAATTTATGAGTTATTCATTTACAAAGTTTTCCTAGTTCTCTAGTTCAAACAGGTGTAATTACTTACTCAAACATTACTTCAAGAAGATCACTCTTTACAAATTGAATAATTGGAGTAACTAAACACATCTTAGATATTTTCATTTGCATTCTTTGTTTTATGTTCTAGGACCTTAGCAAACTAAAGTATAAATATTTGATAAACCCCATCTCAATAGGGTCATGCCTAACAATTGGATGTTGAGGTAACCAAATGTACAATAGTTAATTCATTTTTCTGCTTTCATAGGAATTGTAATTCTCAATCTTATTTTTAGAAATAGATCCATAGATTAGGACCAATAAATAGATTATATAGATGCTTTGATTTCCAAAATAGGTCTTAAACTAGCCCTCAGTTTTTGGTATGTTTTTATGAAAATTTGATTAGTTTTGGCACACTTCCTTTTCTTCCTTCTAAAATACATTTAGGTTCACATAAGTCTTTCCATAGCTTTAGATTAACCATCCTTAGATTTCAAAGAACAAAAAGATCCCTTAAAAACAACATAAAACACAAAACAACGAAGTAAGAAATAGGTTGTTTAAGCACATATAGTGCACAACACTTCATCAGTTTACTAACCCTGGTTAATAATTAATGAAAGAAATTTAGGACACAAAATTGACTAAGTAGTTGGTGAGGAACAAATTCCAAGAAGACATGATCATAAGGGTGAAGATAGTGGTGTTGAGGAACAAAGACCAAGAACTACTTCAAGAAAAACCAAATTGCAAGCTCAAAGCTACAAAAGGCCAAATCAAAACTTGAAAACCCTAACCAAGAAAAAATGAAGTGGACAAGTTTAATTTTCTTGCTGATGTGTCATTCCAAGCCTCCCAACCTTGATCAGCTAGTTAAATTTCATTTTTGACACTTTGTACAAATTTTGTGTTTTTGACAGTTTGGCTTGCAGAAAAAGGGCCAAACCCACAGCGCCACTGGCGCGCTGCACTCTTTTTTTGGGCACTCAAATGAAAATTGGTTTACATTATCATTTTCATCATGCCAAGGACATCATCCTTAGAAAATTTCAGACCATTTGGAGAAAAACTGGTCCCTCAAAAGGGCCAAAAACCACCAAAAAATCACCTTTCTGCCCTCTTTTTGGTACTGGCACTGTGCACTGAGAAGTCTTGGGAGAAGTGATTTTTAACCACGAAAATGGGCACCATTTTTCAAAATAAAGGCATATTTGGAAACTAGACAAGACATGCTTTCCAATGAGCTATCATGGAGCTCATTTGGACACCGAGAAGGCCTCCAAAACTCAGTTGAAAAACAGGTTATGTTTCTAGTCTTGGCATTGCACCCTCAGCATTGGCGCTGCACCCTTACCAGGAGTTATTGAAAAAGATATTTTGAAGCCTTAAAGTCAATTTTTTCCCAAAATTAGCTCAAATAGTCATGTTAGAAGTTATTTTTGCCATAAATTATTTTTGGATATTTTTCCTTGGGCCTTGCATGGTCTCAAAGGTCAAAGTGCCTTAAATGTGTAATGAATGACATTTTGAAACCCTAGATAGGGTTTTAATCCTCATTTGCAAGATAAATACTGCATGGAGGCTTCATAGTTTTGGTTGGTTGATTGTTGAGATGAAAATACTTTGGGTGATAAAGAGTTTTTGGCTTTGGAGCTTTGTAATTGTCTTGGACTGAATGATAATGAAGCAAGCACATTTCCAGGATTCATGGACTTTGTGAAATGGTGATGTTATTCTAATATAGTTTTTGTTTCCTCTTATGTTTTCCATATTTTTCATCCTTTCCCTTATGATAGAGTAGAAAATTTAGATTAAGATATAATGTTGAGAGGCACCTTAATTCTGTCTATTTTCTGTTGTTTAGATGTTTTCCTCTGCTAGGTCTGATTAGAGAATTCTTAATTTCTCTCTAGTTCCACTTAGCGTGTTTGCCTTGCAAATGATTGAATGGAGTCAAGCCAAAGAATTTTATGGTATGCCCTGTCCTTTGGTGTAGCTTAAAACATTGTTTTGAAGGCCTTTTCTTTGAATTTTTCTAATTAGGGTTTGACTGAAGAAGTTTATGGTTTGCCCTGTCCTTGAGTCCATCTTGAGTAGTTACTTTGAAGCTATTTATAGTCTGATTTAAGAAACTTACTAGTTCCCTACTCTTTGATCATCACTTTTTTGTTATCTTAAATGTTTTATTTCTCTGAAGGTAAACAGCTAGAGAATTTAGGAGTTTCCTGCTCTCTAGGGTTTGTTGGATTGTTGTCTTAAAGTTTACTTGGTAAAGCTAGGTCAAAGAAGTTTATGGTGCACCCTGTCCATTGATTCTTTCTTAAGCATAGTGCTCTCAAAGACTCTTCTTGTTATATTATATGTTAAAGGATTCTTAACTACCCTTTAGACCTACTACACTCACAATTTAATGTTCATTTCACTCCCATAGAAGCTATTAAGATTCTTTTGGCTTTGTTAAATTTCCCTATAAAACACCCTTGATTCATTATTGTAATTTTCAAGACCTTCATAGACCCCATATCCCAATGGTTTTAAATTTCTCTTACTCTATCTGTTTCTTCTTGACAAGCAACCCAACCAAACAAAACAAAACAAACAACGCTATCATTTTAACTAGCCTAAAATCAATATCCTAAATCAATCAAGTTACATATTTTACACGAATATAGAGAGAGCCCTCTCTGAGTCCAGGAAGGCTAGGTCCTAAGGCTCCAAAGTTGGTTTGATGTTACCCTTGTTCATTTGGTCCTACCAATCTAACAAATCACAGGAACCTAACATTGATGAAATTCTGAGCACAAGGTCACCTATCAATAATATAAACAGGGTCAGGGTGCGGCTCTAGGTTTACTCTTAGACAAATTTGTCGAAGTTGATAAGAGAAAAACTCATCGGAAAGAAGTCAATGGAGACCTTCTCAAACCAGCATGAGAAAAGGACCAAATAGCTGATGTGATAGAACAAGACTCTGACAAACTGGGGATGGCCGACTGAAAAATGAGTCAAAATACACCAAAGAAAGGTCGACTCAGGTTTACTTCCCTTGAACAAAAGCATGATTCATTTTAACTATGGCAGCATATGATAACTTTGTATAAGTTTGTCATGCAGGAGGCACGAACAAACCCTCCATATGGTTGTAAGAGATAACCAACTGGGGGAGTACTGACTCGATAATAAGGTTATGGATTCTCCTAAGTCAAACTAAATCCCATCCCAAAATGGAGAAAATAATTATCTTTTTGTGCTTTGTTCAAGGGAGACACAACTAACTCTTAGCTGCCATCAAATATGGAAGTAATGTCCCAATCCCTCTCTTTTTGGGATATTTGATTTTTTGTCTTTTTCATATTGAAATCATGAAAAGGAATAAAAGAATGCCTATAGTACAGTGGATAGAACGAGGGTTGATGATTAGATGCTATAGTTCCTGGGATAGGAACAATTTGATGCTCAATGCAAGGTGGCGAAACTGGTAAATGAAACTCAAAGGAATGTTTCGTCCACGGGAAAAAAATTTCGAGTTGCAGAGGCTAAGTGATTGCAAGGTTGACTTTGCATAAAGAGATGGTAAAAAAAATGGCTTATACACGAGTCCAATTAATGCTGGCTTAAGGCCAAGATATACAAATGGTCAATATGAAATGCAACAAAACAACTCAACAACAAGATGGGAGCCTCTAGGGTATAAAGCCAGAAATATAGCAAAGAAGAAGAATAATGAAGCTTCGTTTCGTAAGTCATGGAGGAACTAAAGAGGACTCCCGAGCCTGCACAATTTGCAGCATGGGTGACATATGATAGCGAGAATCTAACTAAGAAGCCCATGTAAAGGATGGCTCTACCATCATATCATGATTTGTAAGTCAACGAATGAAAATGGTCTAATAATCATAACATGATAGGGTTGACCCTGTTAGGGCGCTATAATCTATAGGATCTCAAGGTGATTTAATATTTCATCTCAGATCTTTCATATTGTAAATAATATTCCATGATTGTAAATTATTTCCAAAAAAGGTTAAAACCTTAGCAAAAATATGCTTGCACATCCAAATGTAGCGTTAGGAGATAATTAAGTATGTTTTGATTGAATTAATCACATCATTTAAATGTGAGTAGATAATTTGTAATAAGGTTGGATACTCCAGGTTTTAGTTTTGTCAAAAAGGTCAAAACTAGCAAAGAATGGCTTGTCCAAGCTTTCGGAGACCCATTATAAGTTAAAGGTGCTCAAAGGGAATTACTTTTAAAACCTTTGGAACTCATCCTAAAAACCCCACTGCATTACCATGTTTTATTGGTGGACCCACATTACTTTTTGCATCGGCCAAATCCCAAAATCCTTTAATTTTCGTCTCCTACAAACCTTCTAAAATGCGATATGCGATGAAGTGGGACCCATTCACCCACCACATTTCCTTTTCATTTCATTTCCCTTAAAAATCATTAAACCTTACACCTTTTCCACCTTTCCACTTTATCTTTATACTTTACTTTTTTCATCACTTTATCATTGTTTTCGCTTACCTCTACCTTCCCATTTCCCCGATTGCAATTAAAGTGGGGCCATTCCTCCTTGACGAGTCACCCTCTCCCCCACCATCCATCGCAAATCTCAAAATATTAACTTCGCAGATCGGTGATTGTAACTTTTCGCACTTCACTGCAAATCCTTAAAACTTGAGATGTGCGATATCATTCGCATCACAAGATCGCAACCTTACTTGTTTAACCACACCATTTTGCATCTCAAATATTATAACTTACCTTTTAAAGCACCCACAAGGTATTTTTTTTAATTTGCGATGTGATTGGCCCCACCACAGCAGCTCCGCCCCCCACTTCAGGCCGCTTGAAATACATGGATATATCATATGAAACCTCATAAACTTTACCTTACAGCAGAAACCATTCGCTGCTTTATAACTTCACCAATGCAGTGGAATCCATCTCCATCTTGCCACATCATCCTCCATTAGCGCAAATCGCACTTCACTGGTTTTAGTGTTTACCACATTTCCCTAAACTGCAAATTCCGCATTGTGCGGTAAACCATAAATATTACGATGTGCGATGTGGGTGGGTCCCAAACGCATATCGTACTTCGCATGTTTTAGCATTTAACCCTCGCTCTCATAAAAAAACTTTAAGAGTTGCGATTTGCGATAGGCATCGATCCCACCTTACTTGCCACATCACTTCCTTATCCTCGCATTTCGCACTTCACATATTTTAGTGTTTACCTCTACCGCTTATAGCGAAACCTTCCGATTTGTGATTGCAATGTGGTCAGGTCCTACCTTACCTACCACGTCACCTCCGCACTTCACATCGCATCATTGATTCCTTTTCTCTTATCATAAACTATAAAACATGCAATGTGTGATATTTCTATGGATGTGATAAAGTTCAGAACTAAAGCCTATATGATTTCAAATCTGGGTATATGATTTTTTACGTTGTTTTGTTTGAAAAGGGGTTAAGCACGATAGAAAGGACTCGAGTAGAAAATAGACACCAAGGGTCAAGTCGGGAAAAGTGCGTTCACACAACAGATTTCGCCATCACTCAGATCATCTGCTAGCATAGCACTCAATTCATCTACTAGCACAGCACTTAGTTCATCTGCCAACACAACAGTAAAATGTGGTCCACATCCTAATTGTTCCCGCTACATCAGCACCTACAGTTTCACAACGCATTCCACTGAGTCTATAATTCAGTAACATTTAGAGTTTTAAGTTCCATTTTATTTTTAAAACTACCATGTCTGTTAGAGACTATATTGTTGTTATTTTTTGTATAAATACTTCAGTTTTGGAAGTATAAAATGTCGATTGATTGAGATTAGAATCATTACTGTCTTTTGGAGTACTGTAAGCTTTTTCAAAGCACTGGAGCATCAATAATAATCAGACCATTCACATGATTCTTGTGGCTTAGATACTGGTGATGTGTTTCTTCTGTTATTTTATTTCGTTGTTATCTTTCATTGTAATCATATGAATTCCAATTGTAAAGCAAAAAGCGTGATGAATATGATTTACTGTTGAGTACCTTATTCTGGTTGCATTTACAATCATAATGTTTTCCACTAAAGGCCAAACTAAGGAATTCTTAATTGCTCTTTAGTTCTGATAAATATCTTCATATTTCTGTCATAATCCATTTATAAAATCTAAAAGATATAGTAAATACTCCTAGCTTGCCCTGTGTTTACTTTGTGAAATTTTGACGCAACTATCCAGTTATATTTTGACTCCATTGCCCAATAGACATTAATCAATTGAATACAATCAATTTTCCAAAATCCAAAACTCAAAACACAAGTACAATCATAACTAGCCTAAAAACATATCCGAACAAAGTTAAATAATATAGAGAGCCCCCTCTCTGAAACTAGCATGGCTAGATCCCAGTTTCCAAAGTTGGTTTGATGGTGGTCTATGTTATTAGTTCTCACAATATCTAGTAAATTACATAACGCTAACATAGTGGCAACCATACTGGGGAATCGAATTTATCTTTCTTAGTAACACTTATCAAGTTCAGTTTTGACTTTGATGGTGAATAGAAGTCAAACACTAGAAGTATGTTCCATTCACTTGGAAACTCCATTGGCAGCAAAATCTAGAAATAGAGATTCACTGGCGACTCCATAGTTTTCAGTTGACGTAAAGGCTCCACTAGTAGAAGAATCCATATTTGTTGCAGGCATGTGGTAACTCCATTCTTTGATTAATTGACAAGATGAATCCAAGAATACAATGCAGGTATGCTTCAATAAAGATAAATCACATTCTCAGATTCCCACATAAAATGCCTTCGGTAAATTGGGAAAGAAATCTTCCTATTTTTCAAGATGAGAGTGTTGATGATGCTTTGCTGCATCTCATTAAATTTCATATTCATTCATGGAAGTTGAAAGTTGAATGGCATGAGGACTGCCACATGAAGATGTTCATAGAAACATTAGATGGACAAGCGAGGGAATGGTATGAAGGTTTAAACCCTAGTATCTTGTTTTATTTAAAGGATTTCCACAAGGTGTTTTATGAGCATTATAAAGGACATTCCCCATATTTGTTATTAGTGGAAAAATATTGTGATCAGTTTGAGGTTTTCATACAATAAATTTAAAGTATTGATGAAGACCTAGTAGATATGAATGATGAGGATTTCTTAGAAGCACTTTATTGGTTCCATTCTCAAGTTGATTATCATGATAATCAAGGGAAGATATTTGAAAATGAAAGCAATCAAGAAATGAAAGTAGATCCACAGGATCTCTCTGTGGAGACAAATGATAATTCATCTGCTCTTTTGTATGAGGATAAAGAAGAAATTCAGTCTCATTATCAGTCTTCAAATCACAAATCGGAAAATATAAACTTCACAAATCGGTGATTGTAACTTTTCACACTTCGCCGCAAATCCTTAAAACTTGTGATGTGCGATATCCATTGCATCGCAAGATCGCAACTTTACCTGTTTAACCACACTATTTTGCATCGTAAATATTATAACTTACCTTTTAAATTTCTCGCAAGGTATTTTGTTTAAGTTGCGATGCGATTGGCCCCACCACAGCAGCTCTGCCCCCCACTTTAGGCCGCTTGAAATACATGAATATATTATATGAAACCTCATAAACTTTACCTTACTGCAGAAAAAATTCACCGCTTTATAACTTTGTCGATGCAGTGGGCTCCATCTCCGTCTTGCCACATCATCCTCTGTTAGCGCAAATCGCACTTCACTAGTTTTAGCATTTACCACATTTCCCTAAACTCCAAATTTTGCGATGTGCGATAAACCATAAATATTGCGATGTGCAATGTGGGTGGGTCCCAATCGCATATCGCACTTTGCATGTTTTAGCATTTAACCCCCACGCTCATAAAAAAACTTTAAGAGTTACGATTTGCGATAGGCATCGGTCCCACCTTACTTGCCACGTCACTTCCTTCTCCCCGTACTTCGCACTTCGCATCTTTTAGTGTTTACCTCTGCCACTTATATCAAAACCTTCCGACTTGCGATTGCGATGTGGTCGGGTCCCACCTTACCTGCCACATCACCTCCGCACTTCGCATCGCATCACTGATTCCTTTTCTCTTATCATAAACTGTAAAACATGTGATGTGCGATATTTCTATGGATGCGATTAAGTTCATAACTAAAGCCTATATGATTTCAAATCTAGGTATATGATTTTTTATGTTGTTTTGTTTGAAAAATGGTTAAACACAGCAGAAAGGACTCGGGTAGCAAATAGACACCAAGGGTCAAGTCGGGAAAATGGCGTTCACACAATAGATTTTTCTAGCACTCAGATCATCTGCTAGCATAACACTCAGTTCATGTGCCAGCACAACACTTAGTTCATCTGTCAGCACAGCAGTAAAATGTGGTCCACGTCCTACCTGTTCCCACTACATCAACACCCGCAGTTTAAGTCTAAAAATACCATGTCTATTAGAGACTATATTATTGTAATTTTTTGTATAAATACCTCAGTTTTGGAAGTATCAAATGTCGATTGATTGAGATCAAAATCATTACTATCTTTTGGAGTACTGTAAGTTTTTTCAAAGCACTGGAGTATCAATAATAATTAGACCATTCACAGGATTCTTGTGGCTTAAATATTGGTGATGTGTTTCTTCTGTTATTTTGTTTCATTGTTATCTTTCATTGTAATCATCTGAATTCCAATTGCAAAGCAGAAAGCATGATGAATAGTATTTATTGTTGAGTACCTTATTCTAGCTGCGTTTACAATCATAATGTTTTCCACTGAAGGCCAAACTAAAGAATTCTTAATTTCTCTTTAGTTCTGCTGAATATCTTCATATTTTTGTCATAATCTATTTATAAATTCTAAAAAATCTAGTAAATACTCCTAGCTTGCCCTGTGTTTACTCTGTGAAAAATTGATGCAAATATCGAGTTATATTTTGACTCCATTGCCCAATAGACATTAATCAATTGAATACAATCAATTTTCCAAAATCCAAAACTCAAAACCCAAGTACAACCATAACTAGCCTAAAAACTTATCCAAACAAAGTTAAATCTTATAAAGAGAGCCCTCTCTGAAACTGGCATGGCTAGATCCCAGTTTCCAAAGTTGGTTTGATGTTGGCCTATGTGATTAGTTCTCACAATTTCTAGTATATTACAGAATGCTAACAGACCCTTTGAAAATATTTCAGCATGGAGGCTAGTATGCATAAGTGCAACAGAAACTGAATTCCCTAACCTATATGCTAGTTTTGAACACAATACCTGCCGTGACAGGTCAACGGTCATGGAATCGAAGCGGTCATGGAATCATCTCGAAATCGTCAAATGGACCTGAAAACAAGCTATCCAATCACTTACAAGCCAAAAGGGCATAAAGTCTTGGACAAATTCAAAAAGTAAACACAAAAATATAGAGAAGTGGGTTTTGAAAAAAATTTGAATTTTGGGCATAAATAAGCCTTTTGAACTCACATTTGGTCATTTCTGCATTGGAGAATTTGAGAAAGAGCTCTGGAGTAAAAAATACCCAACTTCAATCCAGACCAATTCTCAGCTGAATCAGCCCAAATCTTCTAGGTAATCTTCTCAATTAGCTTAGTAATCAATTTTGTTATCAATTCAAGTAATTTTATATGTATTTCACCATAGGATTTAAGTTTTTAGATAAACCCTTTGCATATGCGCGGGTTCATAATTTCGAACCTGCGTCTAGACACGACTGTGTAAGAAGAAACTCGCGTATGCGGAGAATGAAATTTAAAAATAAAAATATAATGGGTTTTTTTATGAATTGACTCAGGATGACCATCAGTTGGAGAGAGAAGGAGCATAGTGCAATTGAAAATGAGGCAATGGAGGACCAATTACCTTTAAATATACTCAAAGGATGTGGATTTCTCAAGTTTTTCAAGATGCTAAATATGAAAACAAACACCAAATTTCTTGAAATTTTAGTCAATTACTGGGACCTAGAGGAGGACCGCTTAATAATTGATCAAATGCCTTGAAGGATCGATATTGAAGACATATATTTTATTACTAGACTCTCTCGAAGAGGAGAGCCAGTAAATTTACAAGGCAAGCCAACGGGAGGGCTGAATGTTGATGATTACATTCACATATACTGTGTTGATGATCTAGAAGGTTGGGATCCAGATCCCAATTAGAGATGTGCAAGGGTTGCACATGAAGATTCTTCTTTTCATGATCAAATTTGAATCAAGAACCCAAGTGATAGCTCAAAATTCAAAGTTACAAGATTGGGATGAAACTAGGATGGTTGCGTAAATCTCGTCTTCCTGATTCTGACGCCGTGAACGGTTCGAAAAATTAACATTGTATGAAGAATTTATTGCATTTTGAAATCGCCCAATGTTCTCCAATATTGAATATGGGATCATAGTTTTTATATGGAGAAGTATTTTTAATGTATTAAAGTTGAGTTAATATTATATATATATATATATATATATATATATATATATATTATATTTTATATTATTTAAAATATCATATATTATATTAATGTTTTTATATATATTAAATATTAATTTAAAAAAAAAAAACTTTATTATATTAATTAAATTCTACATATATTAAAACCCAAAATCTAAGGTTTTAAAACCTTTACGTGGAGGCATAACATTAAAGATACGTTAATGTGAATGTAATGAAGCATAACATTAAAAATAGGTGGAGGCATATGATGGATTTCCAAAGGTTCACGTTAAGTTCACGTTAATGTTAATACCATTTAACCCATGTGCCATCTTCAAATGTTTAAACCCGCAGGTTAAGAGGTGAGTCTCCCCAACAGACTACGTAACCGTCACCATGTCACATGGGCATACCAACTTTGCATGGTTTAAAACTCTGACAGCGGCGGTAACATCACTTAAACCTCGGTTCAACCACAACTAACTCCAGTGTAATGCGGCGGGTTCCGCAAACAGTTTATTAACCATGTGGTTTGTGGCATGTGCCCAACCACTAACTGAAATTTAAATTAATAGTGATTTTGGAGGTTAAACTGGAGGGTGCCTCAAAAATGGCAGAAGACTCAAACTTATCTGCAATTAAGTTTAGTTCCACCAGTTTTAATGGAAGAATTTTAGCAGTCATTGGAAAAAATGAGTTTCGGCTCTATTTTGAGTGAGATTCACCCAATTTTGGAGTGCTAATAGTCAATTTCAACTATATCCAACATTCTAGACTCAATGGAGTGGGTTGTAGAGCCATCAGAAAATTTTTGAACAAGTTTTTTCTTCAGGGAAGTTCAAGGGGCCACTAGGAGGCAGCAGCAGTTTGAGGCCTAGCCAGGGGAGCTAGAGGCCTTATTCAGAAATCCAATAGTCAATTTTGGATGTTTCATATGTTCTGGAAATAATGGTGTGGTTTTCAGAGCTTGTAAAAGACTTTTGAAGGCCAAGATGCTTCAGTGAAGTTCCAGGGGCCATCAAGGCCAGCTTTTGCCAACAGTAGTTCGGGGCCTAGCCAGGGCAGCTAGAGGCCTTATGCAGCGAACCAATAGTCATTTATGACTATAATGAGCATTCTGAATCCATTGATGGAGGTTTCAGAAGCTTTTGAGGAAATCTAGAGGTCTAGAAACCATCATAGAAGTTTTCAGTGACCCTAGTGCCAGAGGGTGCTGACAGGTGTTGGAGGCGAAACCAGAGAAGTCGAAGGCCATTTTCAGAGAACCAATAGTCTATCCTGACTATTTTTAGCATTATGAATCCAAAGAAGGGATTTTCAGAGCCATTTTAAGAATTATAGAGCTTGAGAAACTACAGGGAAGTTTTAGGCAGCCTAGGGTCAACTGTGGAAAGAGGCCTAGTTTGGGGTGCAGTGCTCTTTTGGAGGAAATGAATAGTCCATTTTTGGTGTTTGATGTGTGTTGGAGATAGTAGGTGAGGTTTCAGGGATATAAAAATAATTCTGAAGGAGTTAGTTCCATAGAGAAGCACGGTGTAGCTCAATTGCACCGACAGAAGGAATCAAGTCTAAGGGAGCCTAGATCTGTTTGCAGAGTGATAACGGCCATGAAATGGATATAGATGGAATTATAAGGCCATTGGTTCAGTTAAGTAACCATTGGAGTTAAGTGTGGAACTTGTAAAATAATTTTTTCCATAATCCCAAAGAGCCAAGTCAAGATGACAAGAGCTCAAGAAGATGTAGCCCATGATATTCGGGTGAACTCCTAGATTAAATTTGTTGTTATGTCTATAGCTGCATTATATTGCTATTACACATGTTTAATTTCAGAGAAAAATATAAAAAAAAAAAGAAAAAAAGAAGAAGAAAGAAATAAAGAAAGAAAGAAAGAAGAAGAAGAAGAAGAAGAAGAAGAAAGAAAGAAAGAAAGAAAAGAAAAGAAAAATGACTTAAGACACTTAAACAGTTAAAAATCATACACCTATTCAAGTAAAAATTTCCGCAAAATTCAAGTAGAAGCTAGATATTTTATTTGTTTAACTAAGTGGGAGGTTCTTGAAAATCATAACAAGTTATCCGACCCATTTTCAGATCATTTCACCATAGTCAAAGTAGCCGGATCAGCTTCATTGAACCAAGCCTCACGTGGGAACATGAGTTTGGTAGTTGATTGCCTGACTACTTTATATGATTAGTGCATTTCCTTGTTGACCAATTTGAAAAAACAGTTAACCTTCATCCAGAAGAATAAAACTAAACATTTCGGTATCGGTCCATTTTGTGTACATTATTTTTTGAGAGGATTCTATGGCTTCAACCCAAAGTGATCTCTACTATCAGTAGCCCATGAGATCCAGAGAACAAGTGATCGTCGTGGAGGATTACACTTATGCTGGCATGGACTTCAGGGGAGATGATGATCTTCCCTTAACACCCGGAGCAACATGGGGAGTGATTGGTAAGATCACATTTAAATGATTTTTTATTATTTCATTTTTTGGATTTTCAATAAAAATATGAAAAAGAAAAAAACTTTTTGATAGGAAAATTGACTTACAATTTTATTGATCATGTTACATATGTTGGACCAGTTAGACTCGAGGGCTTCCCGATGCACAGGCACCATGGAAGAGAGGCTGAGAATGTCACAGAGGACCTTGGGAGAGTTCTCCATGCCATTTAGAGGAACTTGGAGGGTTTTACTCGCCATGTCCCTATGGCTGTAGTAGAGGACCTCCCGAGGCATTTCAGAGACGTGTGGTCGGTGTACCATGCAATTGGGTGCGACTATTCTATCGTGTGGCTCCTACCATAGTGTTCTTCTGTGACACCTATCCAAGGCAGGGCCCACAGGCCTAGACTTTTAAGATGACCAGATGACTTTGATATTTTTTTATGATGGACATGATCGGGCATAATCCCTAATTTTGTAGGACATAATTGTCCAAATTTTGTATATTTTTTAACACAAACCTGATCTATATATATACATAAATTTTATGATGTGATTGTTTCATATATAAAATGATTATTGATGTTTGTTTATATTTAATGTAATGAATGATTAATATGCCAATCAATTTCTTGATTAGCTAATGAATCTGCAAACGTGTTTTCTGAACGTGGAATGTGAATGTGTGTAACATAATTAAATGATCTTTGCAACAAACGCACTCTCAGAAATAAATAATATAAAAATGGATCTCTGACACGATAGATGTTATTCAACTGTGAAACCACCAGTTGTGAATCCAAGTAATACCAAGAGACATTGCCTCCGAAAGTAGATTCATCAGAGCAATATATTCTACAACATTGTTCGAAGAAAGACCAATACATATGCCCTTTGAGACTAGAAACTGATCGGATGGATAGTAGATTACCCAAGCCGCAGAAGAAAGATTCTGGGTATGTCGACTAGCACCATCGGAAAAGAAAAAATCACTCATATCATTCATAAACACCTGCCAAAGTAGATCAAAAAAAATCAAGGTCACACCAAAATCGATAGACATATAGGCACAAAAAATACAATATATACAACCAAAGCAAATGTTAGGCAACTGCATAGGCATAATACTTCTTAAGATAGAGCCCATTTTTGGGCTCTACCATCTCGTTTATGTCAAATTCAACCAAAGCATAAGCTCCCTTCTTAAGGAATATTTTAATAATGAAAGGGCCATACCACATGGATTTGAATTTCCCTGCCCCCAAAGCATCCTTATCCTGATCGTAGACTAAAACGAGGTCACCTTCAGAGGAAACCCTAGGTTTGGCAGCCTTATCATACTGAACCTTCACTCTTTGCTTATGGGCCTCATTAATTGTAGTTTCATCTCGGTGCTGGTCATCGAGTCGTTCTATATAGACAAGCCATTCTTCGAGACTTGAAGTTTCGGGACAACATGACATGCCAATTGGACCTAGCTTTATTGAATGTCCTTTGAAAGATAACCTCTAAGGATTTATTCATGGCTTCAACCTACCCATTGGCTTGAGGATAATACAGAGATGAATGCTCCTTCCAGAAACCTAATTTAAGAGCTAATTCAGCCATCATGGAGTTTTGAAAATGACTACCATAGTCACTGAAAATATCTCTAGTAATACTGAAGAGAGAAATGACTTGGTTGAACGAAAACAAGGTTATTGTTTCACCATAATTCAAAAAATTAGGCATAGCCTTAGCCCATTTGGTAAAGTAGTCCACTGCTACGATAATGTACTTGTGACCTTTTTCCGAAGGCGGGTTAGAGGTAGTAAAATAAATTACCCACTTAGTGAACGGTTCGATAGTGATAACAAGAAAGAGAGGAGCTGGATGAGAAAGCATCTTCCGAGTATAAACTTGACAAGGATGACATTTTTTGACCGCCTCAACACAATATTTTAAAATCAAGGGCCAAAAATATCTGGCACCCAAAATCTTTTGAGCTGTAGCAAGCCCAGATAAATAACCACCACAAGCTCCACTGTGGCAATCATTCAGCACAACCTCGACCTCTTTTAGAGTTAAGCAACCTCTAAGGATCGAGTCGACCACGCGACGATATAGAGTGTCACCGATAATAAGAGAATTATTTTCCAAGTGACACAAATTTCGACGCTCATCTTTTAAAAAAATGAGGGGAAACTTCGAAGTCTAGTGATAAACAATGATATCCCCATACCAAGGATCTTGTGAAGAAATGAGGAAAATATGTTCAGCAGGGAAGGACTCATCATAAATAATCTCATCTCCACAAGGAAACTCAGAGATCAACTCCTCAAATACCAATGATTTATTGGATTTGGCAGATAGGAATTCGAGATCAAACTCTTTCAAAATGACAACCCATCGATTGTATTTCCCCCCAATCACTCACCTATTGAGAACAAACTGAAACAGATTGACTGCTGCCAAAAAATAAGTTTTGCGAAGGATAATGTAACTCCTGAGTCATTGAAAAACATGGAAAACTGCCAAAGCTAACTTCTTAATGGGAGAATATCGTAGTTCAAGACCTACCAAGCCTTGGCTTAGATAATAAATAACATGCTCACAAAGAGCATCATCCTCCTGAATTAGAACCATACCTATAGTATATTTTGTCACGACGAGATAAAAAATAAAGTCTCTGCTATAATTAGGTGGACTCAATAAAGGAGTAGAGGTTAATTCATTTTTCAAAGCATTAAACGAGCGTTGAGAAAATTCATCCCAGAAGAATGGAATTACCTTCTTCAACAATCTCATAAATCCTTTTGTAACCTCGACATAGTTAATTATGAATCTCCCCAAGAAATTCACTTTTCCTTGAAGACTTTGAAGTTGACGAATAGAATATGGGGGAGGCAACTGAAGTATTGCCTAAACCTTGAAGGGATATACCTGAATCCCTTCAGTATATGCAATGAATCCCAACAACCGAAGGAATTTGATGGTGAAAACACACTTATTATGGTTCAATCGGATTTTATAATAACGACATCTTTCAAAAATATGTCGAGGATGAGAGGGATGATCAATTATCTTTCGAGAACGATTAGCTAAATCATCCAAATAAGCTTCTATGATATGCTTGATATCATAGAAAGCATAAGACATGGCCTGTTGGAAAGTAGCTCCAACACTTTTAAGGCCAAAAGGAATCTTTTTGTATGCTAATGTTCCCGAGGGGAAAATAAAAGCAGTCTTGTGTTGATCTTCAGGACGGATGGCAATCTGACTGTATCTAGAGAAACCGTCCATGAAGGATAAAATATCATTCCCCGCACACTCATCAATAATCTTATCAATAAATAGTGTGGGGTAATTATCCTTCAAACATGCCTTATTCAAATCCCTGAAATCAATGCAGACATGGATTGTTATTTTTTTCTTGTCCACAGGTATGGGATTCAAAACCCACTCAGTTAAAAGAACGTGGTATATGAAACGCGCCTCAAGCAGCGTCTTAACCTCGGCCTTGATACCTGCGACTTTACTAGGGTTGATCAGACGAAGCTTCTGCAGTAGAGGCTTAGCATTCTCGTAAGTCTTGATCTCATGCTAGACAATAGATGGATGAATTCCAGGCATTTCCTTATAAGACCAAGCAAACACATCATGAAACTCTTTAAAGAGATCGGTATAAGTCTGATCCTCTTCAGAGGAACATTCAACTCCGATGAAAACATTCTCTATAACGTTGGGATTCTTGGAAATGTTCACCGGGATTGTCTCAGAAATGACAGCCATGTTCCCTTCAACAAAAATCTATGTTTGAGCCAAAGGGTTTAGGATCGGATGAAAATAACCAAAAGACACACGGCTAGGCAATCTTGACTCAAATTCTCGCAAATCTGGTAGAAATAGGATCGATGATGCAAATCATCCCACGGTCTTTCCACACCAGTCATTGCCTCGACGATAGCATCTTCAGATGGTAGAACAATATCAAGGCAATCTTGAGCAAAACATGAATTAAGTGTCCAAGCTGAAGCCACATCTGTGTCCAAATCCTCCGACGAAAGAGAAACTGGAACGGAATCTGCAGTGTCAACAATAGATTGATAAGCAATCTCTGTTGCAGATATAGGGAATGCCATTCCACCCACTTGACCTTCTTCTAATGTGGTAGTAGGAGAAGGTAAGGTTCAAGGGTCCGAAAAATAATGAGTTCGGAATAAATCTCTTCGAGTAGTATCCCTGGAGGATGAGATAGCAATAATATGAACTGAAGGAGGTGGAAGATCAAAGATACCTATTAACAAGGTATACATTCTGATCCCTAAATTCCCCACAGGTTGCTTGGCATCATTCACCAAGGGAACAGTAGAGTCAGAAGATGCGTTTGGATTTATCATAGAATAGTCCATCTGATCAATAGTGACAATCCTCCCTTCATGGGGAGAATACAGGACGTGAAATAATGATGAAGCAATAGCATACATCTCATAAATCCAATTCCACCCCAATAGAAGTTTGTAGTCCAAATTGGCATCAACTATCTCAACTTCAATATTGACAACTTTACCCCCAACAAAGATGGGAAAAGCCATAACAATGCCATTTGGCCTATGAGAATGGCCATAAAATGCAGTGAGAAGAGTAGGTGAAGGAACAACTTGAGGAGATCCAATGGCTTTCCAACATGAGATAGACATGACACATTTGGAAGCGCCCTCATCGAATACCGTTCGAAAAATATTAATTTTCCGATACGTAGATTTGATATGAAAATCCATGTGATGAGGAAGTCTCTTCTTAAGATTTGACATATCAAATGTGATCATAAGAAAGTTCTTTGGATCGATTACCCTGATCACAGTGAGTAGTGCACTCCTTTGTGTTGGGCACAACTAGAGTACCTCAAACATAGACATAGCACAAGGACTCTCAGCTAGATCTTCTACCACTACAAGGAAAAGACCCTCTAGAGGAGGCTATAAAGGAGGTTTTTAGTGTTATAAAATTGGCTAAAATTGTCAAAAAAACATTTGCTACAAGATCCATTTTTGGTAACGAAGGTTTTGGCAGAGCTTTTAACAGAATTTCAACACAACTAGAAAACCTAGCGGCCGGAGGTTATTACGGATGTTTTTTTTCTTCAATGCGCTACTAAGGTGTCAACGCACTGGTGCGTGTCATATAGACGGTTAGCCCGGGGGGGTCGAAGGTGCATGCACTAGGCCATAAAGGTATACAACCACCTCGGGCGCACTATAGTTGATCCAACACACGGGGCCTTTCTAATTGGTATTGGGATTTGTGTGGTGCCCATATGTCGTATCAACGCACTGGTACGTAGTCTTATAAAAGCACACTGGGGTGTAGTATCAGACAAACACACTGATTGTTCTAATACGTATTTTGATTTTTGCGGTGCCCATATGTCGTATCACGCACCGGTATGTAGTCTTATTGAAGCGCACCGGTGCGCAGTATAAGACAAACGCACTGATTGTTCTAATTCGTATTGGTTACGATGCCCATAGGTCGTACAAATGCACTGGTGCGTAGTCTCACATAAACGCACCAGTGTTCATTTTGTATTTTTTAGAAACATCAACCTGTGATAGTGCAATTATTGTGATTTTTAAAAATTCATTATTCTTCAAAAGTCGACACATCTTATAACAGTATTCATATTAATTAATTTTTTATTAATGGATTTGAATGTGAAGTTTGGATTAATTTTTTATATCATATCATAATTTTTGTGATTTTTTAAAATTCATTATTCATCAAAAGACGACACATATCTTATAACAATATTCATATCAATTAATTTTTTATTAGTGCATTTGAATGTAATGTTTGGATTAATTTGTTATATCATATCATCAGATTTCACATCTCTTCATTATAATATTTAATCATCCATAAATTTAATCAGTGGTGTTACATTTCATAGCGACAATGGAGAACACAATAGAATAAATTAGAACATATATTATTATTATTATTATTATTATATTTATATATATGAATAAGACAGTCTTTGTCATACAAAATTGGACAGTTATTGGTATCCCTTTGTCTTTCAATTGGGACACTATGTCCATTACATTAAACAAAATGTCTAATTTCATAGACAAATATTTCAAAAAATACAATGCCTTGCTTTGATATCCAAACATAATGATCATCATTCTTCGCTTGAATTGTTGTCACTGCTAGTGTTTTGGGAAATGATACCTTAAAGGTCTTGGGTTGACTAACCTTCACAGATCAGGGGCATGCCATTACAAGAAGAACCCACTTAACTAACTTTTATGCTAAAAACTAGAAACTATAGGTTGCAGAACTTACCCGGATATCCCTCGGTTGAAGTCTATCCCGCGGGGTTCAAACCCCCTGCAACTCTTTGTGCTCCAAAATCTATAAATCAGCAAAGAACGAACACAAAATCCTAGTTGTACAGCATATATAAGTTCTAAACGTTAGAGGAAATCATGCATAATATCATAAAAACAATATTAAATGTTCAATTGATGATCATTACATATGTATAAAGAATCATTGACACGTAGACATCACGAACAAGATGGCTCTTCTATTATTAATGACATCTACAGTAAACAAACGTGGAGAGATCACCTCAAGTCTACCATGGCCTTCGAGCATACCGTCCTCTAGATCCGTCCAGCTCTAGTCTCTCAAGATTTCTCCCAAGATATATGCACAATGGATGTCATATAAGATGATGAACCTCTCAAGGAAACAAGGGTTTCCTAAATATATCTAGGAAGTGCAGGAGGCACGGGAATATATCAGACTTTAATAGGGCTCCAACAGTGTATAATATCTATAATTCTCTCTCTCCTTTCTCTTAGGCCATTCCCTTAAGGGGCTTTTATACTCCCTCAAATTAGTTTTTGTAGTTGGGAACAATTAGGCCACGGGCTGGGGTGGTTAAGTTAATGGAACAATCGAAAACCCCGCCTCTAAAATAGGGAATATATATATATATTTTTAATTATTAAAATGGCATACGTGGTTTCTCTATGTATGGACTCGCGTGTATATGCGGAAAAGTATGGGCATAGTTATGTATGGGTTTTAAGATATTGTTTTTTGAGAAAATGTTCAAGTCTAAAGGGAAGGGGTGCCCAAGGCCAAAGCATAATTCATCAAGTATGTGATGGTGATAAATGATGCTATAACAGATGCCCCCTAATATATAATGTCAGAAGGGGTACATGATGGCCGAAATGTATTATGTGCATAGAAATAACCTTGCGAGGACTGGAGAGGACTTCACCAGATTTCAGCGTGCCAAAAAACTAGTGAGAGAGATTAGAAAGATAGCTCATGTCTGAGGCGGGTATACCCATGCTTAGTGAAAGAAAATCGTGTCCGCATATGAAGTATAGAGCAGATCCAATATGTATAAAAGTATAACTAAAATGTAAAGTACATAGTGAATCATCTGATCACTACCCGGAAGTACAATTATCACATATAGAAGACTGATCAATGATGCTGGAACAAATATCTGATAAAAAATTCAACTGATTCTCCAAGTACCAAATCATAAGTGGTGGAACAAATGGTAAAACACGCAACTCTGGAGCCAACATATAAAATGTTGCTGTGATGAAACTGCAACATATAAGGGTGGATGGTGTCACTGGCAAAAAACTGAAGGAGATCTCAAAGTGAACCAAAGAATGTTGATGCAAACCCGAGGTCTTCACCGATCACTATGGCACAATTCTACACAATGGGAATAAATGAGTTGAATTCGACGATGTGAGAAATCGTTTGATTACCGGTCATTGATGTATATTGTTAACAAACGTGAGACAACCCACCGATAATGATAATGAGTGTCAAGGTGCCCTAGTACAATCTAGCAAGTGTGAATAAATGAGTTGAAGTCGGACATTTGAAATAATCTATCAACCAGGAGGAAATGATGTATCCTCACTATCGATAGCGAAGAGTCTGCCACTAATGACTGCAAACCTTAAGGTACTGATAAAAGGACTCTAGACCTTATTCCCAGAGTAATGAGTCAGAGTCAATGGGAAAAGATATGCTAGAAGGAAGGCATTAAGGCATCCCACATCATTCCAACGCGAGTGTAACTCGCAGGCCAATATTTGGAAGGAATCGGATGAAGTAGAGTGAAGTAACCAACCCGAAGTATGTTTCTGGCATGCACAAGATGAAACTAGCGCACGACAGAAACCCTCTGAACCAACCAATAATGAAAGCTGACAAAGAGGTGAGATATCCACCGATAGGGTCAAATGGAAATCAAGGTACTACATGAATCCCAGGTGTGATAATGTAAGCTGATGTCGAACACAAGGGAGACCACTCAGTCAAAGACCCATGATGATGATCAAATGCTGAGCACAAGGTCACCTATCAATTATGTAAATAGGGCCAGGGTGCAACTCTAGGTTTACTCTCAGAGCAATATGTCGTAGTCGATAAGAGACAAACCCGCCAGCAATAATTCAGTGGATACCTTCTCAAACCAACACAATCAAAGGACCAAACATCTGATGTGATAGAACAAGATACTAACAAGACTGGGAAGGAAGACTGAAAAATGAGTCAAGAGACACCGTAGAAAGGCCGACTCGGGTTAAATTCCCTTGAACAAAAGCACGAATCATGTTGATTATGGTAGCAGATGATAACTTTGTATAAGTTTGTCATGTAGGAGGCATAAACAAACCCTCCATATGATTGGAAGAGATAACAAACTGGGGGAGAACTAACTCAATGAAACAAGGTTATGGCTTCTCCTAAGTCAAAAACTAAAACCATCCCAAATGAAGGAAAGATATAGCTTTTTTGTGCTTTGTTTAAGGGTGACATAACTGACACTGTCGCTGCCATCAAATATGGAAGCAATATCTCGTTCCCGCTCTTTTTCAGATATTTAATTTTTTTGTCTTTTTCATATTCAAAGCCTGAAAAAGAATAAAAGAATGCTATAGTACAATGGATATAATGAGTGGCATGAAACATATGCTCTAGTTCCTAGGATAGGAACAATCCTATGCTCAATGTAAGGTGGCGAAAACTGGTAAGTGACACTCAAAGGAGTGTTTCATCCAAGGGTAACAAGGTGTCAAGTCGCAGAAGCTAAGTGATTGCATGGTTAACTTGTACAGAAAGACATGGTCAAAATATGGCTTAAACATTGAATCCAAATGAAGTCGGCTAAAGGCCAAGATAAACAAGTAGTCAATATGTAATGCAGTAATACAACTCGACAACATAAGGGAGCCTCTAGGGTAATGGCCATAAAAATGATAGTGAAGAAGAAGAAGAATGAAGCTTCAATGCATAAGACATGGTGGGACTAAAGAGGACTCCCGAGCCTACATAAATTGCAACATGGGCAACAAATTCTAGCGAGGAACTAACTAGGAAGCCCATGTAGAGGAAGGCTCTACCACCAAGTCATGATTAAAAAATCGACAAGTGAAATGGGTTAAGTACTCATGACATGATGGGATCGACCCTATGGCAAGTGATTAGAATGGAGGCTAGTATGAAAAATGCAACAGAAGGTGAATTCCCTAACCTATATGCCAATTTGAAATCAGATACCTGCCATGACAGGTCAGCAGTCATGGATCCGAAGTAAAACCAGAGAAAGTCTTGAATTCAGCAAAATGTACCTGAAAAATACCTTGCCCAACACTTACAAGAGAAATGGTTATACAGCCTTAGACAAATTCAAAAAATAAGCACTAAGGAAATTTGCAAAAAAAATTCAAATTATGAGCATAAATACACCATTTACCTCACATTTGGGTCAATTTCACATTGCAGAAGTGGAGAAGGACCTTTTGGAGAAAAAAATCCTTTTCTCAAAACCGGAGCAATCGGCCATCAAATCACGCCAAATCAGTCAAGTAAGCTCTAAACTCATCCTTTTCATCAATTTTGTTCCAGTTTAAGGTAAAAATTTTGAAATTCAATCGTAGAAAATAGATTTTTGATGAAACACTCTGTGCATACGCGGGTTCGTGTGGACAAACCTGCATATCATACGCGACTGTGTATAAGCGAAGCCGCGTATGCGTAGAGAAAAAATTTAAAATTTGAACCTAATCAAGGATTTAATGATTTTTCTTAGGATGTCCATTAGCTGGAGAGAGCGTGAACATAGTACCATTGACAATGAGGTGATGGAAGATGAAAATTCACTAAGTATTCTTCGAAATTGCAGATTTCTCAAGTTTTTCAAAATGCCCAATATGAAAAGCAATGTAGGTTTGCTTCAAATGTTGGTAGATCACTGGGAGCCGGAAGAAGACTACTTCATAATTGACCAAATACCCCTACGCATAGAAGTGGAAGATATATATTTCATCATTGGACTCTCTCGAAGAGGAGACCCAGTAGAATCACATGGGAAGCCTGCTGGAGGGCTTACCGTAGAGGATTATTTCCAGATCTACTGCGTAGAGGATGCACAAAAAGTAGGAACACAGATTCCTATCAGAGATCTGAAGGATTTATATATGAATATCCTTCTCTTTACCATTGGCAGAGTAGCAGTATCTGCTTCTCTGCATCAGGCTTCACGGACACAAATTAGAATAGTAGTGGAATACCTGATTCATCCCTTTGATTGGTGCACAACATTGCTGGGCAATATGAAAAAATAGTTGACTTCAATTTGGAAAGAAAAGACTAAACATTTTGGGTATGGAAAAATTTTGCTGACCTTCTTCATCGAGAGGGTTCCAAGGCTTTGGCCCAAAGTCATCTCAATTATCAACAGCCCCAGAGATCCAAGAATAGCCCAATGGGCAGATCTGATGAAGAGATTAGGGGGAAGTGAAGTTCCCCGAACCACTTGGGATGACGAGTTCTTCCAATGGTGGGAAGAAAAAGTTATCGCAGTGGAATATTATCCCTATGTTGGGATGGACTTTCGTGCAGATCCAAATCTAGTCCTGCCACCTAGTGTAGCATGGGGCGCAATTGGTGAGATTGCATTTTTTTGATTTTTTGATTTTTTGATTTTTTCAAAGTATGAAAATGAAAAAATATTTTTGATTGGACTAAATTGACTTACAAAATTATGATGACCATGATGCAGATATGGGACCAACCAGACCTAAAGGATACCCAAGGCACAAGCGTCGCGGAGGTGAGGCAGATGTTGAAGACCCTAGAAGTACACTCCATGCAGTACAGAGGAACTTGGAGGGGTTGACTCGCCAGGTGCCTATGGCCGCCATCGAGGACCTACCGGAGGCTATCCAGAGATGGGTGGTAGGAGTACCATGAGACTGGGTGCAGTTATTCCGCAGTGTAGCCACTACCATCGTGTTTTATAGGAACACAAATGTTGGGCAGGGACCTCAAGAGTAAATTTATAGATATGATCGGATGACTGTAATATTTTTTGATGACGAACATGATCGGGCATAAGCCCAAATTTTGTAGGACAAGATGGTCCAGATTTTGAATATTTTTGAACACTCTGACTATATATATATATATATATATATATATATATATATAAAGCGATTTATATGATGTGATGAATCAAATGTATGAAAATGAATGATGTATTTGATATATTGATTTAAAGTATTGAATGATGAATATGCCAATCAATTGCTTGATTAGCCAATAAGCCTGCCATCCAATTGTCTGCTCAAGAAATATGAATGAAAGTTATACATTGAAATGATCTTTGTAATAAAGTACCCTAAAAAACAATTGGTGTAAAAATGGGTCTCGAACCCGATATGTGTTGTTCAACTATGAAACCACCAGTTGTGAATCCAAGAAAACTACTAACGAATCAAAACCCAAGGATATTGCCTCCGAGAGTAGATAAACCACTGCACTGTATTCTACTACGTTTTTTGAAGCAAGACCAATGCAGACACCTCTTGAAACTAACAACTGGCTGATGGATAATGGAGTACCCAAGCTGCAGAAGCCAAGTTCCGGGTGTGTCTACAAGCACCATCAACAAAACCAAAGTGACTCATGTCATCAACACAACCTGCCAAAAAAAATAAAATTCATCAAAATAACACCAAAAATCGGAAACCCAGATATGTACAAAAAACAAAAAATATATACAAAAAGCAAGATGCTAGGCCAAATCCTAGGCATAACAATTTTTCAAATAGAGCCCATTTCTGGGCTCCACCAACTCATTTCCTTCAAAATCAATCAAGGTATAAGCTCCTTTCTTCGGGACCTTTTTAACGATGAAGGGGCCATACCACATAGATTTGAACTTTCCTACCCCTAAGGCATCCTTCTGTTGGGCATAAACCAAGACAAGGTCACCTTCAAAGAAAGAGCTAGGTTTGACTGCCTTATCATACTAAACCTTTACCCGTTTCTTATGTGCCTCATTAATCGTAGCAGCATCTCGATGTTTCTCATTGAGATGTTCCAAATGAAGTGTCGGGAAGAAGCTCAATAGCTAACTTAAGATAGGGAATTTCACATTCAATGGGAAATATAGATTCCAACCCATAAGCCAGTTGAAATGGGGTAAAACCGGTTGCAGTCTTGACTGACATTCGGTATGCCCAAAGTGCAGGATACAACATAATATGCCAATTGGACCTAGCTTTATCAATCGTCCATTGAAGAATCGTCTTCAAGGATTTGTTCACAGCCTCTACTTGCCCATTGGCCTGAGGATAATAAAGAGATGAATGCTCCTACCGGAAACCTAATTTCAGAGCAAATTCAGCCATCATGTTGTTCTGAAAGTGACTACCGTGATCAGTGAAAATCTCTTTGGGAATACCAAAGTGAGAAATGACTTGATTGAAGAGAAAAATAGTTGTTGTCTCACCATCATTCCCAAAAGTAGGCATAGCCTCAACCCACTTCGTCAAGTAGTCTACAACTACAATAATGTACTTGTGACCTTTAGCTGAAGGCGGGATACAAGTAGTATAATCAATACCCCACTTTGTAAAGGGGCCGACAGTGATGACATGAAAGAGTGGAGCTGGATGAGCACGCATCTTTCGAGTATAAACCTGACACGAATGACACCTTTTGACCTATTCCATACAATATTTAAAAATTGAAGGCCAAAAGTATCATGCACGCAAGATTTTTTGGGCTGTAGCAAGCCCATACAAATGACCACCACAAGCTCCATTGTGCCAATCATTCAGCACAACCTCAGCTTCTTCGAGATTTAAGCAACATCTAAGGATCAAATCGACCCCGCAATGATATAAAGTGTCACCAATGATCAAGTAACTTCTAGCTAGGTGACTTAACTTATGGCGTTCATCTTTCGAAAAAGTCGAGGGAAACTTCGCAATCTGGAGATACACTATGAGATCCCCATAACAAGGATCCTGTGAAGAAATGAGAACAAGATGTTCATCAGGAAATGATTTGTCATAAACAATCTCTTCTCCACAGGGAAACTCAGAAATTAATTCCACAAAAACCAATGATTTCTTGGACTTGGAAAACATAAACTCAAGATCAAATTCCTACAAAATCACAATCCATCTATTGTATTTTCCCCCAATCACTCGCCTACTGAGAACAAACTGAAATGGATTGATTGCTGCCAAAACATAAGTTTTTTGTAGAAGAATGTAATGTCTGAGCCGCTGCACAACATGAACATCTTCTAAAGCACACTTCTCTATCGGAGAATACTGGAGTTCAGGGCCTACCAAGCCTCAACTAAGGTAGTATATAACATGCTCGGAGAGAGCATCATCCTCTTCAACCAGAGCCATACCAATGGTAGATTCTTCTGCCGCGAGATACAAGAGGAAATCCTTGCTATAATCAGGTGGACTCAGTACAGGAGCAGAGGTAAATGATTTTTTCAAAGCATCGAATGAGCGTTGAGAAAATTCATCCCAAAAGAATGGAATTCCTTTCTTTAATAATCTCATAAATCCTTTCGTAATCTCAGCATAATTTACGATAAATATCTGTAGAAAATTAGCTTTTCCTTGCAGACTTTGAAGTTGACGAATTGAAGACGAGGGAGGAAACTGAAGTATTGCCTCAACCTTGAAGGGATCTACCTGAATCCCTTCCGTAGACACAAGGAATCCCAACAAACGATCGGACGTGACTGCGAAAAAGCACTTGCTTGAGTTCAACAGGATTTTGTAATATTGACATCGTTCAAAAACTTGACGGAGGTGAGAAGGATGATCAATTCTCTTTCGAGAACGAACAACTAAATCATCCAAGTATGCCTCGATAATATGTTTGATGTCGTGGAAGGTTTAAGACATGGCCCGCTGAAAAGTAGCTCCAGCATTTTTTAGGCCAAAAGGCATTTTTTTGTAAGCAAAGGTACCCAGGGACATAAATGTAGTCTTATGCTGATCTTCAGGACGGATAGTAATTTGATTATATCTAGAGAAACCGTCCATGAAGGAGATAATATCATTCCCCGCACACTCATCGATAATCTGATCTATAAAAGGTGTGGGGTAGTTATCTTTAGGACATGCCTGATTTAGGTCCCTAAAATCAATGCAAACTCAAATTGTTCCTTATTTCTTGTCCACGGGAACTGGATTCGAAACCCACTCAGTCAAAGGAACAGGGAAAATGAATCCCACCTTAAGCAGCTTCTCCACCTCAGATTTAATAATTGCTGCCTTGCTAGGGTTGACTGGATGAATCTTTTTCCTGATAGGCTTAGCATTTTCGTACACCTTGATCTCATGCTGGATAATAGATGGATCTATACCAGGAATTTCCTCATAAGACCAACGAACACATCTCTAAACTCTCGAAAGAGATTAGTGTAAACCTGAATCTCTTCAGGGGAACACTCAGCTCCAATGAAGACATTCTCTATGATTTTTGGATCTCTAGAGATGTTCACCTGGGTAGTCGGAGAAATAAAAACCATGTTCCCTTCATTAAAAACCTGTGCTGGTGCTAAAGGGTTCAGGACCGAGTGAACAGGACCAAAATATTGAGGGCTAGGAAAACTTGAATCAACTTCATTTAAATCTGGTAGGAAGTAAGACCTATGATGCAAATCATCCCACAATATCTCTACACCAGTCATTGCTTCCAAGATGGCTTCTTCAGATGGAAGAGTGGTATCAAGGAAATCCTAGCCGAAGATGAACTAAGAGCCCAAGCCAGAGCCACATCTCCATCCAATCCTCTGGTGAAAGAGAAACTGGAATTGAATATGTAGAGTCAACAATAGAGCTATAAGAAATCTCAGCTGCAAACATCGAAAATTCCATTCCACCCACTTGACCTTCTACTAATGTGGAGGTAAGAGAAGGTAAGGTCCAAGGGTTTGAAAAATAATGGGTTATGAAGAACTCTCTTCGAATAGGAACCCTGGAGGATGAAATCGCATTGATATGAACTGAAGGAGGCGGAAGATAAAAAGTACCCATCAAGGAAGTGTACATTCCAACACCCATATTCTCAACAGGCAGTTTGGTATCCTTCACCAAAGGAATGGTTGAGTCAGAAGATGCATTCGGATCTATAGGAGAACAATCTAGTTGGTCAACTGTCATAATTATTCCTTCGTGAGGGAAACAAACAATACAAAATAATGAGGATGCAATAGCATTCATCTCATAGATCCAGTTTTACCCCAACAGAAGGTTATAGTCTAAGCTTTCATTGACTATCTCAACTTCGATGTTAACAGTTTTGCCCCCACCACAGATGGTCAAAGCTGGAACAATACCATGTGGTTGTGAGAATGACCATCAAACACAGTCAGAAGAGTGGCTAAAGGAACAGCTGAAGGAGATCCAATACCCTTCCATCATGCAAGAGACATTACACACGTGGAAGCACCCTCATCAATGACCATTCGAAAGATATTGAATTTTCGATAACTCAATCTGATATGGAAATCCATATGATGAGGGAGTCTCTTTTTAAAATTCGACATATCAAATGTAATCATAAGAGAATTTTTCGGATCAACAGCCCCAATAGTAGTGAGCAAAGCACTTCGCTGAGCCGGACAAGACTGGAGCACCTCTAATGCAGACATGGCACAAGGACTTTGAGCCAGATCTTCTACAATCGAGTAATTTTGGGCAGCCTTGGCATTAGGATTAATCATCATACGTTTTGAAGATGCCTTCAACATCCGAGGTATTGGCTCAACAGTAGGCCTCGTAATATGAAGTGGCTCAGTACTATCAGGAGCACCCTTAGCTTTCGAAGACTCAGCTTCGCCATAATCACGGGATCTCATAGCGATATTTGTGTGATCACTCATCATGTATATGTTTGATGTATCTCCCCCTTCCTGGCTACTCCCAGAGGGAGCCCTAGTATTTTGATTCACACTAGCAACTAATTGTTTCCCTTGGGGAAAAGGGTTTTTTCAGCACAGCCTGGGAACTAGACAAACCCTGTTGAGCTAACAAGCGTTGTGCATCTTGAATTTTAGGGCAAAGGTGCGTAAGATGGTCTCCAGTGCATAATTTTCATGGAAACTTGACTTTATTTTTATTATCCTTTTTACACTCTCCAATATTATCGTTGGATTTGTTTGCATTCCCCTTCCCATCCTTGTCATTTTTCTTGTTATTTCGTCCCTTCTTCTTCCCATCGGATTTTTTATTTCCTTTGTGATTAGAATTTTGGACAGCATTAATTGCCAAAGACTGGGAAGGAGTTGACGCTGAAGGTACAACCTGACCAGAAGAAGCAGATTGTATAGACAACTGCTGCAATTGACTTAGTAGGTTAGCCGCACCGTTATCAATCGAATCGATAAGCCCATCACCATGAGGACCAAGTTTAGTTTTAGATAAGTCCAATTTGGAGTGAGGAGCATCTGGAAAATTTTTATTAAGGACTCCTGACTGAGAATAAATCAGTTCTAATTGTTGAGCCCTGAAAATAGCCTGCTCTTCAGAAAATACCCCTAAAAGGGATACATCCTTAAAAATTTCTGGCTGCAAATATTTCAAAAACAATTCCAGAATAAATTCATTCGAGATTCGGGCTTTAATGAGCCTCTTCCTTCTTCACCATTCCTGAATATGGTCAGAAATGTGAGTTGCCTTGTCCTGCTGAAAATTGGCCAGGAGGTCAGTCCCGACGTCATAACGGACAGGTAACTGAAAATGATTTAGGAACATGGTAGCCAATTCTCTAAAAGTGGCAAAACTCCCCCCAGTTAAATCAATATACCATTTGGCTGCATTTCTAGTTAAAGTGTGTTGAAATAATCTCAACCTAATCGAATCATTGATCAGGGAGTTCGATGAACACCATAAATTTAAAGTGGTGATATGATATGTCGAATCCTCTCCAGTCTTCCCTTCAAACTTTGGAATGTATGAGGGGTTCTTAGTAGGAATCAGAGGCCAACCCAGGCTATACCGAATAGGATCGTTAGTCAATTTCGATAGATCTGGCAAGTTTAACGTTTCAAGAAATGGTAAGCGAGGAGGAGCCTTGGAATTCCATCCCCCATAGGAAGGATTCCCTACAGCCTAAAAAGAATAACCTGGATTTGTTGAGGCACCAAGTTGTCAAATATTGTTCGCAGAGAATGCTGGACCATAAGAAAAACCTTGCGACCCAACATTCAGAGAAGGAACCTACCTCCTCCCCCCAACATAGAGTTACTATACACAAGACGATTCCCTCCAACTAAGGTGTTGACTGAAGAAAAAACCCCTTGGTAAGGGTTCTAAGCATTTGCAAACATAGAAAATTCCTGAGAAGTACTCGATGAAGGGAAAGGAAAATTCCCTTGCTAACCAGTGAGGAATTGATTCCCTACTCCCAATGCTGTGAAAATGGGGTTCCATCACGAAAAGACATTAGAACTTTGACCTCTAGAAAATGGATTAAAACCTTGAGTCTAAGAGGTAAAAGGTAAAGATCCTAAATATGGGATTTAATGGGGGATATACCCACTTCCAAAGGGGAACCCTTGAAATGAATTTGATCCACTAGCCATAGAAGGTATGGGCGCGGATGCAGCTGAAGCTGCAGAAAAGGAGAAAGAAGGAATTCCACTAGTGGGAATTCCATAAGAAAAGGGACCAGATTGAGAAGCATGTGCCTGGGTGTTTCTAAAGCCAAACACAACAGCACTAGAAGTGATTGTTGATATAGCAATAGTGCCTCCTCCTTCAACTGAAAGAGGAGTCTGAACACCTGTAGTCCTCATAGCCGAAACTATGTTCCCATTCGTGGCCATCGAAAGGTATGAATATGATGGATAAGGACTTTCCGGTCTGTGAGACTCGGGTCTGATGTACTGAATAATGTAAGGATAACTATCAGGAAGAGGAGATGGAAGAGACTCAGCAGGCTGAGGAACTTCCTATATTTCTACTTCTTATGCTGGAAATAAAACCCTAGAGATGAGTGGAAAACTCCTCTCTATACTGACACCAACACTAAAACCACCCACAGAAATAACAAGCCCTGACAGAGAATCTCTCTCCGCTGCATTCGAAACCACCGGGTGAAAATCATCCTCCGAATTACTCCTACGCCTTCTTCAAGAAGGCTCAGCATTCGCGGGAGACAACCCATGAAGCCTTCTCGATCGATGAGGCGATCAGTCAGCCACTTTAAGAGATTTATTTTAGACTCAAAAATATATGAAGCTAAGTAATCTAGGAGCAAAGAGCACAGTCTAAAAAATTTCCTAAGATACAACCAGACAAGAAGCTCTCAGGTATTTCTGCTCCAGGTGATGAGGACTGGACACCAAAATACAAGAAAGCGAAATAATAGGACCTTTCGAAAATATTCTGGGGTAATTATGACCCAGGCCTACTAACGAAGGTAACAGAAACAGTTACGTTGACCTCCTAACAACAACCTTTTCCAGTGCAAGTCCCCAAGCTTTGCAAGGGCACCCTCTATAAGTACTAATGGAAGTGATGCAACGTCTGTCTAAGGTACCATGGGTATTCCACCCCGCAGTCACCTGTGTGGTCCCTAGGATAGGTAACTATGGGCACCAATCTGTATCGATAGCCAGGCGGAACGATCTTAGGTCAAGATTCAGTAAATAGGAGAGGGGGTATCTCTCTTCTCTGCCTGCACTATCCCTCGCGCTTCACTCTCTAGAGGAGATCTTTCCCAGTCCACTTAACGGTGTTGGATTTCACTCTTTAATAAACTTCTATGTTTAACAGTTTGAGCAGCCTTGGAGAGTTAACTCTCCACTTACCTAATCCAAGGCCCTACAATCTAACTAGTTGGTGTATGATTAATGACAATGATACAAAAAATTCTAGTTGCTTTTAATTATATCGCTTGTTTTAAATTGGTTGTTACTTAAGTCACGGGTTCATGGAAGTGAAACTGATGGTGTTTTATGACACAGAAGAAATCAATGAAAACCTAGTTACATGCAAATGCAACGATTTCCTTTCGATGAAAAGTGATCTCTACATGGGTTCTACGAAACTAATAAGCAAAAACTTTGTTTTTTATTTTCAGACACTCACACTTCACACGATCCAGAAAACTATGAAAGAGACTAGAATTCTCAAATGCACTTAATGCAAACTACCAATGATATGCAAATCCTAAGATGCTACTTCTAAAGAAGAGAAAAAGAGCTTCTAGAAAAACAATGGTTCGATCACTTTTTGACAGAAAAACAAGGCTAGATCCAAACAGAACTCCTATGCATGAAAACGCCAAAATACACTTGACACAAAATAGAGAAATCAAAAGAAGACTCCCTTCAAAATCAAGCCAAGAACCAAAGACTAGAAACCAACGAAAAAGCTTCAAAATATGAAGCAAAAACTGTAAACAAACTCAAAGCAAAAATCTACGGAAAACAAAAAATGTTTTTGGGCTTTTAACTTATAAAGGAAGAAAAGAGATTTCAATAAGACAAGAAAAAACTACCTAAGAACTAAATCAAGCAAAATGAGTTTAAATCAAAGGCTTCAAAGTGCTCAAGCCAAATGTGCTACTTTCGTAGTGGGACTTTAAATGAGAAAAAAGAATCAAGAAACTCAATGAATTGGTTCAACACAATAGCAAAATCTTGCGACGAACAACAACTCAAAAAATCAACAAGAGATTCTTCAAGATTCGCAACAAGAAAAGTCCAAGAAATCAAGAAAACCAAACTAGACCAAGAAGGCAAAAACCATAAGCGAAGCAATGCATAGGGCCTAGAAGAGAAAACGAGAAGAGGCTCGCTATTCTGAATGTTCAGAACAACCAAGAATCTTCAGGAAAAGATCTTGGTGCTCAAGCCCCTATTTCAAACACACAAAACGAGGAATTCACCAAATGGCTAGGTCCTCACAAAAGCAAGAGAGACAGATATAAAATTACCATAAACATAGTCTAGAGACCTTTAAATATACCACAGGAATGGTTCAACATAGACAGACAAGACCACAGGGGCTGAAAACTAAAAATTTCAAAATTTCCCAGATATACGTGATTTTGCAGTGTGAAACTAGCGTGTATACATGTTTGTAACCAAGGAAACTTGCGTATACACGGGTCCCTTCGGAAAACACAGGAGGTATATGCGAATGTGCAAAGAAAAAGCTGCATATGGAAGTAAAGATGAGGAAAAATAAAAAGGTCAAGCTTGGTCAAGGGACCAGGTCTTCTATCTGACTAAAAAAAGACTTGATAGACTATTAAAAGTGATAAAACCTGTCAGGAACCTACAAGACAGATAAAACAACTTAAATGGGAAATCACAAAAATGTGATCCCCAGCGAAGTCTCCATTTGTGTTTCGGGAAACGATACCCTAAAGGTCTTGGGTTGAGTAACCTTCACAGATCAGGGGCATGCCATTACAAGAAGGACCCACTTAACCAACTTTTATGCTAAAAACTAGAAACTACAGGTTGCAGAACTTACCCAGATATCCCTTGGTTGAAGTAGATCCCACGGGGTGCAAACCCCCTACAACTCTTTGTGCTCTGAAATCTGTAAATCAACAAAGAACGAACACAAAATCCTAGTTGTACAACATATATAGGTTCTAAATGTACAACATATATAATATCATAAAAACAATATTAAATGTTCAATTGATGATCATTACACATGTATAAAGAATCATTGACACGTAGACAGCAGGAACAAGATGGCTCTTCTATTATTAATGGCATGTACAGTAAACAAACGTGGAGAGATCACCTGAAGTTTGCCACGACCTTCGAGCATACCGTCCTCTAGATCTGTCCAGCCCTAGCCTCTCAAGTTTTCTTCCAAGATGTGTGCACAATGGATGTCGTATAGGGTGATGAACATCTCAAGGAAACAAGGGTTTCCTGAATATATCTGAGAACTGTAGGAGGCACAGGAATCTATTAGACTTGAATAGGGCTCCAACAACGTATAATATCTATAATTCTCTCTCTCCTTTCTCTTAGGCCATTCCCTTGAGGGGATTTTATAGTCCCTCAAATTAATTTTTTTAGTTGGGAACAGTTATGCCATGGGATGGGGTGGTTAAGTTACTGGAACAACCATAAACCCCGCCTCTAAAATAGGGAAAATAATATATATTTTTAATGATTAAAATGGCATACGCGGTTTCTCTATGTATAGACTCGCGTGTATACGCGGAAAAGTCTGGGCAGAGTCGCGTATGGGTTTTAAGATATTGTTTTTTGATAAAATGACCAAGTCTGAAGGGAAGGGGTGCTCAAGGCCAAAGCATAAATCATTAAATATGTGATGGTGATAAATGATGCTATAACAGCTAGAGCTACTTCCATGACTTGGGTTATTTTCAAGAATGTTTTGTTCACGGCGTTGATTGCTTTCTTCTTCTTCACCTTCCATCTACAAACATAAAAATAAATTGTAATGAGTGTATATGCATTCGTGAGAATAATGAAAATTGAAATATTAAATAATATACATCAATGTAAATCGAAAATAAATGATGTACCATAGCACAATTAACTCATGAAATATACACATTCTTTCAAAACCATGTAGTATCCATCTTTCAAGGTTTCATCTGTTGGCACAGTTCCATACTTTGTTTCCTGCAAGTTTTATACTTCATAACAAATCATATATTTAATATAAAGTATTGTCTTGTTCTATTAATTATAGACAAAGCTAAGTAAAACAAGATCGATAGATGCTTACAAATTCCACAATTAATTTATGATATGCCAACATATACTCACAACTCATATTTAACCCAATGTCAATCCATTCGTCTAATGGTTCTTCTTTGTATGTTAGCACCTATTTAAAGACATTCAATGTTGATTTTTGTAAAACAACTTAAAATATACAAAAATTAAATCTAGTTAAGTTGTTATAAGGAAGTAAAAATTACTCACAAACTTAGATATCAACCCTTTTTTTCCTTTTTGACCTGTTTTATGCGTTGAATGGGTTCCATTTTCTTTTATTTCCTGCAAGAAAATACTTGAAAATTAATATTTAATGCTAAATTGTTTATTTATTGTACCTAATGATCGAAAAATTCAATGATTACGTATTACATTTGAAGCACGTTGTTGTTGAGATGGCTCCTCCTGTGATACAATTTTGTCCATTTATTTGACCATCTCCTTGTACACCTTTTTGGACATTCCTACTGGCATATTTCTAATATCAGCTCGATCATCTTTTGAGATTTTCATAATCTTCTTGAAAAATGTAACATGACAATAAACTATTTAATTTTGATATTGATATATGAAAAGTAAATATAACAAAAGTGATATTTATAAATATTTCTAGAAAAACATTTAAAGGAATATTACTTTTTCATTTTTTTTTCTTTTTTATACATTTTTGTTATTAAAAGTCTGACATGTCTCATTGACCAATTCTCTGGAACCTCTTCTTGTAGTTTAGATAAAATTTGGTTCCTTGAATCATTCAATTTATTTTTGTATTGTAAGTGGAAAGAACGTCTATACATTCATTCCACTAAATCCCTCAAAATCTTGTAAAATTTTTTCCCCCTTTCATTAACCTCCAGCACCACTCCAAATGAGCTAAGGAGTAATTCATTTTCATTTGCATGTTCTATTTTTTTTCTTTTCTTAGAACAAAATTCATTTTCTGAGTTGTTGGTCCCTATAGAACATTAAACAGATGTGAATTAATAGATACGGTTTGACACATGATGTTATCTAATAATTTTAAGTATATTATTAATGAAAATTAAAAAAAGAAACTCATATTGGATCGATAGTATTTTTTCATTCACCTGATTCATCCTTTTGCCATTTTTCCATCAAGCTTTTACGCTTTTCTGGTCCTAGATCAAAAATAATCTTATCGAGCTTCATCATTTTGTGGCTCTGCATGATACACAGTAAACAATACATATTAGTTAAACTTACATATAGTTCAAAAATAATATTTTTTGCAAATAATTTACAAAAGAACTTGTCTTTTTTGCTTTTCTTGATGTGTTATCAGTACTTTTGTTACTTTATCTCTTGTCAGCCATTTCTTTGTCAATATAAAACATGTACCATATCATTCATTAATATATTTTATAAATAAATTGTCAACTTTTCAGGTAAAAATAAAAATATCAAGAAATCGGCTCGCTTTTCATGGTGTATGCATCGACGTCGGTGCATGGTGGTCTTATAAACGCACCGCCCAAACAGTATAAAACACTGTATGATGCTCTATGTCAACAAGGAGCACTGGTGCGTTACATGTTAACCACCGTATCGATTAACACAGACAAAATAATAAAAATCGTATAGTGTTAGTTTTTGTAGCATATGGGGGCGGTGTGGCCTATTCTTATAAACACCCCGCGCAAACAAGGGACCACCATACGGTGTTCTCTATCAACTAGGAGACCCGGTGTGTTATATGTTACATGATGCACCGATTAACACAAAATAAAAAATTGTTTTTTCCAAACAGTACGTGAGCGATGCATTATAATGAAATAGTGCACCGACGCCCTATTTTACATATGGCACACGGATTTTTAAAAAATTGTTTTTTTTTTCAAACAGTACATGCATGGTGTGCTGGGATAAGCCAACGCACCGGTGCGCTAGGTTACACAGGGCGCACTGATTAAAAAAATTCTGTTTTTTTTTTTTTTTAATTCACGCAAGGGCTGACATGGACTGGGATCCGACTATGCAAGTCGTCTCGTGGGTTGGATGTCATAGGCCTATATATATAGCAATACCTAAAAATCTAAAATGAAAAGCCCTAATTCTGAAATCACAGAAATAGAAAGAAGCAATGGAAGAAACAAAAATAATGAAGGGTTTAGGGTAAAAATGGATATTTTTTTTAATTTTTTTTTTCTAAAAATGAACAACAAATTGAAACTTTTTACTTACTGCGTGAAAAATACTGCAGAAAATGTAAAAAAATATAATAAAATTTAATCACGATATTGTTTGAAATTTTATGCTACAAGGTTTGAATCACCAAAGGTTTGGAATTCTGATTGTCTGAATACTTATGTTCAAAAGTATTTTGCTGCTCCACATTGCTCTCATGCTCTCTTGCTCCAGGTATCTCTCCTCCAAATCTTTCGCTGAAATTTTTTGCAAAAATAGTGAAATAATGAAAAGTTTTTAGTATTTAAATAATTGTTTTATGAAATTATATTTTTGAAAATATTGTTTCGCCTATTTATCAATTTACCGCTTTTTTTCACTTTAAAAAAATAAAGTTGCGTTTTTTTTATTTGCGGCTTTTTATCCCCGGTTTTTCAATTAATAACACCGCACCGATGTGTCAGTTAATAACACTGCATCGGTGCGTACTAACTAAAATACCACCGGTGCAGTTATCTGTACATAAGCACCGATAACAATAAGCCAATTTTTAAAGTACCGAAATTACTTTTATGTGTGTGCGCTAAAATTTATTGTTGATTTTTCTCAAATGCAGGAGAAAATATCATAATTATATCGAATGGAAAATTCTTCAAAATCTAGCTCGTTCCATAATATTTCTCAAAGTCCATCGCGGATTTCTCCCTATGCATCTCAAGATGTAATATTTACTTCATATTTTATTTATATTTTCATTATCTAATTGACTTTTTGTTTTTTATCCATGTCAATCAGCTTAATAAGATTTATACTGTATACAAATTTCCAGGTTCATGCAGATTTAGAATCAAGTTCAGATGCACAAAATAATCAAACAGCTCCAAAACATCGGAAGCTCTTATCAGGAGCAACATACAACAAGGCGCATTTGGTAGATGAAAATGGACTGTCGCTTCACCCTACCAATTGTAACAATATTTCATCTTCTAGCCACAATCCCAGGACAATGATGGTAATAATAATTGTTTGGTATATTAATGTAATTATTAATTTCAACATCAAACAAATTAATCATGCATTATCAATGTTCTTACAAATTGATATCATAGATTTTGTACTAATCATGTTCAAATATATTTTTATAAATTATTAGTGATTAGGTGATCATGTCCTAATTGGAAAAATGCTCAAAATTTTATTTGCTCAGAATTGGTTGAAACTAGAACAACAGGAAAGGCCTCGTCAAAACGATCCTATAGCCGTGAATGGCACTCAAATCCGATGTTTTATGAGGAAGATATTCAACTTTGAAGTTTCTCAATTTCAGGCAAAAAGCCCAATTTGACTTAGTTTGACTTTGGATAAAAAAAATATTAAAAAATAATATTCCACAAAATATTCTGTAGAATATTCCAGGCAGACCAATGAGCGGGCGCCACGTGGCCCCAAGAATCCAAAGTTATGGTATATAAAATTTTATATGGACTGACCGGAGTCGAACGCGGGTCGGGTGGCCACCAACCCATGGGCCCGACCAACCCGCCCATATGTGGTTCTTAACATATTACAGTTCACACGCCTATTTGAATTTTCAAATACGTTTGGGCGGGGCCGGAAGGGGGCCAGCCCCCTCTGCAATTAAACCATAGGCGGAAAACCAAGAGCTAAGATACTTCGGCAGGAATCAAACATTAACGGTTAAGTTTGTTGCAGAGAGGTCACATGACCCAGCGGATAATCTGTGGTCAATTTTAATGCGACGGTCCCCAAAAACGTTGTCACAACCGATGCATGTGGTCATGACTACACTTAACATTTATTGTTGTTCCTTAACCATGCGGAGGTTTTGGCGAAGTCCACCCAGAATGGTGCCACCTTCTTAATTGGTGGAGTTAACTGGTAGTTCCACCAAATTTGGTGGAGTTTTTTTAGGGCAAACTGGGAAAAACTTGAGTGGGACATAAATTTTGCTAGGAGAGTCCTTTTGGAGCGAATTGTTTTTTGATTTTGGGTAATTGGAGCATTCCAGGGCCAATGGTTCAGGTTACAAAGGCAATAGAGATCATCTTCAGGTATTTTTTCAGCGGAGAAGCTTGGAGAGCCATCAGGGCCTAGGGAGTGTTGGAACTATATTGGGTTATGTTTAACCTTTGGAGGTGAAACAAAAGCCTATATTTACTGTTTCCTGTGCTCTGAACTCATTTTCACAGCTTGTTTTGCCTGTTTAGATTTCCTGATCACTGTATTAACAAATTTGAGCATAATAAGAGCAAGGACATGCCCATTTGGGGGCCTTGGACCTGGCAGATGTAGCCCAGGAGGGGTGAACCGCCTTATCATATGCTGTGTTATATTCTGTGATTTATTTGCTGTGTTTTATCAAAGTTAAAGATGTTAAATGGTAAAATGAAATAAGCCTCCTATACACAAAAGACTCATAAATTCACCAAAAGCATTTTGTTCCAATTCCAAAGCACATTAAATAGTTTGCACACATAATTTTATGGATAATGGATACCTTGCACCAACAAACAATTAGTTTCATTATCATATCATTAGTGATTACTTCTATTATTTCTTTAGGCAGAGTCTGTAAAGGGCCAGCAAGCTTCAGGATCTCATCCTTTCTTTAAAGGTGACATATCCTGTAAATACCCCTATAGTCCATCTCTGTATTAGAAATAAGAAGTTCTCACATTTCATATCGGATTGGTATTAGAGCTTAGGTTGAGCTTAGGTTTGAGTTCAAATTTTAAATTATTGTGCAAAGAAATATTGTAATGTTTTGCAAATTTGATGCTTACTAGGCTGAAACTGAAAAGAGGGGGAGGAAAATTGGTTAGTGTACAAACTAATCCACAACCAAGGAGGGCCAGGGTTCCATTATCTCCACCTTCTATCTCACCCTCAATAGCCTTAGAAGCAACTACAAACATGTCTTCAAAAGAAGAAGAAGCTCATGAAGAAATGGATCCCAAGGAAGAAGAAAGGGTTTTTCGAAAATCTTTCTTAGATATGACTGAAATGGTAAGGATCCTCTATCAAGAAAGAAATGATAGGATTGGAGAAGGATCTAAAAACCAAAGAGAGGGAGGAGATTCCTCAGGAGGAAAGAAGGGAAATGATCAGTCAAAGAAAGGGAATGGAAGAGATGGTGATCCTTCATCTCCATCGTCATCCTCTTCCTCAACATCATCCTCTTCAACTTCAGAAAATTAGTCACATAAGTCTAAAACAACTGGTAAAAATCCTTTGTTAATGCTTGATGTCAAATTTGAATTGCCAATGTTTAATGGTGATGTTAATGCAAAGAAATTAGATAACTGGATCATACAACTGGAAGTCTATTTAAGGATTCAAAATTTGCATGATGATGACACCAAAATACAATTAGCCTCACTAAGGAGGGATGGAGTAGCATTGGTTTGGTGGGAAGCCAAAACTAGGGATGAAATCAAGAAACATGGTAAGATTTCTTTATCATGGACTGAGTTTATTACAGCAATCAAGAAACAATTTTATCCTCTTGCTCACCTTCAGAAGGCTATAATGAACTGGCAAAACTTTAGACAGCTTAAGGGACAGAATGTGCAAGACTATACCCAAGCTTGGGGTAGATTTACAAAGCCAAGACACTTTGTTAAAGTACATAGGTGGTTTGCACAATTACCTTAAACACACTATCCTGATGTTTAATCCTACCAACTTAGATGAAGTCTGTGTACAGGCTACACATTTAGACGCTAGAGGAAAGAATACTTTTGATGAGGGTAGAAACAAGTCTTTCAAAGGAAAGAACAAAGAGAAAACATTTAAGGGGAAAGGTAAAAAAAATGCATCTATCAAACAAGAGGGTGAAAAGGTCATTTGTAAACATTGTTCAAAAGAGGGCCATGGAGAGAAAAACTGTTGGAAATTACATCCTGAAAAAAGACCCCATTTTAATAAAAACAAGGGAAAGAAGAAAACTGCAGCTACTACAACTACACCACAAGATTTAGGTGATGATTCAGGTGACGAAACCAAAATTACAGCCATGGGTTTGAAAAGTTTGAAAGGAAAAGAAATACAAACTAATGCAAGTACTAGTTCTTCAAACTGTCATGTACAAGCTCCTAATGAGGAAGAAAGAATTGAATTGTTCCATGTGAGGGTAGTCTCAAAACATACAAAAATTGACACACTGTTTGACAGTGGATCACAAGCTAATCTCATATCATAAGACTTGGTCAAATAGCTATAACTTGAGACCATTCCACATCCAAAGCATTATCCACTTGGGTGGATATGCAAGGATTTAAACTTACAAGTCTCAAAAAAGTGCATATTGCGCTTTGCAATAACTACACACTTTACTGACACAGTTGAACTTGATGTGGTGTCGCTTGATATATCAGGAATTGTTTTGGGAAGTCCTTATTTATTTGACAGGAAAGAAATCTTCCATCGCCATGAAAATAAATATCTTCTTTTCAAAGATGGCAAGGAGTATATTGTTAGAGCTCATCGCAAGAAGACAAATATAGCGATGGTAAATGTGGGACAGGTAAAAAGGCTAGTTAATTCAAGCAAGAGTTTTGTACTTCTTATGATCAAGCCAAAGGTTGATGTGAATCATGAGTCATTTGAAAATTGTGATTCCAAGCTTAAATCAGATTTATATGATGTAGTTGATGCACATCATGAGATGTTTCAGGAACCAGTAGGTTTGCCTCCTAAAAGGGAGATTCAGCATGAAATCCATTTACATCTAGATTGTCCACTTCCTAACATAGGCATGTATCTTATGTCTATCATGGAGAATGCTGAAATAAAGAAGCAAATTAAAGAGTTGTTGGACAAGGGTTTCATAAGGGCAGGAACTTTTCCATGTGGGTCACCGATAGTGTTGATTCCAAAGAAAGATGGAACTTGGTGTATGTGTGTGGACTTTAGAGCTTTGAACAAGATAACGGTAAAGAATCGTTACCCACTTCCAAGGATAGATGATTTGTTAGATCAGCTGAAAGATGCTAAATATTTCACTAAGTTAGACTTACGTAGTGGTTATCATCAAGTTAGAATTGCAGAAAGTGACATATGGAAGACAGCTTTTAAAACCAAACAAGGACTCTTTAAGTGGCTTGTTATGCCGTTTGGTTTATGCAATGCACCTGCAACTTTCATGCGGGTAATGGATGATGTCTTACGTCCTTTTGTTGTGTAACCAGCTCCAAAAATAGAAGAAAAGAGATATCAACGCCTTAGAAATAAGCCACTTCGAGGGGGCAACTTCCAATACATTACATAAATGAACAATTCTTGGATGATACAATTTACAAAACCTCCTTTCTATATATAAAAGTCCATGGGGCCATAATGTAATCCTAGTGGGGCCACAATGTAATCCTAGCCGACCTAACAATAATAATTTAATGGCACAATAATAACAATATGGGGGTTACAAGGGTACAATAATAACAATAAGGGGGTTACACTAACAATAATAAGGGACTATACTAGTAATATAGGGACCTAACATGCCCCTCTCTTTCAAAAACTTTTTGTCCTCAACACTTGAGTAGCTCTGGGTGCTTCTGTATAAAATTCTCATCCTCCCATGTATAATCTTCAGTGGGTAAGTTCTTCCACTTGATGAGATACTCTGAAATTGATCGGTTCCGTAGCTGTCGAGTTCTTGTTTCTGTGACCGCTTCAGGTTCCAATATGATTTTTCCTTCCTCATCAAGTTCTGGAAATATTGTTTGAACTGGAAGATTTTCACCTATAACCTTCTTTAAGCATGAAACATGGAAAACTAGATGCACTCGTGAAGAAGAAGGAAGCTCCAATTTGTATGCCATAGTACCAATCTTTTGTAACACCTTGTAAGGACCATAGTACTTTGGCGATAATTTATTATCCTTCTTAGCTTGCTTGAGGGACATTTGTTTGTATGGTTGTAACTGTAAAAATACCCAATCTCCTACATCAAAACTTCTCTCGCTGTGATGTTGATATGTCTGTTGTTTCATTCGATTTAGTGTCAAATTTAGGTTATCCTTTAAGAGTTGGAGAAATTCTTGTTGATGCTCGATGTGATCTTCCACTGCTTGAACCTTCGAATTTTCCCTTAGAGATGACGTGATGGATGGTGGATGATATCCATAAAGTGCCATAAATGGGGTCATTTTTGCTGTAGTATAGAAGGAAGTGTTATACCACCATTTAGTAACCACTTGACCCATTGTGTTTGTTTATCAGATACAAAACAACGAAGATATCCTTCCAAACATTTATTTACTATCTCAGTTTGACCATCAGATTGAGGATGATAAGATGAGCTATGAGCTAATTGAGTACCCAAACAAGAAAATAACTCCGTCCAAAAATTTCCAGTAAAAATGGGATCTCTGTCGCTCACAATAACCCTTGGGCTTCCATGTAGCTTTTGAATTGTGTCCATAAATGTAGCAGCAACTGTACTTGCTTTAAATGGATGAGATAATGCACAAAAGTGTGCATACTTGGTAAGTCTATCAACTACCACCATGATGACACTCTTTCCTTCGGACTTCGGTAAACCTGTGATAAAATCCATTGAAATCTCCTCCCAACGTTGACCTGGAATGGATAAAGGTTGTAGAAGTCCTGGGGTCTTAATTGTTTCCACTTTATTCTGTTGGCAAACCAAACATTCCGCCACAAACTTTCGAATATCAGATTTAAGGCCATCCCAAACAAATTCTTTCTTCACCCTGTGGTAAGTTTTTAAAAATCCTGAGTGTCCTCCTAAAGGAGAAGTGTGCAATTCCAGAAGAATCTTTTGTTTTAGTTGGGAATTCTTACAAAGATATAAGCGATCTTTGTACCATAAGGAATCATTTTTCCAACTAAATGTATCAGATGTACTAGGATCTTGCTGCAACTTTCGAATGAGTGTCCATACATCTTTTTCCTTCTTCCATTCATCTCTTGCTTCAGTTATCCAATCTGGTTGGATAATAGAAATGGCACAAAGCAATGCTTCCACCTCTTCATTCTTTCTTGAGAGTGCATCTGCAACAACATTAAGCTTTCTTTTTTTGTAGATTATTTCAAAGTCATAACCCAACATCTTTGTGACCCATTTTTGCTACTCTTTTGAAGATAGTCTTTGTTCCAAAAAGTGTTTAAGACTATCATGATCAGTTTTTACCTTGAAGTGTCTTCCCATTAGATAAGTTCACCATTTGTTTAGTGCATGCAATATTGCTAACATTTCTTTCTCATAAATAGGTTTCTGTAAATACTTTCCTTTGATTGGATGACTTTCAAAAGCAATGGGTCTTCCTTCCTGCATTAAAAAAGCACCAATTCCATTTCCTGAGGCATCACATTCCACAATAAAGGTTTTTGTGAAGTCTGGTGTAGCTAAGACCGGTGCTAGGCACATTGCCTCTTTAAGATGTTCAAAGGCCTTAGCTGCTTCAGGAGTCCATGAAAATGCATCTTTCTTCAATAATGTTGTTAGAGGTGCTGCTATTCTCCCATAATTCTTAACAAACTTGCGATAATACCCTGTTAACCCGAGAAATCCTCGCAACTTCCTTATGGTTGTGGGGACTTTCCATTCCTTAATGGCTTTAATTTTGTTAGGGTCTACTTTAACACCCTCGTGAGATACAATATGACCCAGATATTCCACCTCTTGTACTCCAAATAAACATTTGGATGTTTTTGCATATAATTGTTTCTCCTGCAATAGTTTGAGCACCCTGTCAACATGTTCAACATGATCCTTCCAAGACCTGCTGTAGATTAGTATATCATCAAAAATACTAGCACAAATGTTCTAAGGAAGGGTTTGAAAATGGAATTCATCAACCCTTGAAATGTAGAAGGTGCATTGGTAAGGCCAAAAGGCATGACCAAAAATTCATAATGACCCTCATGAGCTCGAAATGATATTTTTGGAATATCTTCAGTCTTCATTCTAATTTGATGATATCCTAAACGAAGATCCAACTTGGTAAAATAAATTGCTCCATGTAATTCATCCAATAAATCATTAATCACAGGAATGGGAAATTTATCTTTAATGGTGAGCTTATTGAGCTCCCTATAATTTGGACACATGAGCCATGATCCATCCTTCTTGTGTACCAATACTACAGGAGCAGAGAAAGAACTTTGACTAGGTTGAATTATACCCGCCTCTAACATTTCTGCAATCATATGTTAAATTTCGCTTTTTTGGACATAAGGATATCTATAAGGCCTGATGTTTGGAGGAAAATTTCCTAGAATCAAATGAATAGCATGATCATGATCACGAATAGGTGGGAGTCCTTTGGGAGTTTCAAACACCTTGGAATGATTGTCCAATACTTGTTGGAGATCTGCAGAAATAGATGATTTTGATGTTGGAACTTCTAGTGAGCATAATTGTGCAATTACGCCTCATTTTTCTTTCTTTAGAAGCTTTGTCATGACATTAGAGCTTATTACCATTCCCGGCTTCCCTGCAATACCCCGTAATTCAACTTCCTTTCCTTCTGACAAAAATTTCAAGAAAAGTTCTTGAAAATTAAAACCTACCATCCCCAAAGATTGTAACCATTGTACTCCTAGTACAACATCAGCACCTCCCATAGGAATGGAAAGCATTGGACTATTCAATACATATCCCCCCATGGTTAGCTTGATATTATGGCATTTTCCAGAGCAATTTATAGATCCTCCATTTGCAACCATCACTTGACATTCTGGTGCTGGGTATAGGAAACAATTTAATTCCTTGGCTACCTTACAATGAATAAAATTATGGGTGCTACCTGAATCAATCAACACTATTACCTTTTTCTTCTTGATTTGTCCTTCTATCTTGAGAGTTTGAGGAGTGGTAATTCCTGCCAGTGCATTACACGATATGGCCGGATTCATTTCTTCCTCTTCTAGGGTTGGTTCCTAGTGTATATCCTCTTCTTGTTCATTTTCTTCTTCCTCTTCACAATCTATGTAAAATAATTTCTTCTCAAGACACTTATGACCTTTAGTGTATTTTCTATCACAACTGTAGCAAAGCCCTTTTGCTCTTTTTTCTTCCAATTTTTGTGGTGTCAACCTTGTAGGTTGTGGAAATCTAGGCGTAGCAACACTTCCTTATTTATAGAATTGAGTGGTAGGCTTCCTTGTCGCCATAATTTTACATTCAACTTTTCTTGCCAACCTGAATGCCTTCTCCAATGAATCATGTTCCAAAACACGAACTTCATGTTGGATGTTATCCTTTAGAGTGCCTATGAAGAGATCAATCATGTGTTCCTCTGGAATATCAGTTACCCTTATATTCAATTTTTGGAAGTCCTCAATGTGCTGCCCCACTAAACCCTTTTGTTTTAGATTTATCAATTGGCTAAAGAAGGTGTTGCTCTTTGTATCCTCATAATGTGCTATCATTTCCTCCATAAAAATTGACCAAGTGACAATTTTTTTATGGGAGAAAAGCCATCGATACCATACAAATGTATTTTTTTCTAAATGTAAAGTTGCAATGTGTACCTTTTGTGTGTTTTGCACATTATGGACATCAAAATATTGCTCCATCTGTAGTATCTATGTTATAGGATCATTTCCATCAAACCTCCTCATATCCATTTTTGGAATATGGTGGTTCTTCCCGCCAACATTAGAGTTTATGAAATCACGATTAACATTTATTTGTTCTCATCATGAGTTTCCTCTACTATCTTTTCACCATTAGGAAACATTTCTTGTATCAACTTTGTCAAACCTTCCATGTCTGCTTTTAGATCATTCTTCATGTTTTCCATTTTAGCTTCCATGTCATCCATCTTAGATTCCATGCCAGCTTCCATGCCATCTATCTTAGATTCCACACCTTTCTTCAAACCATCCATATTATTCTTCAAACCATCCATATTATTCTTCACACCATCCATCTTCGCTTCCACGCCATTCTTCAAAACTTCCATTTCATTTTTTGCTGCTCTTTGCGAGAGTGAAATTTGGTGCACTTGCTCTTGTAATTTTGATAGATCATGTTGCAATTCTTCATCTTAATGAGTCATAGTAGAGCCTTCTAAAGGCTTAATGGGTGTTGAATTATTTTTACGGGGCATTTTTTAGAACCCGATACTAATTTATATTCTACAATATGCCTTTGGAATCAATTCAAATTGATTCTTCAAACAAGGCTTATGCAATTCGGAAAAAAAAAAAATACACACCTTTTTCTTGCTTTTGAGGAGCTCCATATTGAAATTGGATTATCTCTGTGATTGCGGCTCTTCAATATTTGAAATTTAGCACAGAAGTAGCCCTCTGAATTCTCTTTTGAATGCCATAGGTCTGACCTGATTTGAATTCTCCAAGACAAAGTTATGTCCAATCTCCCACAATGACCTAATTATGGATTGGTTCAGTAGAGCAAACTTGTACAGCTTTCCACGTGTCACTGTTTCATCCTTCAGCCCTAAAATTGATAGCCAATAAACTAAAATCTATGTACTTGCGACCAATTTTTACGGCACTCCAATCTGATGCTTAGAGAGAGAATTATGAAACTTTTCCCATGATCACCTCTTTGAGATGAAATTCGGGAGCCTGAAAAAACACTACGTTCCACAGATCATATATCCGAAAATATTGTGAACCAAGCTCTGAAATTTTTTGACGAGTTTCCTCAGGGTTTCGGCTTCGTACCCTAAAAATTTCAGATTCTAAACCTTCGTAGCAAAAAATTTATAGCGAAAATTCCACGATGACCTGTTTAAAGCAGCAAAACCCTAGAATCCAAAGCTCTGATACCAAATGTTGTGTAAACAGCTCCAAAAATAGAAGAAAAGAGATATCAACACCTTAGAAATAAGCCACTTCGAGAGGGCAACCTCCAATACATTACATAAATGAACAATTCTTGGATGATACAATTTACAAAACCTCCTTTCTATATATAGGAGTCCATGGGGCCATAATATAATCCTAGTGGGACCACAATGTAATCCTAGCCGACCTAACAATAATAATTTAAGGGCACAATAATAAAATATGGGGGTTAAAAGGGTACAATAATAACAATAAGGGGGTTACACTAACAATAATAAGGGACTATACTAGTAATATAGGGACCTAACACCTTTCCTTGATGATTTTGTTATTGTCTACTTAGATGACATCTTAATTTTCAGTAAGACTAGAGAAGAGCATGTTATGCATGTTAAGGAAGTACTTGATGTTTTGAAGAAAAATCAGTTATTTATTAAAATGTCAAAGTGTGAATTTGGAAAGACTTCTTTGGTTTATTTGGGACACATAGTAGGAGGAGGCGCTTTGAGAATTGTTCCTTCCAAAGTATAAGCCATTTTGAATTGGCCTAATCCCAAATCCATTACAGAGGTAAGAATTTTTTTGGGTGCAGCTCAGCATTGGAGGAAGTTTATTTCTAACTTCTCTACCATAGTAGCTCCTATGCATGTAGTGACAAGTGTGAAGCGTGCTTTCCAATGGGGAGGCAAGCAACAAAAAGCTTTTGAATCTTTGAAAGATAAGATAAGTTCAACTCCGGTCCTTGCATTATCGGACTTGAGACAACCATTCAAGATTCAGACAGATGCTAGTGATTACGCCATGGGTGTAGTTCTCTTACAGCATGGTAAGCCTATCGCATTTCATTATGAGACATTTAATGGTGCTGTTGTGAATTATCCTACATATGATAAAGAGTTGTATGTGTTGGTACAAAGTGTCAAAAAATGGAAACACTAATTTATGGGCAAAGAAACTGTTGTTCATACCGACCATCAGCCTTTACAGTACTTACAGTCGAAAAGTAAATTGCAGCAGTCACGACACTTCAGATGGATGGGCTTCTTACAACAATTTAACTGTACATGTGCTGGTGCAAAGTATTCTCAATAAAAGAGTGATATGCCAAGTCACACATACAGGTTATACGAGCAAGAATGATTTGGCCAGGCATGAGAGCTACATAGAACAGTATGCATCAGATGTTGATTTTAAGGATGTGTATGCTAACTTGAGTGAAGGGAATCATGTTGAGGAGAATGATTATCATTTGCATAATAATTTGTTGTTTCATATGGGAAAGTTATGTATACCACAGGGGGAGAGACTAAGCATCATGAGAGAGGCTCATTCTTCTCTCATAGCTGGACATTTCGGGGTAATCAAAATGGTGGCACATTTACGAAGGTATTGTTATTGGCCTCGCATGGTAGATAGTGTTTCACATTTCATTAGAAGTTGTTCATTATGTGCTACAAGCAAGCCTAGAAATAGGAAGCTTGGTTTATATACACCATTTCTGGTACCTTCTAGACCATGGGAAAGTGTTTCTATGGATTTTGTTGGAGGGCTACCATTATCTAGAAAGCAACATGATTATCTTTATGTAGTAGTTGATCGTTTCAGCAAGATGTGTATTCTTATGCCATGTAAGAAAACTATAACTGCTGAACAAACTACTGATTTATATTTTCAACATGTATGGGTTCATTATGGCTTGCCTACTTCTATTGTTAGTGACAGGGATTCCAGATTTGTTGGGAATTTTTGGTCCAATCTATGGAAGATGATGGACACCAAGTTGAAGAAGAGTACTGCTTTTCATCCGCAAATAGATGTCCAAACAGAGGTAGTGAACAAAACCATTGTACATCTTTTGAGAGGTTATTGCAGCAATCATCCCAAGCTTTGGGATGATCATTTGCATTACATTCAACATGCTTACAACCGGGCCAAGCACTCTTCTACAAATACTTCACCTTTTGAAGCTTGTTTTGGGTATTTGCCTAAGTCACCATTAGATTTAATTCTTGAGAAGGATGTTGCCATTGATGAGCATAGTGACATTGACAAAGCTCGCATGTTCATTGAAAGAATTCAGCTAATACATCAGCAAGTTCAAGAACAACTTGAAAAAAGTCAAGGCAAGTACAAGGAGAGACATGATAAACATAGAATTGATCATAAGTTTCAAGAAGGAGATGAGGTATGGTTGCATATTAGTAAATAAATAATGCAAGGAGAAGGTAAAAAGATGAATCCTATTCGTTATGGTCCATTCAAGATCCTTAAACAAGTTGGAAATAATGCTTTTCAACTAGATTTGCCTTCATACATGCAAATGTATTCCGTTGTTAATGTGGGAAAATTACGTTTGTATGAACCTCCTCTTATTGTTGATTATGAAAATGATGTTTAGCTGCCATCCATAGAATATTTCTCGCCAGAATTTTTTGATGAGCTGAAAGAAGATGCAATCCTTGACATAAGGACACGCACTTCAAGGAGGGGAGATGTTGATTATGTTCGGGTTGGTCTCAAAGGTAGTAAACTGAACAAGGCAAAGTGGATGGAGCTGGAACAGGTGAGGAGGTTGTATCCTCACCTTCTTAACAGGTAATTGAAGGCTTTTGTGGGTCCAAAAGCTTCCCAATGGGGAGGTGTGATCAGGTGATCATGTCCTAATTGGAAAAATGTTCAAAATTTTATTTGCTCAGAATTGGTTGAAACTAGAACGACAGGAAAGGTCTCGTCAAAACGATCCTGTAGCCGTGAACGACACTCAAATCCAATGTTGTATGAGGAAGATATTCAACTTTGAAGTTTCTCAATTTCAGGCAAAAAGCCCAATTTGACTCAGTTTGACTTTGGATAAAAAAAATATATTAAAAAAATAATATTCCACAGAATATTTTGGGAATATTCCGAGCAGACCAATGAGCGCGTGCCACGTGGCCTGCCCGGAGGCCGCCACGTGGCCCCAAGAATCCAAAGTTATGGTATATAAAATTTTATATGGGCTGACTGGAGTCGAACGCGGGTCGGGTGGCCACCAGCCCACGGACCCAACCAACCCACCTGTATGTGGTTCTTAACATATTACAGTTCACACGCCTATTTGAATTTTCAAATACGTTTGGGCGGGGCCGGAAGGGGGCCAGCCCCCTCTGCAATGAAACCACAGGCGGAAAACCAAGAGCTAAGATACTCTGGCAGGAATCAAACATTAACAATTAAGTTTGTTGCGGAGAGGTCACATGACCCCGCGGATAATTCGTGGTTAATTTTAATGCCACGGTCCCCAAAACCGTTGGCACAACCAGCGCATGTGGCCACGACCACACTTAACATTTATTACTGATCCTTAACTGCACGAAGGTTTTGGCGGAGTCTGCCCAGAGTGGCGCCACCTCCTTAATTGGTGGAGTTAACTGGTAGTTCCACCAAATTTGGTGGAGTTTTTTTAGGGCAAACTGGGAAAAACTTCAGTGGGACATAAATTTTGTTAGGAGAGTCCTTTTGGAGCGAATTTTTATTTGATTTTGGGTAATTGGAGCATTCCAAAGCCAATGGTGCAGGTTTCAGAGGAAACAGAGATCATCTTCAGGTACTTTTTCAGCAGGGAATCTTGGAGAGCCATCAGGGCCTAAGGAGTGTTGGAGCTGTATTGGGCTATGGTTAACCTTTGGAGGTGAAACAAAGGCCTATCTTTACTGTTTTCTATGCTCTGAACTCATTTTCATAGCTTGTTTTACCTATTAGGCTTTTTGATCACTGTATTAACAAATTTGAGCATAATAAGAGCAAGGATATGCCCATTTGGGAGCCTTGGACCCGGCAGATGTAGCCCAGGAGGGGTGAACTACATTATCATATGCTCTGTTATATTCTATGATTTATTTGTTGTGTTTTATCAGAGTTAAAGATGTTAAACAGTAAAATGAAATAAGCCTCCTATACACAAAAGACTCATAAATTCACCAAAAGCATTTTGTTCCAATTGCAAAACACATTAAACAGTTTGCACACATAATTTTATGGATAATGGATACCTTGCACCAGCAAACAAGTAGTTTCATTATCAGATCAATAGTGATTACTTCTATTATTTCTTTAGGCAGAGTCTGTAAAGGGCCAGCAAGCTTCGGGATCTCATCCTTTCATTAAAGGTGACATATCCTGTAAATGACCCTACAGTCCATCTCTGTATTAGGGGACCTCACCTTCTCACTACAAAATGCAGCAATACATAACTGACCTCTGAAGACTTGAAAATTTGAAGGAGACAGTATATCCTTTCTAATGTATCTCTGGGAGTACACCAAATAACTCCCTGTTGCATATCCAACTGGAACCTCTGGGAACGAGGAAAAATCCACCCCTCTCCTTGATAGCCCAGTAATGAAATAGATATCCTTATTAGTGGGCGTGTACCACTGGTTAGGAGCAACCCGGAAAGCCTATAGGTGGGGATTCCACCTGCGGATAAGATGCCGCAAAAACACACCATGGCCCGATAGAGGAAGTAGCCTCCTCATAGAAATTGAGGAGGCATACCTGCCTTAGGAGCCCCTGGGTAGCTGTTTTAATAGAGCGAGGGTACGCATCTCTCTCCCTCTCTCATGCCTCCCACAGGCGAACCATGTTACACTGGTCTGCATGTTGTTGTTGTTGTTCCCTCTCTTCACTCCTTTCAAATTGCTGAATGATTGAAATATTAAATAATTTTTTGTTACTGAATGAGACATGTATTTAGGAATATACATATATAAAAAATTTTGAAAAAAAAAAATAGTCAGTGCACCACAAAAAACAACCATGCATCGATAACGGTGCGTCTTTTTTTTTGTCGCGCACCAAAGGTGATGCACCAGGAAATTTGTAGAGCACTAGAAATGGCGCACCTGAAAATTTTCAGCACACCACCCTCCTGGCATTGTTCCAAATTCAACGGTGCGGTGGTATGACAGACTGCACCGTTGACCATGGACCAGTGTCAGGAGGGCGGTGCGCTGACCAAACTTTACGCCCCAGGGCGTATAGGTTGGTCAGCACACCTCCCTCCTGACATCACTAGATATTCAACGGTGCGGTATTTTACCAGGTCGCATTGTTGACCATGTTGAATTGTTGGAATGTGATGTGCTGACAAAATTACCCACCTTGGGGCAGATATTTCCGTCAAGGCACTACATTCCCGCTATTCAACAAGGTCAATGCTGCGGTCGTGTAACTGACCGCACCAGACTTTTTTTTAAATTTTAAAAAATCATGGTGCACCTTTTGGTACCACCCTGAAACTAGTGCGGATACCGTTAGCATTGGTAGCGGTGCGACTTGTAAATTTACAGGCAGCACCGCGAACTGGTGCGAGCCGAACGACTCGCAGGCACCGCACGGGAAATCTTTTTTTTTTAAGAGAAGGTGAATTTTAAGTTAATTTACAAAACTAATCTTCTAAAAGGTTTAATTATGGAAAAATAAGGAAAATACATGTACATTTGGTCGTCGAGGAGGCATATTGGCTTTAGAATTTGCAAAACTAAATTTTCCCATCGTTTTGCAAAATTCAAAAAGGAGATGGTGGGCAATGGACAGCAGCAGTGCGTGCAATGGGAGCACAGATGGCAGGGCACCTCAAACAAGGTAAATTTTTACCAGTGCTTGAGAGCTTTGGAGCACTGAAAAGTGAAAAATGAGGATTTTTGGTCATAATTTTTTTTTATTTAACCATGTTCCGGTGCGAGGGTTTTATAGGCGCACCGGTGCGGTTTCTTAGGACCGCACTACATTGTTTCATTTTTGGCGCGGGGTTTTAGCAGGCACAGATGCAGAATATTTGTAAAGCAACGGTGCACTACAATAATAAGACGCACCGAGTAGATTTGTACGGAGCACACGGTGTCTCGGTGTGCCAATGTTCTTTGCACACCGATGCTTTCTCTAGTTGAACGCACCGGGGAAGTTTATGATGATAAGCGCACTGGATGAAAAACATCCACAAAAACCTCCACTCGCCAACCTCCTCTAGTAACCTTCGCTACAAACGAATGTCTGGGGTATTTTTATAAGGGGTTCCTCAAAAACGTCCGCTAGAGGGTCTTTTCCTTGTAGTGTACAATGGAGTAGTTATGGGCTACCTTGGCATTACGGTTGATTTTTGAATGTTTAGTAGAACCTTTCAACATGCGAGGTATAGGCTCGACTGCAGGCCTCTCAATATGGAGTGGATCGGAAGTATCAGGAGCACCCTTAGCTTTCAAAGACTCGGATGCACCATATTCACATGATCTCGTGGTGACATCATCGTGATCACTCATCATATATACATTTGAAAAAAAATTCCCTTCCTGGTTGCCCCCTGCGGGAGCTCCAGTATTTGCATTCACGCCAGCAAGCATTTGCTACCCTTGGGGAAAAGGGTAAGTCAGGATAGCCTGGAAACTAGAGGAACCCTGCTGAGCTAAAAAGCATTAAGCATCCTAAATCTTAGGGCAGAGATGGGTGAGATGGTCTCCAGTGCATAACTTGCATGGAAACTTAACTTTCTTCTTTGCCTCTCTCTTACCCTCTCCAACATTATCATTGGATTTGTTTGCATTGCCCTTCACATCCTTATCTTTATTCTTGCTATTTTGTCCCTTATTCTTCCCATCAGATTGTTGATTTCCTTTAGGGTTATAAAATTGAACAAAATTATTCGTTAAGGGCTGGGAAAGAGTAGACACCAACGGTGTATCTTGAATAGAAGGAGTAGATTGTAGAGACAACTGTTGCAGTTGATTCAAAAGGTTATTTGTGCCACTATCGATCGAACTGAAAAGCCTGTCATCATGAGGACCTGGCTTCGGTTTGGATAAATCCACTTTGGAATGAAGAGCAACAAGAAAATATTATTAAGAATCCCAAACTGAGAATAGATCGGTTCCAACTGTTGGGCTCTAAAGATAGCTTGCTCCTCAGAAAATACCCCGAAAAGAGATACATCCTTCAAGATTTATGGTTGTAAGGATTTGAGGAACCCTTCGAGAAGTAATTCATCAGGAATATTGGATTTAACGAGCCTCTTCTTTCTCCTCCATTCCTGAATATGGTCAGAAATGTGTGTCGCCTTATCCTACTAAAAATTGGCCAGAAGCTCAGTTCCAACATCATATCGAACGGGCAACTGAAAATGGTTCAAAAACATGGTATCCAACTCTCCAAACAAAGCAAAAGTACCCCTAGAACGCTTAATGTACCATTTATCAGTGTTTCCAGTTAGGGTGAGCTGAAATAGTCTCAACCTAATTGAATCATCGATGAGGGAGTTTGACGAACACCATAAATGGAAAGTGGTAACATGTTCGGCTAGATCCTCACTAGTCTTCCCTTCAAATTTTGGAATGTCTGATGGAATTTTAGTAGGGACCAGAGGCCAACCTGGGCTATATTGAATATGATCATTAGTCAACTTTGAAAAATATGGAAAGTTTAGGGTTGCGAAGAATGGTAAGCACGGAGGAACTTGAGAATTACATCCACCAATGGAAGGATTCCTAACATTCTTAAAAGAACAACCTGGATTTTTTGAGGCGTCAGGTTACCATGGATTGTTTGTAGAAAAAGATGAACCATAAGAGTCCAAGCTTGTGGCCCGAGAAGCATTCGGAGTAGGACCTTCTCCCATTGTAGGGTTACCATAAACAAGGATATTTCCCCCAATCGAAGTTTTAAATGAAGATGAAACCCCTTGGTAAGGGTTCCAAGCATTAGTGAATGGAGAGAAACCTTGAGAAGCACCTACAGAGGAGAAAGGAGTGTTCCCCTGCTGAGCATACAAAAAATGATTCCCAGTTCCCAACCCAGTGAAAGCAGGGTTCCAGCCTTGAAAATCATTAGAGCTTTGGCCTCCGAGAAAATAATTAAAACCTTGACCTTGAGTGGAGAAAGAAAAGGAACCTAAGGAAGGGTTCGAATGAGGGATATGACCACTACCGAAGGGAAACCATGAAAAGAAGCTGACCCACTAGCCATAGAAGAAATGGGCATGGAGACAGTTGCATTGGCAGTGAGAGGAACTGAAGGAATTGCACTAGAAGGAATTCTAAAAGAGAAGGGACCAAAATGGGAAGAAAAATCTTAGGTGCCCCCACTCATAGACGGAACGGAGGTAGAACCAAAAATTGCAGCACTGGGAGTGATGGTTGAAATAGAAATGGTACCTCCTCCCTCAGCCGAAAGAGGAGTATGCACACTCGAAGTGATCATAGCCGAAATTGTGTTCCCAACTGTGGCCATCGAAAGAAAAGAAGGACAAATATGAGGGCTAGTCGGTCTTTGAGACGGAGGCCCAACATATAATAGAATGTGCGGAAGACTAGTAGGAAGAGGAGAGGAAGGAGTAACTAGAGGTTTAGGAATTTCTTCCACCTCAACTTCTTCTGCCGGAAAAAGGACCCAATAAAGGAGTGGAGTACTCCTCTCTAAATCATGACTAGTACTAGGACCACCCACAGAAATAATATACCCAAGTGGAGGATCACTCTCTAATGTGTTTGTAACTACTGGCTGGAAATCACCAGTAGAATTGCTCCTACGCCTTCTTAAAGAAGGTTGAGCATCACTCATAGAAGAAATCCCACAAAGCCTCCTCGATCAATGAACCGATCGGTCAACCACTTTTAATAATTATGAGATTTTATGTAGGCAATCTAGGAGCAAAGAGCACTCTCTATAAAAATGTCCCTAATATTCAGCAATCAAGCAGCCTTTAGGTATTTCCGCTCTAGTTTATTAGGACGAGACACTAAAATACAAGAAAGAAAATATAAGGACCTTCTGAGAATATTTTGGGGTAATTACGCCCCAGCCCTACTAGCAAAGGTAACAAAAACAATTATGCTGACCTCCTAACCAAAGGCATTTGCAGGTGCAAGTACCTAAGCTTCGCAAGGGCACCCTCCAGAAGTACTAATGAGAGTGATGCAACGTTTGCCTCAGGTACCACAGGTATCCCCCCCCACAGTCACCTATGTGATACCTAGGAATAGAAACTATGGACACCAGTTCGTATTGGTAGCTGGGCGGAATGGTTTTTGGTCAAGATCTAGCAAATAGGAGAGGGGGTATCTCTATTCTCTACCTTCACTAGCCCTCGTGCTTGACTCTCTGGAGGATAGCTTTCCCAGTCCACTTAACGACGCTGGATTTCACTCATTAATCAACTCCTATGTTTGAAATTTTGAGTGGCCTTGGAGAGTTAACTCTCTACTCACCTATTCCAAGGCCCTATGACCTAGACTAGTTGGTGTATATTAATGACAACTCAAAAAATTTAGTTCATTTTAAATTAAGCGCTTGATTTTAATGGTTTTTATTTTTAAGTCAAGGGTAAATGGAGAATGCAACTTGTGATGTTTTGACGCAAAAGAAAAATCAATATAAACCTACTACACAAATATGCAACTTTTTCTTCGATGAAAGAGATTTCTACTCAAGTTCTACGAAACAACTAAAAAGCAAGATTTTTTTCTTGTCTTTTCAATATCATGCTCACACACTTAAAAAATATCAAAACACTAAATATGCTTAACGATGCAACTACACTAATGCAAAAATACCAATGACAAATGCAAATTCTAGGACTACTTAAAAAGGGAAGCAAATGAGTTTCTCAACAAGACAGGACTGATCACTTTGACACAAAAGCAGAGACAATCTCAAAACAAGAACTTATTGGCAGATAAATTACAAAAACAACTTGATACAAAAGAGACAAGCCCACTACCAAACTTCTCTCACAACCAAGCAATTGGACCACAATGAAAAACTACAAACTTGCTCCAAAAATGATGAAAACCATGAAACAAAAACCAAAATAAAAAGCAATAGAAAACATCAATGTTTTTTGAGCCTTTTAATTTTTAAGGAAGCAACAAAATCTCTTTAAGAAAGGAAAAAACTACCTATGGCTTCAAATCATTAAATTGAGCCAACAAGAAACTCCAAATTCCTTAAGCCAACCATGTCACTTTCATGAAGGGACTCAATAAATGGAATGAAGTAACTAACCCAAGAAAATGATTTGAAACAACAGCATAAAACTCAAGCAATCACAGAAACTTCAAGAAACCAAGAAGACCACTTCAAGATTTGTCAGAAAAGTTGATCTCAAGAAACCAAGAAAACCAAACAAGCCAACAAGCCAAAAAAGTAAAAGTGAAGGAATGACAAGGCCAAGCATGAGAAAACTGACAGAAACTAGTTGTTCTGAAATGCCAGAACAACCAAGAACCTCAGAAAGAAGTCTCGGTGCAACAGCCAAAACTGAAACTTCACCAAGCAAGGAAAACCCTAGGTTGACTAGGTTTTCAAGCAAGAAAGAGAGAAATTGATACACAACAAACAGGAACATTATCCAGACATATTAGAGGTTCTACATTAGTGACCAAAATCAGGCAAAAAGAACTTATAGGATTCCAAAAAATTAATTTTTCAGTTTAAACAGGCCATACGCAGATTGGCAGTGTGCAACATGCGTGTATACGCGTCTGTGTCTAAGGAAACTCGTGTATACGCGTGTTTCTTTGAAAAAAATAGATGTATACATGACTGTATGCATTAGAAGCTGTGTATAGAAAATATAACAAGGAAAAATAATAAATCCAAGCTTGATCCAGAAGATCAAGGATTTTCCTGGATGGGTAAATAACCAACAAGACTGGAAAAGTGATAAGATCAGTTAGGGAACCCAAAATCCAGAGAAACCAACCTGAACTAGGAATTACACGAATGTAATCCCTAGTGGAGTGGCCAATTTTGTTGTTGGAAAAACTACCCTAAGTTCTGGGTTGAGGGACCTAATAGAGTAGAAGGCATACAACAACAAGAAGTAATCAAACTAAAGGTACTAATGCTTAAACTAGTAAACTAGGGAGAGATGACCTTAGCCGTATGTCCTACGTTTGAGGTCATTCCCGCAGGGTGCAAACCCTCTGCTTTTCCATGTGCTTCAAGACCTGCACTTCACTCAAGAAAAAGCACATAGACTAGTTGTACAACATATATATCCTAAATGTTAGTAGGTTAGATCATATAATATTATAAAAGATAACATGAAATTAACAATTACAAGATCATTAACATGTATAAAAATCATATAAGACCATGACATCAGGAACGAGACAAAGCTTCTTTATTGATGTATGTAAAAGATGTGGAGATATCACCTGAAATCAACCATGGCTCCAAGCGAAACCGTCCTCCAGATCGGTCCAACCCAAGCCTCAACAATATTCTTCCATAAAAGGTGCACAAGGATGTCACATAAAGGAGGTGAACATATCAAAGAAGGAAACAAGGGTTTCCTGAACCTGGGAAGTGCATGAGGCATAGGGATAATCAGACTTGATCTGGGCTATAACAGGCTATAGTATCAATGCCTTTCTCCCTCCTCCCTTAGGCCTTCCCAATGAGGTGTATTTATACTTCCTCAAAACAGTTTTTTTCATTTGGGAAACAGTTTGGCCACGAGCTCCTGTAGGTGGGCTTCCAGTGTAACTTGTAAACCCCACCCAAAATATAGGGAGTTATATATTTTTTAATATTTTAAATTGTATACGCGGGTTAAATATGAGTGGGCCCGTGTCTGCATGCATGTTAGACAGGGCAGAGTCGCGTATGGAACTCAAAATAATGTTTTTTAAGAAGATGACCAAGTCTGAATGGAAAGGGTTTCCCAAGGCCAATACATATATCATCAAGTATATAAAGGTGATAAATGATGCTATAACACATAGTTTCCTTGACACAATATAATTTATGGGTCATCTCTATTCCACTCTCCATCGTGAGTGGTTCCTCTACTTACTAGCTAAAGACTAATTGAATATTGATTCTCCTCTTCAATCCTTATTTATATTTTAGATCCATAATTCCTTGTAATTTTGTGACAAATCTACAAACAATACCATAAACTTATAGCCACACAAGATAAGTGCACATACAACATCAATGGAAAAATCCTCAACGCTTAGTTAACTCTATGCCAATATCCTAACCCAAAACCTATAGTGTCCTTAAAATTTCCCTTCTCATTCAAGTATTCATATGATAAGAAGCTTACACAATTCATGAATCAAGTGCACAGCAAAAAATGCCCCTAACTGTAATACATGGATATACTCCAACATTATTTGAGTTAGCATCAATTTTAATAAAGACAAATCCATGTATCATTAATTTGACAAAATGAAACCCAAGTATACTAATATTAAATGTCAATTCCCTCTTATAATAGAGTTTTGTATCTTGAGCATTGCATGAGAGCTAATTGCATGACACCACTCCCTAATAACAACATAAATCCTCATGGTGGTTACCCTAGTAAAAATCTAAGCCCTAGTATCAGAACATGGTGCACCTCATATAGGAATTCATTCACCCATATATTTAGACAACCTTTCTCCCCATAGATTGCAATGACATTGTTTCCTACAAACCTACTTGAGTAACTTGATTTTAGTGGTGAAATTGGAAATGGCGTTTAGCATTAATCGGAAACCTTCATTATTTTCTATGCCTAATTCATGCATGACAACAATATCATTTTAAATCTCTTTATTTTCTCTCAAAGGTTTTCTTGTGACCTTTACATGTTGGTAGATCAATTCATCATGTTTGTATTACTTTACATGCATGCATTGTTCCTAGTATAATATTGACATGCATATATTTAAAACTTGTGACGTGTATCAAGAGTTGGTTATGTTGTGCGGGTCATTTTCCCGATTGACAAATAACATGCAAAAGAGAAATATATGGAAATCCAAACAAATGATTTTGATCCAACTTGTACAAAAACATTCATGTATTCAGATTCCCAGTTCGAGAGCTCGGCATGGAATACACATAGTGTTGTCAATAGGGATATAATTTGTTTAGTAAATTGTATCATAAAAAGGTTTTAATATTATATGGTTTCTTTCCCATATATTATGGATTTTAAAATTTTGTACATTTTGATATATAATGTATGAAAAAGAAGGACAAAGGCTTAAGAACTCTTCAGGAAAAAAACCTTTGTGTAATGTGGGCTTTTCAAGATCAATATAATTTTCTCTCTACAAAAGTTTGAAAGGTTTCAAAGATTCATGTGTTACTAGTTTCTTTTTTCTGTCCTCCTCGTGCTTGTTCCCCTTTTTGTTGTTCATATGTGCAAAGCTAGTGAGAAGAATGAAAGGATTTTTATTAATGGACACGGTTTAATTTTCACTAGGATTCCTTTGAATCCATGGGATATCTAGAGATTGTGTTCAAACACATGGTTTCACTTAAATAAATAATATTAAATGATCTTTGTAACTGTAAACAGAAATGGATTATGTCTCATTTGTTTGAATCATTTGTCAAAGGCATGTTGTTGATGTGGTAGTATAAGATACATGTTCAAATTTTAAAATCCCTTTAGATTAGTAGTTGTTATTCTTGATGTCAATTGATTTACGCTTCATGAAATTTGTTGACTGTATTTCCCACTATTTTCCTATTGAGTATATTTCCCACTTTTTTCATGCATCTCGAACTAATCTCGATTAAAATTGCATCAATTAAAAAAGATGCTCGACCTCGTGAGCAGAGTTGACTAGGCCTAGTGAACAATTGGGTATATGTAAAGGTTTCCAATAGGAGTATGTGTTCTTTTTTACTTATGTCACTATGATCTATGAAACCATATGCTAATTAAAATTAGACCAATTAAAAAATATGCTCGGCCTAGAGTGAGCAGAGCTGACTAGGTCTAGTGAACCATTGGGTATAAATAAAGGTTGACAATGGGAGGTTGGGTTGCTTCTTTTTTACTTAAGTCGTTATGATCTATGAAACTCTAGATCAACCATTGTAGTGTTGAAAATTCTTAGGTTGGATATTATATTATTGGCGATTTTTAGCTGATCACTTTTTCCTCTTTCATAATGTGTCTCCTCTTAATACTTTGGTTTCTTTGCCTAATCATTGTAATCTATGGTTATGATAATTAATAACAGTAAAATAGATCATGAAGAAAACAAATATAGTGTGTCAATGATTTAATAGGTCAATTTAGTAGTTGTAGTGTTAGTTTTGAGTTTGATTTAGTTAAATTGCAATAGTAGCTTGTGAAATTGTCTAATGACCGTAGTTGTTTGGGTCAAAAGGCCCTATTCCATTGGGCATGCTACATTATGTCTCACAATAATCAAGGCGTTCCAAGTGTCCCATCGATATCAGTGCCAATGATGACAACACCCAATCTCTTCTGTAGAATGGAAAACCCTAGTCATTGATAAAAAACTAATCAAATGATTAAGAGCTTAGTGAGGTCGCAACATCTCCATTATATTGGAGCAAAACTTATAAACTCGCACCAAGAAGGGAATGCCATATGTCCCTTCTTTAGTGCATCGAAGTAACTTTTATGTCACGAGGACACCTTCAATATAGATATGCTCCTATAAATGGTGCACTTGAGCCTCAAGCCTCACAAAGCCCTTTGCTAAGTCCCACACATCTGTCATCAAGATCCTTCCCGATTCTCGATCTAAAAATTGATTGGAAACTCACATTATTGGGAAGGGATTATGTGTATCCCTTCCACATCACTATAAGGGATAAGTTGATGATCATGGGCTCTATTCTCCAACATCAGTCTTACCTTATCAATGGCCCATATTTGCATTCACCTAAATTTTTATACCATCAAGACTTACCTTTCATAGGTCACTTGGATAATTTTCCATCCGATTGATCTGCAGTTATGTCCCACACCAGTTATGGCTTGCTATTTATTTCTATGGCATGTATATTCACTATGTTAATTCACCCGCTAATACAAATTGGGTTAAATTTGTTTGTCATTCTAGGATTTGGTCAAAAACACAGAGCCTTACAAATTGATAAGGCCCTCCCTTGGGGGGTGTACCTTTATGACCAACACTTTAGGGAATTCCCACTTCTCTCGATGTTAGAGAGTTAATAATATTTAAAACATAATAATTTGGTCATGGTCAATTTTATGGATTTGAAAGTCATTGGATTTAATGTTTTTAATATTGTTTTCTTGCTTATAATTTAAATGCAATTTCCCAATCCCAAAAAAAAACATGAAAGATGGCAATGGAGGTTGGCAGGTGTTGTGTTTTAACTCACAAAAATAGAACATTTTTACATTAATGTTGGCATTTTTAGGCCCCGTCCCTCATTTAAACTTTAAATCAAGACATTATTTCCTCAATTCATTAGAAAAATCAAATCACTAACATGGTAAATTAACACAAAAGAAAATATTTATAACCTCAACAACATTCAATTATTTATTCACAAACCATGCAAATGTTACATCCATATACATGGAATATATCACATTTTTCCATATACTTGTCACCCATACAAGATAACCCAATATTTACAGGCTAGGGGAAAAAAGTGCATTAATGGGTTCTTCTTTAATGAAAGAACAATTCCATTAGTGCCCCTACAAAAATGAAAACAAACACACATTCCCATAACGACAACCTATCTTGTTGTTGCTCAATGACTTCTGGTGTAACGGATGATGATCATATGTCATCATTCACACCTCCACATAATAGATGAGTGTCATTCTTTGTATATATGCTTGGTAATGCATGTTAAAAGATTGAAATTCATAACTCAAAATCCTGGCTTCATTGTAAAGGTGTTTGAGATTGTCCTTTCGAACTTGATATGTGTCTTTCATCTGGTTGCAAATTAACTTTGAATTTGTGAATATGGTGATATCATTGACACCAATAATTTTTTCCTCTTTTAGCCCTTCGACAAGGGCACTGCAATATGCCTCGTTATTTGTATTCCTTACATACACTTCTTTCTTTCTATGCAGCACATGTTTTATTGCACTATTGTAAAGCACAAATTGAACGATTGCTCGTCCCGGATTAGGATAACATGAGACCTCAATGCACATGATCCACTTTTGCACAATTTTTATGCTTACAATAGCTAGAAAAAAAATAACAATAACATGATATTAGAATTAGGCGTTTAAATTTTAACGTTAAACAACCTGTAGTGCCAATAATAAACAAGGATACAAAAGAGAAAAACATACACTAAAATTACTAGTCATTTAGAAGTGGCACTAATGCTAGGGTAATAACATAAGAAAATCACTAAGTAAATAATACAAATTCGATAGATTCTGCTACATAACTATAGCAAACTGCCATTAAGATGGTTCTGGTTGTATGTATGTTTCAACTTCCCACTTACTAGCTCTGTTATTGCTTGATATCTAATTTCCCCAAATGTTCAAGGCCCCTCAAAATAATACTTGGGGAAACTACTTATGTATTTTCTTAATGATTGACGTGTTAATGGTGAATTCATCACTAGTTGACAAGATTCTTATGGAAGTAATATGCTTATGAAGGAATTTAACTTTTGACAAATTGTCAAAGAATGGTTTGTGTTGATATAATGAAAAATGTTTAAACCATCTAGATATTAGTGTATTGGTTTTTGATCCATGTGTGTGAAAAATGGTCTTCAGATGTTCAACTTGTGTGAATATACCCTATCTTCCAAAAAATAATTTACATAATTAGGTACATGCCACTTATATATCTACTTCATTTTTCTCAAAATAAAAAATCTACATGCCACTTAGGTACATGTAAATGCAACTTAGGTACATGCCACTTATATATCTACCTCCTTTTTCACAACTAAGGCATCCAACAAGTATCCAACCAAGGCATCCAACAAATCTGGAAAATGATATATATAGGTGCTAGAAAATGATTTTTCAGGGCTCATGTAGGCACTGGAAAATGATTTTCCAGTGCCTACAACAATGCTAGAAAATTGTGTATAGTTTGAATGTATGTGTAGAATTATTTGTTTCAATTTCTCTTCACCTCAGCAAAATTATAAGGCTATATGAATAATTTATTATTTTGAGCTTTTATGCTTTCTACACTCTGAATGGACTAAAGTGTTTCAAATAAAAAAGTCAGCTTTATGTAGGATTCTTCGTTTCAATTTCTCTTCACTCTAGAAGAAGTCATTTTATTTTAAACTTCTTATGCTAACTCTAGTGGCCATTTTATTTAAGTGGCTTCTTTCAGTCAGAAGGAACCTACAAAATTAGTTTATGAGGTGCCTAGTTTGAAGTAATATGCTTATAGCAATGTTGGATTTGGTCTGTTGGTAAATAAAAAACAACATACATTACCTTATTCACAAGTCCACTATATTGATAACTAAAAAAATTGAATGAGACAATCTTCCCTAATAGTACTCCTGCTAGGGTAAACTATGGATTGTTTTTGGCTCGACAAACCAAAACGGATCTATCCAATATATCTGAGAAATGCGTTATTATTGACTTTGCCTTCCGCAATGTTAAGAAGCAACTATATATTAGGATTACTATTGTTTGTTCTTATATGTTTATGTAAACTTACTTTATAGATAAATGTAAATAGCACTTACAGCAAAAAGATAAAAAAATGATATCAACGTTGAACTTAATATTTAATAGCCATATGAGAGTGTGTTTTCAAATTGAAAGCACGTGTGCTACTTTCATATTATGATATTTGTTGTGTTGGATGATCTTCTGATATTTTTTCGGATTATTAGAAACCATTGGTTTTACGTACATTTCTCGCTGACTCGATTTGGGAGTTCATCTGGTCTATGCATTAACAAACATAAATCTTTTCTTATTTGTGATATTGGGGATGAGGATGAGATAAATTTCATTGTTAATTTCCTTGGCGTTCATATTAAGAAGGAAAATGAAGGATTCCTATACCTAGGGTACAGAATCAAAACATGTGGATATAGGGTGAAGGACTGAATGTGGCTGGTGGAGAAATTCAATATCAAGATAAGCAAATGGACTCATAGGTGGCTCTCGCTGGGTGGTAGATTAATCATGATAAAAGCAGTTCTTACACAATTTATTGTGTATTGGGGTCACCTTTTTACTTTTTGGAACAAATTGTGCATCTTATCAATCAAATTCTGTCCAAATCCTTATGGCAAGGCGCAGATATGTCCAACAAACAACATCTATGCAAGCTTGAGTTATTATGTGTGCCAAAGAATCAGGGTGGATGGGGCATCCTAAGCATTAGAGCCTTTAACTTGGCTCTCCTCATCAAATCTTTTTGGAGGGCTATAAAGGGCAACAGAATATGGAATGATATGGTATATGTTAAATACCTATCTGGTGATCCCCTACACAAAATATACTGCCAGCAATACATAAGTCCACGGAACATCTTAGCAATATGGCAAGGTTTTATGAAAATAATTCCAATTTTTGTTGAACGTTTGGTATGGAGATTTGGGAATGGGTAGAATATCATCCTATGTTGTGATCGTATATATGGGATGAACGCTGATGCGTTTCCTAACCAGAGGATAGCTCATAGACTTGCGCATCGTCAGATCATCCATTTCTATCAAGTCATCCACTACTGGGCCTATGGCGCTACCATTTTGAAATTCGTTGAGCTACTGGGCCTCTATGGAAGGGATGCGGTGGATTGGAGGGAGTATTTACAACGTATTCAGGCTGCCAATTTATGCTATAGGAATGAAGGTGACACTATCACATGGGAGGGAGATATGAAACATGGCTCGGTGGTTGTTCAGGAGGCTTATGCCTACATCAATTCTCGGTCTTCATAGGCGGATTCGTCCACTGCTTTTGGCCTTTTTGGTATACGAAAATTCCATACAAGATTCTTTTATTTAGATGTTTGGTTTGGAAGAAGAAAATCTTAACATGGGACTCCCTCATAAGACGGGGCTTTCAAGGTCCTGGAAGGTGTGCTCTATGTTTATCTCATGAGGAAACTGTTGATCACATTTTCTTTTCATGCCCAAGGGTTCTTGTTATATGGAAGTTTTTCAGTTGCCATCTGATTGACTCATCATGGACCCCAAGGGACTTCACGGCAGCCATCCATAGATGGGACAAAATCCATGGGAAATTTCAAACCTTTCCTTTCTTTCTCACGTGGGAAGTATGGCTGGCACAGAGCAGGCTTTTATTTGAAGGGATGAGCTTCTCCACATCCCTTATTCATTCGCCCATCATGAAATGGATCAGTGACCGGGATCCCATTGCTTTTCCTGCGATTTACTTTGATGGAGCTTGTCAAGAGGGCATGATGGGTTGTGGTGCATGGATTAAGATCTCACAGGCTGAGCGGATTCATATATGCTGGAATGGTGGTTTGGGTACCAACAATCTGGCGGAACTGATGGCAATATGGAGTGGTCTTCTTGCTGCCCATAACATTGGACTCATTAGAGTCAGCATTTTTGGTGATTCTAAAATCATCATCGATGTTGTGGTTGGCATTGCTGCTCTATCCTCTCCAAGTTCACAGGGTTGGCTTCTCGGAACTCAGCAGTTGTGGTCTAATATGAACAAGCCTCCTATACACCACATATTCAGAGAAAATAAAACCAGGGCGGATGGACTCTCTAAAAAGGGTCTTGGAATGAACTTTAGTATTATGCAGGTAAAGAAATTTAGGAATGGACATTGCGTATGGGCCACGGAAATCCCCATCCCTTAATTCAATGTATGGGGAATTCTTGGCATGCTACATCAAGCGAGCCTGCTTTGGGAGATTTTTGTATTTCTTGTGCATATTTTCAGTTGCAGATTCGACTACAAGCGAGCCGGATCTATTTTATGTGTTTTATGTTTCTATGGTTTTATCCCCGGATCACAAGGGATGAGCATAATGGTATCTTTCTGTTTCATAATTAGGTCAAGCCATATCTAGTTGCTTTCTCCATGTTCGAGAATTTTGTTGTATGGATCGGTTATATGGACTGCAATCTCTTTTGTATGGAACTCTGTTAGCCCTGTTTTTTCTGTTGACGGATACTGTCCTTCTTACATGATGATCTCAATCTGAGATTCTTCATAATATTTTGATATTATATACTGTTTATAATAAAAGACAGCGGTTTTTCTCTTCTGGAAAAAAAAAACAACATTGCTCTGAATGCCACTGGTCGGTTTAGGTATACTAAAAATCTAGTCAAGCAGATTAGATTGGATCATAGGCACCTCTCAATTTCTAAAATTAAGTCATTTGTAATTCAGCGTATGGAGGAAGGGATGCAGAGTCATTCTAATTAAAATACTTACATGTTGGAGTTGGTTTGCTGAATGCCTGGAGCTGGAGATACCGAAAATGCCTAAGCACAATGGAAACTTGCACAGCTGGAATTTGCCGAATTGCTAGAGCTAGAGAAACCGAAAATCCCTGAGCGCAATGGAAACATGTACAACTAGAGCTTGCCGAATTGCCCAAACACAACAAATGTCAGAATATAAAAGTAGCATATAAAATACTAATTAATTATTTAATTTTTCATTTGTAAATATTAAATTATATTTATTTTATTTCTTATGCTTCATTCTTAAGAGAATTTTTCTAATATTGTTGGATCAAATTTTTAAAAATGTAAATATGAAATACTATTATCGAAAGTCTTTTAAAACTCGTACATATTTATAAATGTTAAAAAGAAATGCATGGACAACGTGTGTCATCATAAATTTTGAGAAGAAAAACAAATTTGAAATTCCAACCGCGTATGCGGGAGGACGCCAGAGCCCTTAATAGTTGCACAAAATTAGGTGTGACTTTATCATAGTGCTTTTGAATGGAGTTGTTTACCGAGGTCGTGAAAACAGAAAACTGCTGGAATCCGGTCAATTAAAACTCAAAAATTCAGGGGTTTGGAGAGTTTGGAATCTATTTTTGATGTTGGAAATGGATTCAGCACTATCAAAAACCTTTAGAACACTCAAAGTACTAAAATTTAACAACTGTAAACAAGATTTTGGGCAAATCTTTGCCGGATTTTCTACAAATCATTGCCGGATTCTGGAAGAAAATGCGACCTTTTTAGACTACGTCCGTTTGAATTTACATGAATACCAGTCTTACCAAATTTTCAAGTCAATTATTATTATTGGGAAATAAATATGTGGTACTATAGGTTTATGGTTGGATTGAAATAGCTACATTATTCAACGATAAATGAAAATAAATATATTATTTAACTATAAGTATATACACTGCCCTGTCGGCATATTAATGACTCAATATACTAATATAAATAAGCGTAGTTTAAAAAGGCCGCGTTTTCACCTAGAATCTGACAATGTTTTTCAGAAAATCTGGCAAAGATTTGCCCAGAATCTTGTTTATAGTTGTTAAACTTTAATATTTTGAGTGCCCTCAGGGTTTTTGATAGTGCTGAATCCATTTCCAGCATAAAAAATGGATTCTAAACACTCCAAGCACATGATTTTTCGAGTTTTAGTTGACTGGATTCTGGCAATTTTTTGCCGTTCGGTTTATTTCACGGGCTCGGTAGACAACTTTCCAGCATCAAAAATGGATTCTAAACACTCCAAGCACATGATTTTTCAAGTTTTAGTTGACCGGATTTCGGCAATTTTTTGCCGTCCGGGCTATTTCACGGGCTCGGTAGACAAACTCCAAGCACATGATTTTTCGAGTTTTAGTGGACCAGGTTATGGCAATTTTTTGCCGTCCGGGCTATTTCATGGCAAAAAATTGCCGGAATCCAGTCAACTAAAACTTGAAAAATCATGTGCTTGGAATGTTTAGAATCCATTTTTGATAATGGAAATGGATTCAACTCAATAGACTATGACTTTGATCATAGTACGCATGAATTTACGGTGTAAATATGACTTTAGATTACGCCAGTGTTGTCTACCGAACCCGTGAAATAGCTCAAATGACAAAAAATTGCCAGAATCCAGTCAACTAAAACTCGAAAAGTCATGTGCTTAGAGTCTTTAGAAACCATTTTTGATAATAGAAATGGATTCAACTTAATAAACTATAACTTTGATCATAGTACGCATGAATTTACGGTTTTAGATCATGCCAGTGTTACGGTGTACTTTACAGCAGAGTCGCTACCACAGAAATAAAACAACGTATGAATTTATGGCGCGCATGTGATTATTTTTACTTTTAGTGGAAACGGCATCAATGGTACGTGTAAATTAATTGACCTCTTTATTAAATTAAATAGGTTTGTTTTTAAACTGCGGAAACATTAATGGGCTCGTTTCACATTCAGTGTATTTTTTTAAAACAATGTCACGTTTCGAAAAATATGTTTTCTCATTTAATAATAAAAATATCTCACTTTGTCATATATTTGTACTTCCCAAATAATTTTAGGACTGATATTTAAATGCAATTGTTTATTATTTTTAAATTTAATTAATGTTGTAGGTTGTTTATATATATATATATATATATATTTTTTTTTTTTTTTTGAAAAGTTCAAGTTCTTGAAATTAAATAAGATAAGAATTATAAAAGAATTGGTGATAAAAAATGTATGGGGTGTTTTTTATAGTGTTTATTAAAGGAGAATTGTGGGGCTAGTATTGTCATTATATTCTTTTGTAATATAGTTTTAAAATGTAAGTTGGACATTACAAATGGTAAGAACTTTATTGTTGAGTTGATTGTTTTATGGCTTTGTATTGGAAATGATATAAACTTTATAGTTAAGTTGATTGTTGAGTGGTGTGCTTTGAGATTAGCTTTGTGAAACCAATAATAATGGATTGGTTCAATGGAAATGTGGATCTTGAACCAACTGCGAAACTGTTCTCTTCCGCTTGCTCAACCGAGTCTGCGTCCAATCTCTGGGCACTCCACTGGCCTCTTCTAGCAACGCCTTACCAACTCACAGGTACTTTTGCAAAGAACTGTCCTCAGACAGGCGGCCTAACGGCTTCGAATTAATTCAAAATAAGTATTACAAACATCAAATCTCATAGAGCTCTGTTATTACACACACAAAGTCTCACACACTCACTCTTCACACAACGATGATCTGAGAGACATAGAGATCATCTATTTATAATCTAAAACTAAAAGAAGAGATTCGGGCAAGTGGGGACAACCACTTGTTATCTCGTCCCTTGGAGGCTAGGCCATATGGAGACCGAATCTGAACTTACACAAAAAGAAAGACATGACATAAAGAAGGAATTATTGAGGGTCCTGTCGGATATTACTATTCCAGACGGTGTCTACCCAATATTCCAAAGTACAATAATTTACATAAAAAGACGAATAATTACCATGGCCCTTTCGGACTACGGTCAGAATCATATTGCTCGCCAGGTTCAAAGTCACTAGGATACTCATCATTTTCGACCTCTGATTGACGTTTTTCCAATGCTTGTTCTTCAAGCCAATCTAGATAATCTTTTTGCCAGTCTAGGTCGTCCGGATCTTGAGCATCATTGTAGAGGTCCACATATAAAGTAGGAAACTCTTGTTCATCAACTTTAGCTTTTCCTTTGATTGACGAGTCATCAGTAGATGCGGGCCTAAGATGAGATGATTGTCCTTGCTCAAACTTTATTCGATCCATGAAGGGATGCTTTTTCTGGATAACTGGGGCATACTTGTCGATTCCTTTTGTCCAATGGTGTAGATATGCAGTGGGACTGATTTCGATATCAAGAAAAGAATCTTTTCTGATCTTTTGAAATTTCATGATTGCTTCAACAGATAATTCAATCCCATTTAACATTTCCCATTTGATTACTTGAAACATACTAGTTGCCATTTCGATTGAATATTGGACCCATTGTTGACAATTATTACTGAGAACTTCATGTTCTTGCCAACCAAGTTCAAAAATCATTGACGAACAGGCCTTGGTTTTTAGTAAAATACTAAGGAGACAAACAACATCACTTGACCAATTTCCATTGATAACACTAGTAGTGATTAAGGCTTTCTGATTCACCACAAATCGGAAAACATGAGGATTGCCTTGTAATTCACTAATAGTCTGTAACATTGAAATTTTTTCTTCTAATTTCAAAAAACTAAACTCTTGTAACCACTGAGTTACTTTTTTGATCTCTTCTTCATTTGTCGCTAAGTAAGCAAAATCAGCAGCTTCAACACAATACAATTGTGCAAATGGATTGGGCTTTATAGGAATTCTCATTTCTGGATTTTGAAAATCCCATGGATTAGATAAGGTTCTCAAATACTGTAATGATCTTTCAATACACTGAGAAATTATTTTACCTTAAACCTTACAACAAACGCCATTTTTTATTTCCCAATCTGCAAACTTTTCAAAGAGTTCATACTGAGGAAAAGTGTCAGTGGACTGATAATTTTCATCAGGCCTTTGGAGACATGCAGCATCTAATTCCTCAAACAGGTTTGGTATCCGTAAAGAGACTAAGAATCTCTGAACTTGATCATGCATATTTATTGCTTCTAACTCAAGCAATTGAGCATTAGTGAAAATAGCAAAAGAGAAATCAATAGCACCAATCATCTGATAATAATTCAAAATTCTCAAGGTCCATATCATCTGAGGTGTAAAATGAATAGACCATAAATCATCAAGAGTCTTGAAGTAGAGTTTTACCTTCATATTTGGCAGAGGATAAACCTTTACCAATTCGGGTTCAAGACCAAGATTTAGACCAATGTTTTTACTTTTCCATGCCTGGCACCTTTGAATCCATTGATTTCTTCGGAGGCAAAGACCAATTATTTTCTTCATTTGTTCTGTTACCCAGTGTAAATGTTGTTCAAGGATTCTGAACCTTGTGACAAATGTATTGTAGCTATCAGCTTCTTGAAGCTGAAACAAATCAACTTGTCGATGTGCCTTATTCATTTCTCTGGTTAAAGCATCTGCAAGATAGTTAGAATTACCAGGAATCCATTCAACATCAAATTCATGTTGCTGAAACCATAACTGCCATGATAACAATCTTCCTCTTGCTATCTGTCTAGAAATCTTGGCTGTTAGGAAATGTGTAAAGTTCATAGAATCAGTTCTAATCAAGAACTTAACAGGAGCCAAATATAATTCAAATCTTTGAATTTCGTTGAAGATAGCTAAGGTTTCTTTTTCAGCAGTATAATAGTTTTTCTGGTGTGATAAGAATTCACCAGATGCATAGGCACATAGTTTTTCTTCACACAAATTTTCTGCAATATTTTCCTCTTTTTCAAAAAGAACGGCTGCCCAAAATTCATCAGAAGCATTAGTTTGTAAAATTAATAAACCATCACCCAGAGGTTTTAGAGTGGGAAAATTCAAGCATTCTTGCTTTAACAACTTGACTGCTGTGGTTGCTTCATCAGACCAACCAGATTGAAGATGTTTTCTGATAGGAGCAGTCTTGGAGGATAACCTGGGTATATACTTATGTACATAATTTAATACACCCAAAAATCTTTGGATAGATTTAGTATCTGGTAAGACATCTGGAAATTCTGACAACTTGGTAAGGACATGAGGCTGCATTTGGATTTGACCATTTAAGATATGAATTCCAAGAAAATCCATACTTTCTTGAAAGAGAATCATTTTCTTTTCGGATAAAACAATACCATGCCTCAGTATTTCTTGATAAAATATTTCCAAATGGGCGAGATGACTTTCAAGATCTGGACTATGTACAATAATGTCATCTATATATGTGATTATGAAATCATACTTGCCAAAGATAAAATCCATTCTTTTCTGAAAATAGGCAAGGGCATTTTTCAAACCAAATGGTACTACCTTCCATTGGTAAAATCCTGCTGGACATGTGAAAGCAGTCTTGTGGCGATCTTCAGCAGCTATTTGGATTTTATAATAGCCCGATTTCATATCAAACTTGCTAAAGACTTTGCTATGTTGAATCTTTTGCATTATAGTCTCTTGTCTTGGCAGAGGATAATTAACACTTTGAGTAATTGCATTCAAAGGCTTATAGTTAATAACCATTCTAGCCTTTCCTCTGACTATTTCTGAGTGATTTCTGACTAAAAATGCAGAACAAGAATAATGAGATGTGCTAGGTTCTATTAGTTTTAAACTTAGCAATTCATTTATCTGTTTCTTAATTTCTTGTTCATCTGATGGTGTACAAGGGATTAGCTTCCCTTTAACTCCATTATCATGCAAAGTCATGATTTCTTGTTTTGGGCTTTCAACTTCCCAAAACTTCTGTGGATCTTCAGAACAACTTTTCAATATTTTCTCATAGATAGCTGTCTGTTCAGGTGACCAATTGGGATTTATGTTTGCTTTTTGTTTGTGCTTTAACTCAACTTTATCATTATAGATCTGAAGCACTTCTACCCAATTGTTTGAATCATTCTGTGGTTTTCTCATACCTGCTTTCTTCTGGCTATTTGTCTTTCTGGCTTCTGTATTTGCAATAGTCAATCTATTAACTGAAATAGCCTTGTTTTTGACATTAAAAATGATTTTGTCTGCACTGATGGTAAGAGGTAACACAGAACTTATAAATGGCATTCCGAGGAATAAACTTGTAGAGGGATCATAATGCTGAATAGCAGTCATTTTAAGAATACTCCCCCCAATTTTTAAAGACACATTATCAACATAATGGGTTAGATTAATGGTACTTCCCACTGTCTCGGCAACAAGAATGTTTTGAAGTGGCTTCCAGAGACCTTTGAACAAAGAAGGTCTGGCAAGATTATTGGAACCACTGGTATCTAAAAAGGCATCAATATTTATCCATTCGCCTTTGACTTGAATTTGAACCGGAAAATATATCAAGCTATTAGTCTTGACAATTTTCTTAAGAAATGTTGATTCAGAGACTGGATCATATTGAGAATTCGGTAGAGATAAAGATTCAACAACTTTTTTCTGATAAGGACAGAAAGGATTTAAAGGTTGCAGAGAAGAATTATCTCTAGTCTCATTGGTAGGTTTCTCAGGCTGGAAAGAGTTGTCATCACTTGAACAATCTTCAGAACTTGAAGATTCATTTGTTTCTGAAAATTCATCACTATAGTGCAGTTCTTGTTCATCTATCTCAGAGATTTCATCATCACAATAGTATTTACATCTATACATTTTCTGAGATATATCAGGCATTTCTTCATCAGACAACGAGGCATCTGTAAGGATATATACATCTGATATCTCATCTTGGGATTCGACAACTGACCAATCATCTACAAATTCTGGAATTTCTATACAGGCTTTCAGTTTACTTGAAGCAGACCTAGGACATTTCTTGGCAAAGTGTCCTTCTTGCTTACAAATGAAACAAGCATTGTCTTTCCTTGGTTGCTTGCGTTTCTTAAAAACTTGTATATTTTGAAAGGTTTTCTAGGATTAGCAACTCTTTTGGGTTTATATTTTCCATATCTTCATTTAAACTTTCTTTTATTCTTGACAGGAGTCCATGGTAAAACAACTTTACAAACTTCTGAACTATGAGTGACTTCCTGTGCTTTCTTTTGCCAACAGAGATATTTGACTTTTTCTCTACATCTGAATAAAAGATCAACCCAATATATTTGATCAATTGTCTTTTGTTGATGTTGTAGATCTTTGAGAATAAGATCTCCTAGATTACCTGGTAATTTAGAAAGATATGCAATCTTCTGACTGGAGTCATTGGTCAAATTAGCTTTATAGATATTTGTCATGAAATCTTGACCAAATTGTTCTAAGAATTTCAATTCTTTCAACTCCATCCTAGCAAGATCTGTAATGATCTGTTGGTTTTCATCTACTGGCTCGGGCACAAACTGGGTTTTTAACAGTAGTTCTAAAATTGAGAGTCCAGAATCAATGACTTTTTGTCGTTCTTCTTGCTTTGGACCCATCCACCAGTCATGCACTATGCCTGCCATGCGTCTTTCTGCTAAGGCAAAGATAGATTGATTATCTAATTTGATGGATATCTGCATTTGGTACAATGAGCCTATCCAAATACAGATTGACTCTCCTGGATGAGTAGACTTATCTAAGTCTAAAACATAACCACTAGAATTTGCTGCAAATAGATCTTCTTCAATTCTAGGGTATTTGGCCTCTCTGAATATATGAGCTTTCTGAATAGAGGGTAGAATAAATGATGGAAATAAAGAAGCAGCATCTTTCAGAGTGATTAATTCAGCTTTAGATTGTGGTTTAGAAGGAACTGATTTGGGTGTGAGAGGAGGATGTGATGATTCTCCTTCATCCTTCTTTGATGCAATTTCTAAGCTGGAATCTACATATGCTTCTTCGTCTTCTTTTTCTTCTTCAACATCCCAGTAACGAGGAGTTGACATATCAATGGAATATTTGGGACCTTGGGCATTTCGTTTCTTTCTTCTCTCTTTTCTCAATCTTTTGGCTTCCTTTTCTGCTTGAATCTCTTGTTGCTCTTCATGGAGCAATTTTAAATTAGCAAGGATTTGTTCAGACTGAGATCCTAAGTCATCAAGAACATCTTCTGCATGTGCACACCATATGGTAAGATAATTGCCAATTTGATAGACCTGATCAAGGTCTTCTGTATTTGTAGCTTTATGCTCTATTAGTGGAGCACAATCAGCTCGAGTAGATGGCTGACGGGATTTAGATGATGTTGTGCAAAATTTGGTTTTAACAGGCCATTTCCCCCCTTTTACATAACGTTTGTTGGTGTATTCCCATTCGTCGATGGGTGGAAAAGTGACACGATGCATCTTTTGAACAGCCAAAAAGGGTTTAGATTCAGGAATGTATAATTCATTGTCGGCCAGAACTGGTTCTTGAGTAAAGACTTCTTCAATGGGATTCTGAGAACGAGAAGAGGATTCGGCAGAGACAGGGACAATTGTTCTGCGAGGATGAAAAATAGGTCGAGGGATGGAAGGACGATCAAGAATGATACGAACTTGACCATTTTTTACAGACACACGTTTTGCTTTACTAGCGGGTTTATTTACATCTGTGAGGGATTTGTACTGAAAATACCAATCATTAGGTAAACCTATCGAATCATAAGATATACCTTCAACCTGAGCATTACTGACACCTACAGTAATACAATCTCTTAACACTGGTTGCTTTAGCTTTGGATGGACAGTATTAGTTAACTGAAAAGATGTTTGAATCAGGACAGACATATAATCTGAGTCATCAATCATGTCTAAACCTTGAACACCTGTCATTAACTTCCAGCAATCACGCAAATGGGGATCTGTAAGACTTATGGCATAATCAGGATAGATAGTGCCATATCGACATCCTGTGGATAAATTTCCCATAATTGTTCCAATTCTAGCATGATCATAGTTATGGTGTCGTGTATCAAACAATTCAGCAATACATGGAGTATTCAAACCGTGCCTAAACAAAGGAGCTAGACCAACCCTTATACCACCGAAGTGAATATAGAAATATTTCTTTTTCTGAGAATACTCTCTAAACTGTTTAAGTTCTGTTTCAGAAAACAGATTCAGACTCACTATCTATACATTTGGACCAGCTATTTTGATTTTCATTTCAACCTCTTTTATCATAGATAATTTTCTGAACATAAAAGTTATAGGAAGTTTATATACATCAGTAGAATTCAACTGAGGAGGATTCCAAGTTTCTGGATTTTCGATAACTTCATGAGAACTATTTGGGTCATTCTCAGTTTCTACACTTCTAGTATCAACTTCAGTAACAACGCGATGATCTATCGAAGAGAAAGAGCGAATAATGCTAGACATCTTTAGGCTTCGAAAACAGGGCTCCGATACCAATTAATTTAGAATCGATTACTTACTTGAACCAACTGCGAAATTGTTCTCTTCCGCTTGCTCAACCGAGTCTGCGTGCAATCTCTGGGCACTCCACTGGCCTCTTCTAGCAACGCCTTACCAACTCACAGGTACTTTTGCAAAAAATCCTTCGGTTGAAATCATGGAAAAGGAAGATGTAACAATTATAACAATCTTCAAACCCTTTACTAGTATAGGGAGCATCATATTCTATTAGACTTCCTCTCAAAGGAATCTTTACATTTGGATGTTGGTATTTGTACTTGTCCAAAATTCCGCAATGGTGTTTTTTAGCCAGTATTTTCCTTTAATAATCTTTTTAAGCTAATCTTTCTTCTTTATGTGTCACTGGGACTATTTGAATGCTAAAATAAAATGTCTATTAAGAAATCAAATGAAATGTAATGCAAACAAGAAATTGTACCTTTTTATTTTTATTCTAGTAATACCAAAAGTATGATTTTTTTTTTAATTAAAAAAAGTTTTATTTTAAATAATAATAATGTAAAAAGTATTAATATTAATACAACTTTATAATACTATTGTAATTAAAAATTATTATTTGATGCAAATTTTCATAGTTATTCATAGTTTAATAAAAACTTTTAGAAAAGTGTCGTGGACACTCCACCCACATCCAAGACATAAGATCTTTAATATCGGTCATAATAAATGAAATTAGTTAATTATAATTAATAATTAAACTAACCTAAATCTATCTTAACTTTTAATCTACTTCATATATTTTATAATAATTCCAGCATTTATAATAATCCCTGCTAAAAATGCGAGGTAACTGGAATGTTTGAAAATGAGGCTACCCTGTAACAGTAATGAATCAATTCACACGGACAGTGAAAATGCGAGCGAAAATGTAATGATAAAAAGAAGAGAGGATGGTATTATGCTTGGGCATACTCACGATAGAAGAGCCATGAGATGGTGGCTTCCTCTCCATAGAGTATTAATTGAATATTTATGTCGTATTTGTTTGTATAGAGTGTTTTTGGTTTGTAAGTGAATATTTATGTAATATTGTTATTGTCATATATAGGAGGAATTTGATTAGAAATTGATGTTATGTTATTGTAAGTGAATATTGAGTGATATTTATATTAAAATTTTATTATTTAAATAGAATATTTAATTTTTAAGTGTAATTTTTATTTTAATATATATATATATATATATATATATATATATATATTTTAAGGTCACGGCCAAGCCAGACACTAAATTGGCGTATGAGACCTCTTTGTCTGTGGGACAAGGGAGTTTCTAGTTGGATTGAAGGGTGGTTTAGTATGGAATTTGAGAGAGGTAGGGTTTCATGAAAGGGTGAGGATAATACTAGAGTTTCTGCATGTGGTGTCATAAAGAGGTGTCTATTGTGTATGAATTTCTCTAGAAGCATAAGAAACCCTACAATCATATAGGGATGATGAGAAAAACATTGTTTTGAGTGACCATAGAGGGTGATTAAATGATGCCAGACTAAGTTATGTGTTGTTACATTTGTAGGTGAAAACTCTTTTACTCAAAGATGGGGCTTAAGGTAAAATGAAGTATGGGGGAGTTTGTTTCTATGAAGGTTTAAATATGTTGTTTCAACAGGGATTTTTTCCTCTTTTATTCTCAAAATATTAGATGATTGTCAATTCATTTTAACTTAAGGTCCTTGGTGCTATGGTAATGTTGATTTGGTTGTGTTTACTTATTTGGAACATTTTGTTTCTTTCACAGTCACACAATTTCAGTTATTTTGGTTGTGTTTTATGTGTTTGTTTCACACCTTTGGTGTTAAGAAGTCTTGAGGGATATCATGGACACATTGATGAAATTTTAGACAGTTATTCTCGAACCATCAATCCTAAATAGTGAAGTGGTTTCAAATATTCGAGTTCTATTGAAATCGAACGATGGATTACTATAAAAATATCCCTAAAGTATTGGAAGAACGAATAGACTTTAGAACTATAATACGAGATCATTTCATTTATATGTATATTTTGTCAAGTAGCTAGTCATATTTTGTGGGATTTCTTGAGGAGGTCATTTGCGACAAAAGGTGGATGGTAGTTAGTTTTTTTTCCTGCTCTCTTTCACAAAAGGAAATAATGAGGGTATTTTACTCTCTTTAATGCTCTGAGGGATGCTACTACGAACTCTTTGGGGTATGTTATTATCTATTGGTCATAAGCACAATGATTTTCTAGGCATGGGTATATATCCATCCCCAAACATGACCATTCTCCATCCAAAATTCATTATGGCATTTTAATTCCTAGAGTGAATACTCTAGTTGTTAATTTTTTGGTGGATCTCTCTTAGACCATTTCCCTTCCTCATAATTTTCCTTTATTATCTAAGATTATAGAGGATTTTGAAATAATACTAAAGCTATCGTTTGACACTATTTTGGTGTCATTGATGACTAGAGAGGGTTCTCCTTTAGGATTTTATGTGCTCTCAGCAGGGCATGCTCATGGTAACTATTTCTTTTCTTTAGTTGAAGGGAAAACTTAATATGGATAAAGAGATTTGGGTTGATGACCCCATTTTTAGTACCTGACAGCAACAAAATTGAATTCGGGCCCCCAAGGAGAGCTGGTCTCTCTATTGTAGCTCTGTCAGCATTTTCTCTCGGAGTAACTCAGTTCATTCCACGTAGTCTTCCTCAACTCTTCTCCAATATAGAATCGGCACCAACTTCGGGATTTAATTATATTAAGGTCGACAACCAAACAAGTATCCCCGCCCTTAACCTTATGATAAGGTTAAATACTTCGGGGCTTATGTGAATAACTCGACTATCTCACCAACAGAACACTTAATGTACTTTAGGCCCTGGGCCCACACTTACACGACGTGGATTCAACAAAATGAACGTCCATACCTTAAGTTATCTCCCTTGCTCCTTTGCGTGCGATCACCGTTCGATGTCCACCCTCCAGATCGGACGGCGTACGCGGATATCGCGTTGCCTCCCCAGTCGATAGTTAACGCGCGATGAGGGCAATTTTGGAAACCCGCCTTATGCCACGTGTCCTCCAACAAATGTGATCGCTCCAAATTATTGAATACCGCTCGTCCCGCAAAGGCAGTGCAATCAAAACCGCTTCCAGCCTTTGAACAGTGATTGACCGTGGGGCTAAACCAGGGTTACGCCATTCCTTTCTATTCACTCCAGTTCACTAACTCAGGGTCGACTCTTGGCCCACACTCTCAGTTCACAACCAACCGAACTATTTCTTTGTAAGCGGAGTCTTCACTACCTCGAAACAGAGTTTGACGACCACAATCATACACAAACCTCTTCTACGAGTGGGATTTTTCGACAAAGCCTCCAAAACTCACAATGCAAGTTTGTTACAAGGTGGAATACATTCGGTTACGGCTTCTTCCGGGGATTTAATTCAACAGAGATTGTTCGAAAAATCAAGAGAAAACAATGGACAGAGAGATGCAGAGATTATACAACAACTCTATTCAACAATTCTACCCAAGATGGTGTTTCAATCACCTCGCAATTAAACAAATTCTCACGCAAAGATCAATTCAAGACAAATAGATAATCAACGAGCACTGAAATTTATTCAACAAGAAGCAATTGCTTAACACCTAGATTTTATTGTAGAAATCTCCTCTCTCCATACATCCAGGGGATACAATTTATATGCATTACAATGTGTCTCTTCGGTTCCTCGGTGAGGACCATTTATCTTCTAACAAAACTTAATTACATTATTCGAATAACTGAACATGACAGATGGACTGAACTAAACTATTCGACTTCTATTAACTCTAACTAATCTAAATGCAATAGGCAGCTAAGGTATTGACACCTTGCTGTTACAAATTCAAATGATTTTGGACCCTCCTAGCCACAACATGTGGACAAAACCTCATACATTGCTAGCTAGTGTCTAATGCCCCTGCATCAGACTCCCAAGGGCAATTTTCTTCATGGACTCCTGTCCATGAGCTCTTCCACTGATCTGCCTATCTTCTACAACATTCCTTCAGTCATCCAAGTGGCATCTTCTTCTGGCTGGTCCTTCCATTTGATTAAGTACTGAAAGTACTCTTGTCCTCTGGTCTTCCTGAACACTCTTTTGTCCAATATCTTCTCTGGTTGTAATGGTTGTGCCAGAGGTAGCTGCTTTTCCCACTCAATCTGTTCCTTGTCTATTGGTCCCTCTTCTGCACCGTCATCTTCATACTTGTACAAATCTGCAACATTAAAAATGGGAGATATTCCAACATCAGGAGGAAATTCAATCTCGTAAGCATTAGCAGAAAACTTTCAAAGTATCTTGCATGGCCCAATCTTTTTGAACTTTAGTTTGTTGTACTGCTTCTTTGGGAATCTCTCCTTTCTCAAGTGTGCCAAAACCAGATCTCCTACTTCAAAATGGACTTCTTTTCTGCTCAAGTCTGCTCTGCCTTTGTATTTGATGCTGCTGCCTTGTAGCTGCTGTTTCACTTGCTCGTGTATGGCTTGGATCTCTGAAGCAAATTCCTCACCATCAACGCTCCTTAGCTCTGCCTTTCCCAGATTTCTTAACTCCGATATTCCTTTGGGGTGCATTCCATAAACAATATGGAATGGACTCTGCCCTGTGCTTCTGTTTGGTGAGTCATTATATGCATATTCTGCCTGAGGCAAAATATGATCCCACTGCTTGGGATGCTCTCCTGCAAGACTTCTCAACAAATTTCCCAGACTCCTATTCACTACCTCAATTTGTCCATCAGTCTGAGGATGATAAGCTGAGCTGAAACTTAGTTTGGTACCAAGTTTCTTCCACAGTGTCCTCCAAAAATGGCCCACAAATCTGGTGTCTCGGTCTGAAACAATACTCTTGGGCAACCCATGCAACCTAACAACTTATTTGAAGAACAAGTTAGCAACATGGGTGGCATCACTAGTTTTATAACATGGAATAAAATGTGTCATTTTGGAAAATATGTCTACTACAACAAAGACTGCATCATTCCCTCTCTGAGTCTTGGGCAATCCTAGAACAAAATCCATACTCACCATGTCCCAATGCCTATCTGGAATAGGCAAGGGAGTGTACAATCCTGCATTCTGGCTCCTTCCTTTGGCATATTGACAGATTTTGCAATTTTTCACAAACTTGCCCACTTTTGCTCTCATCTTGGGCCAATAATAGAAGTGACTCAGCTGCTCATAAGTTTTGTCAGTACCAAAGTGTCCATCAAGTCCACCACTATGCTTTTCCTTGATCAAATTTTCTCTCATGGAACATTTTGGGACACACAGTTGGTTTCTTCTGAATAGTAAGTCCTCCTGCAAGAAATAATCCAGCCACTGGCTTCTATCTGTTAGAACATGATTACAACATGCCTCAAATGCTTCCTTAAAATCTGAATCTGTTTTATACAGTTCTTTGAGAAAATCAAATCCTACAACTTCAAAATTGGTTTCTTGAACAAGCATGTGCCTCCTACTCAAAGCATCAGCTACTTTATTTGCTTGGCCACTTATATGTTTCAAAACAAAGTTAAAACCTTGGAGATACTCAACCCATTTGGCATGCTTATGATTCAACTTGGGCTGCTGTACAATGTAATGCAAAGCATGATTATCAGAATATAACACAAATTCTTTGGACATCAAATAATGCCTCCACTTTTTCAATGCCTGAACAACTGCATATAATTCCTTCTCATAAGAGGAATACTTCCTCCTAGTGCGATTCAGATTTTCACTGAAATAGGCTACAGGCCTATCATCCTGACACAACACAGCTCCAATGGCTTCTCCACTGGCATCACACTTCACTTGAAATGGTTTGGCAAAATCAGGCAGAATCAAAACAAGCTTTTCAGATATCTTTTGCTTCAAAAGTTTAAAGTTTCTTTCTGCTTCAGCAGTCCATTTAAATGGCTGTTTGCTCTTTTTTATTGTCTCAATGATTGGTGCATTAATCTTACTAAAGTTTCTTATAAATTTCCTGTAAAAATTGGCAAGTCCATGGAAACTTCTTACCTCAAAAACATTTATGGGTGAAGGCCACTCCACAGTTGCCTTAACCTTTTCTGGGTCCATCTTCAATCCTTCTGCAGAGACAACAAAGCCCAAATACACCAACTCTTCCTTCATGAATGAGCATTTATTTAAGTTTATCAGCAGTTTCTCTTGGTGCAGCTTCTTCAAGACATAATTAAGGTGCCTTAAATGTTCTTCTTTAGTTTTGCTGAAAACTAATATATCATCCAGATACACTACCACAAATTTACCAATGAATTCTTTCAATACTTCATTCATAAGTCTCATGAAAGTGCTAGGTGCATTTGACAACCCAAAAGGCATGACCATCAATCCTTCATTTGTTTTAAAGGCAGTTTTCCACTCATCACCCTCTCTTATTCTAATCTGATGATATCCACTTTTTAAATCTATCTTTGAAAAATATTTAGCACCACTCAAACAATCCATTAAATCCTCAACTCTGGGAAAAGGGAATCTGTACCTGATTGTTATCTTATTGATTACTCTGGAATCAGTACACATCCTCCAGCCTCCATCTTTCTTTGGGCTCACTACTGTTGGTACTGCACATGGACTCAAACTTTCTCTGATCAGTCCCTTGTCCACCAATTCCTGTACTTGTTTCATGATTTCCTCATTTTCTGTGGGAGTCATTCTGTAGGTTGCCTTATTTGGCAGATTTGAACCGGGGATAAAATCTATCTGATGGCTGATCTTCCTCACAGGTGGCAGCTCTTCAGGTAAATCATCCACAACAATGTCACAATAACTATCTAACATCTCTTGGATTTCTATTGGCAAATCAGAAATCTTTGTAGAAGTAAGAACTACCTTAGGCTTGCAAACTAAAGCAAAGCGTACCTCTTCTTCTTCAATCTGCTGTAGATATTCCTTCCCACTCAGCAACAAGGTCTTTGGATCAACCACTCTGCTTGATGGCTCTCCTTCTTCCATGGGTATCAATGTATGATGTACCCCATCCTTGAAGAACTTGTAAGTGTTCTTCTTGCCATCATGCACTGTTGCTCTCTCAAACTGCCAAGGTCTACCCAGCAGTATGTGACACACATCCATGGGCATCACATCACACAGGACTTTGTCTTTGTAGTTGCCCATTTGCAGCTCTATCTCACACTGTTCTTTTACAATCAGCTGGTGCCCTTTATGCAGCCAGGACACCTTGTAGGGAGTTGGATGCTCCCTTGTCTTCAGCTTCAACTTCTTTATCACCTCAGTGGAAACCAGATTGTCTGTGCTGCCACTATCAATGACTAGCTGGCAGCATTTCCCTTGGACTTTTCATATGCTCCTAAACAAAGTCTTCCTTTGTGCAGGCTCAATGACCTATTTGGTTTGCTTCAACAGGACCTTATTAACCACCAAGGACTCTCCCCTCTCTGGTAGAATTTCTTCTTCAATTGCTGCCTCTTCTCCAGCCTGGGCAACAACAACATTTCTTGGACCAACACCCACATTCTCTGGGCACTCATAGTGCTTGTGTCCCACTTGCTGACATCTATAGCACCTCAATTCTCTACCTCTGCCTCTGCCTTCTCTTCCTCTGTAAGAACCCCTTCTGCCTCTTGCATCACCCTCTGTAGATGCATTCTGAGGTGAGCTACTCTTAGCTCCATCTCTGGGTGTAGTAGGCTTTCCTCTACCACCCTGACTTCCCTTTCCATGGAAAGTACCTCTCCCTTTGGCAGATTGCTTCCTAAGGAGTTTCTCCTCTGCTTTCAAGGCCATATGATAGGCCTCTTCAACTGTCTTAGGAGACAATAGACCAATCTCATCTTGGATCTCCAGCTTGAGACCATTCACATATCTGGCAGTCTTCTCTGGTGTGTCTTGAAATTGCCCAGCTCTTATGCTTACTCTATGAATTCTTCTGTGTATTCCTTTACTGTCAGCAACCTTTGTCTCAGGTTCTGCATTTGCCTAAACAATGTTAGCTGATAATCACTAGGCAAGAATTTACCTTTTAACTTAGCCATCATTCTGGTCCAGATCTTGATAGGCTGCTTGCCAACTCTCCTTCTTTCTGCTTGCACTCCATCCCACCAAAGTGCAGCATGTCCCTTCAGCTTTGTTAGTGCAAACTTGACCTTCTTATCTTCGCTCATTTCTTCATAGTCAAAGCACTTGTTCATTTCATTAATCCAGTCCACCAGCTCCTCTGGATTCAGTCCTCCTGCAAAACTTGATACTTCAATCTTGGGCTTAACTGCAGACCCCATAACAGTTCTGAGGAGCCTCATGTCAGGAGGAATCTCAGCAATTTCTCCAGCTTCTTCTATTTCAGGTTCACTGATGTCTTCAGGATCTCTGGGCTGCCTTCGCTCCATGGCATCCATTCTGGCCTTGAACCTCTACAAGATCCCCAACACTTCTGCATTGGCAACAGGTCCGCCTCTCCTTCTGCCAGCACCTCTACCAACTCGGATTGCCATGTTAATTCTCTGCAAAAACAACTCAAAAACAACTCTGATACCATAATTGACAGCAACAAAATTGAATTCGGGCCCCCAAGGAGAGCTGGTCTCTCAATTGTAGCTCTGTTAGCATTTTCTCTCGGAGTAACTCAGTTCATTCCACGTAGTCTTCCTCAACTCTTCTCCAATATAGAATCGACACCAACTTTGGGATTTAATTATATTAGGGTCGACAACCAAACAAGTATCCCCGCCCTTAACCTTATGACAAGGTTAAATACTTCGAGGCTTATGTGAATAACCCGACTATCTCACCAACTGAACACTTAATGTACTTTAGGCCTTGGGCCCACACTTACACGACGTGGATTCAACAAAATGAACGTCCATACCTTAAGTTATCTCATGTGCTCCTTTGCGTGCGATCACCGTTTGATGGCCACCCTCCAGATCGGACGGCGTACGCAGTTATCGCGCTGCCTCCCCAGTCGATAGTTAACGCACGATGAGGGCGGTTTTGGAAACCCACCTTATGCCATGTGTCCTCCAACAAATGTGATCGCTCCAAATTCTTGAATACCGTTCGTCCCGCAAAGGCGATGCGATCAAAACCGCTTCCAGCCTTTGAATAGTGATTGACCGTGGGGCTAAACCAGGGTTACGCCATTCCTTTCTATTCGTTCTGGTTCACTAACTCAGAGTCGACTCTTGGCCCACACTCTCAATTCATAACCAACCGAACTATTTCTTCGTAAGTGGAGTCTTTACTACCTCGGAACAGAGTTTGATGACCACAATCATACACAGACCTCTTCTACGAGTGGGATTTTTCAACAAAGCCTATGAAACTCACAATGCAAGTCTGTTACAAGGTGGGATACATTCGGTTACGGATTCTTCCGGGGATTTAATTCAACAAAGCTTGTTCGACAAATCAAGAGAAAACAATGGACAGAGAGATGCAGAGATTATACATCAACTCCATTCAACGATTCTACCCAGGGTGGTGTTTCAATCACCTCGCAATTAAACAAATTCTCACGCAAAGATCAATTCAGGACAAATAGATAATCAACGAGAACTGAAATTTATTCAACAGGAAGCAATTGCTTAACACGCAGATTTTATTGCAGAAATCTCCTCTCTCCATACATCCGGGGGATACAATTTATATGCATTACAATGTGTCTCTTCGGTTCCTCGGTGAGGACCGTTTATCTTCTAACAAAACTTAATTACATTATTTGAATAACTGAACATGACAGATGGACTGAACTAAACTATTCGACTTCTATTGACTCTAACTGATCTAAATGCAACAGGTAGCTAAGGTACTGACACCTTGCTGTTACAAATTCAAATGATTTTGGACCCTCCCAGCCACAACATGTGGACAAAACCTCCTACATTGCTGGCTAGTGTCTAATGCCCTTGCATCAGTACCTTAGCTAAATATTCAAGTGGATTGCATTTTCAATCAACTTAGAGTTGTCTTTAGGTTGCATTGTCCACATCGTTGGTGTCAATGGATAAGATTAACTATACTTCTTCTAATGATCTATTTCTTTCTCATCTAATGCATGGTTAATGTACATTTTCGGATGGTAGTAGGTTGCTTGTAAATTGCTCTAAATGTGAGCTCTTATCACTCACTCCATTCTTGTGGATTCATTTCTACGCTTCATAATTAGTTCTACTTTGGAGAAAAATATCTTTAAGGTTATGGTTGGTTTAAAGGTTCACGAGGTGACATCTTGTTTGTGTAAAGGAAAGCATGTGAGGTTTTCTCCTTTGAATCTATTTCCTCCAAGTTCTTGGACTAGAGGGAACATATTGAGGAAATATGGGTCCTACAATTAACTATGTTTCTCCATTCGATGTAGGTTTTAATTTTAGGATACAGGTTTTAATGCCTTAACATTCACCCATTGGGCGTTGGGTTTTGATGAGACATTTCACCATTTTTGTATCCTCTCTTCTTAAAGACTATTTACTATGTTAGTTATGAAAGGTTTCTCAATGGAAATATATTTTCTATTTTGTTCAGGGAACAACAAAAAATACATAATCTCCTAGGACATTTTCCTTTCACCCTCATAGCTCAGATTTTGTACCATTAACTAGTGCATTTCTTAATTCTTAATGGAATATGAAGTTACACTGTTTTTTCTCCAAAAAACATATATCATAATTTGACATAATATCTTTGTTTCTAATTATAAAATGCATATTTCTTATCACATCATAGAATAAGGAGATTATATTAACTAGTAGTTAATTTTTGGTGCATGTCATTTTTCTTTATTTTTTTTTGAAAGAGCATGTTTTTGTTTTACTCCAATATTTTATTTTATTTTTTTATTTTTTTTATTTTTTATTTTATTTTTTTTATTTTTTATTTTTTATTTTATTTTTATTTTTATCATTTATAAGTACTATTAATTTGATAATAACATTTTTGTATAAAAGAAATTTTGTCTCTACACATATATAATTCTCACTTTCTCATTCATTTCATTGTTTCATTAAAAAAATTGTATCACAAAATTTTAAAAAATAAAAATAAAAATAAAAAATAAAAAAATATCCTATTACATTTCCTTGAAATTTTCTCACTATATAACATATAAACTCATTTAATATTAAAAAAAAAACATATGAAAACTAAATTATATTAACTTAACCATAATTAATATATTATAATAAATTTTTAATATATTAAAATGAATAAATAATATATCCAATAAGAACTAACAAAATTTGAATATCCATGGGCTTCACAAATTCAAAGCATCATTTCAAATAAATTCAATAATAATTATTTTTATAAGAACTAACCAAATTTGAATATCCATGTGCCTCAACAAATTCAAAGTATCATTTCAAAAAATTTCAATAATATTTATTTTTATAAGAACTCGCCCTTTAGAAAGCCTATTGAGATTGGTAAAACCCTATTCGTGAGGTTTATTTGTAAGTATCTCGATGTGCTAAATAGCTATTACAAATAAGCATGATGTTGGTATCAAAGCTCTTGTTATACATGTTTTTATAGTTTTTTTTATCAACAAAGAATTTTTTTATTAAAAATAGTATTTATTATTTTATTTTAGAATTTTATAATTTGAATTATATATATTTATATAATATAATTAATTTAAAATGGTTAATATTTTTAAATAAACTAATATTATTTATTTTTGTGAAAATGAAATATTGAACGATATTTACATATGAACAAACTCTTTCAACTAACATAATAAAATATAGATGTTATAACTTTAATATATAAGGACAATGCATGCATGAATGCTTGATATTGACATATGAACAAACTCTTTCACCTAACATAGTAAAATATAGATGTTATAACTTTAATATATAAGGAGAGTGCATGTATGTTTCTAGTTTTCCATAATTTGAGAGAGTTATTTTTTTAGATGGCTATTTGATAGTTTAAGATTCTAAGTAGGGAAGGAATCAAGGTTTTCATTTATGAAAAAAAAAATTACATTTAAGGAGTTGGTGAGGTGCTAGGAAACTATTTTATTTTTAAAGTGGTTAATATTTTTAAATAAAAATTATTATAAATATTAATATTTTTTATTTATAGTATTTATTTTCATGAAAATGTAGGATTGTTGTTTTTTTTTAAAATAATTGAAAAAATCTTTAAATCAACACAAAATATATACTTATATACGTTATAACTTTAATATATAAGGATAATGCATGTCTTTAATTATATAAATATATGTTTATGAGAGTGTAAACTTTTGTCATCAAAATCTTGTCTTTAATTTAATAATCTAGCTCATTGTGTATATACAATATTAAATAAAAATTCAAAATAAAGCTAGGCAAGTTTGACTTTCAAAATTCATTTTTTCATTGTGACTAATAAAATGATAAACAACATGATATGGGGCGAGCCTTATTCCGAGTCCGAGTCCATCCACCCATAAATGTGCCAAGGTAGCAAATGCCCACCCCCAAGATGTACCGATGGGCAGATGGAAGGCTCGCCATCGTATGGTGCATGGAAAATCGTTGACGGCGGTCAATTGAAAATTGTGTTTACTTTTCGAACGGGCCGTACGCCGCGACCGGAAACGGACTGGCGGAGAAAATTGTGTATAGACGTATGCAGGACAATCCATAACAATGCACTAAGCCCAAACCTAACCCCAATCCCATCAGATGGGCTTAGTGACTGGCTGTTGGGCTTAGTGACTGGTTGTTAATAGTTGCCGACACCTTCGCCTTCTCTTCCCAAACCCATCAGATGGGCTTAGTGACTGGTTGTTAATATTTGCCGACACCTTCGCCTTCTCTTCCGTGTATTGCAATTCTTGAGGATTTGCCTGTCCATCTACCGTCATTCTCATGAGGTCTTCGAACGCTCCATCCACTTCTTTCACATTTCAGAAGAATGCTGGTGCTCCATGCTCCTCTTACACCCCTCATGTGGGCAGTTTCGACTAATGTAAAAGCGTAGGCTAAGTTCCTGCGCTTCAAAGTGCATAATCTTAATACTTCTATTATTTCTTACATCTCTCCATTCGATTCGTCCAATGGAAAACATAAATGCCGACCAGACTGTAAATCCTGGCCTTCGCTTCCATGTATTGCAATTTTTTCGGACTTGCCTGTCCTGCATCATCCCCTCTGCGACGGACCCCGCGACCACTTCTGTGCCTACGGGTTATCTAGACGATGATGTGTTAATAAAACCTCATGACGATAATCCGTCCCTCTCCTCGGCGGCCTCCTCTGCGACGGACCCCGCGACCTTTTCTGTGCCTGTGTTAATAAACCCTCATGACGATAATTTGTCCCTCTCCTCGGCGGCCTCCTCTGCGACGACGATTTCTCCAGACTACGATGTGTTCATAAGTCATCGTGGTCGGAATATCAAGCGCAGAAACGGTCGCTTATATGATGTTCAAGATCCTCGTCAGGAATTCAAGGCCACCTTTGAAACCGATCTCTATGAGAGGCTTAATCCTTGTGGATTCCGAGTGTTTCTAGACAGGCGTGAAATGCGGGGGGGACTCAATGTGGCTTGTCAAATAAAACACGCGATTAAAACCGCCTCAATCCATATTGCCATGTTCTCTCCAGCGTACGCGGAATCTCATTGGTGTCTCGATGAACTTCATCAAATGTCGGAGGCGTGCAAATCGGATCAGGCCATTCTTATTCCGGTCTTTTATTGGGTCAAGCCTTCTGAGGTCCGTTGGCCTGCAAGTGGACCGTATGGCGAAGCCCTGGGCATCCACAAAACAAAGCAGCGATTCGATTCCTCAACGATTAGCGGTTGGGAAGCCGCTCTTCGTCACGCAGGAGACATAAGTGGTTTTGAGCTAGAGGCGCCTAATGGGTGAGGACACCTTCCCACTGATCGATTATTGTTATGGGTTTTAATTTGTTGGATTGATAGGGTTACCCACTCACTAATTATTGTTATGGGTTTTAATTTGTTGGATTGATAGGGTTCCCCACTCACTAATTATTGTTATGGGTTTTAATTTGTTGGATTGATAGGGTTCCCCACTCACTAATTATTGTTATGGGTTTTAATTGGTGGGATTATGACATTTAATTAGGCGTTTCTCACTCGTTCTTTTACTCTCTAATAATCAGGAGCTATGATGAGGGCTATAATAAGTTATTAAATGAGCTTGTGGGACGCGTATTGGAAATAGGAAGAACACCATCGAAATATCTCACCAAATCACAATTTCAGAAGACAGTGCGTCGCTCCCAGGACTGCATCATTGTGGGAATTGTGGGTCCGGGAGGAGTTGGAAAGACACAGCTGGCCCAAGATTTCTTCCAGAGCAACAGATCAAAGTACAGTAGATCATGCTTCTTATCTGATGCCAAAGAAAGCTCTGGAATCTCCTTGCAGAGGAGACTTATTAAGGATTTGACTCAATTGGATGTGCAAATAGATACTATTGATGAAGGTAAACATGAACTTAAAATTGGCATCTCCCGTTTAAACGCTTCTAGTTTTCATGCTCTTATAGTTTTGGATGATGCGGATCATGCCAATCAAATGGATGGGGTTTTGTCAATTAAGGACATCCTTGGTTCCAATAGCTTGATTTTGGTAACGTCTCGTCACGAGCATGTCCTCATAGGAGCAGGAATAGAGGAGGCATCAATTTATTGTCTAACGGGGTTTTCTACACCAAGTCCAAAAACAAATACAAAATGCAGACTGGGAAGCGACACACTCAAAAAACTACCAGATGCTTCAGTACTCGACCCTTATGGGAGCTTAAAGGAATTGTGGCTCCATGATTCTCCAGAATTGAAATGTTTATCCGATTCCTATGGGCTGTTGAACCGGTTGACAGAGTTGAACATAGTGGACTGTGGCATAAAGTCCCTACCAATTAGAGATATGAATAATCTGGAAGTTCTCAGAGTATACAACTGCCGATCATTAAACGAGCTGTCATTCAGAACGGTTGCACATGAACTAAGTCTTATAATCCTTTTACGACAGGCGCGATATCTAGGTGGGCCGAGTAAACCCTCTGCTCAAGGCGTCCTTCCCAAGCTTAAACATCTCTGGATCAACTCTTGTACAACTCTTTGGAAGGTTGGACCATTGCCAACAACACTGATAACAGTGGACTTGAGCTATTGCAATACATTGAGTGAAATAGAAGGGCTCTGCTATCTGGAAAGACTTCAACAGCTAGATATCAGTGGGTGTGAAAAGGTGGAGGAGCTGCCAAGTCTCGAAAAGTTGAAATCTTTGAGTAGCTTAAAGGCTTATAGATGTTACAAGCTCAAGAGCATAAAAGGGTTGGCTTCCAGTATAAATCTTCGAAGACTATATGTTTGCAAATGCCGTGAGATGCTACAACTGCTAGGTGTTGAGGATTGTAAGCCTTTGGATGAGCTGTATGCCCGTGGTTGTTCCAAACTCCAATGGACGGACGTAGTGCTCAACCAACTGCGCCAACGTTTGAAGGTTGTCCAGGTTGATGATTCTAGTGACTACGCTTGATCATCATTCGATTTGGAACTGCCGGGTTCCGTGACTATGAGAGCTTCACAACCGCATAGACTATCTGGAAAATCGTTTGTTATGTGTAGACTTTTGCTATGTATCACATTAAAACCGAGACAAGTTCATACTAATTCGTTGAAGCTGTAGTATTTGTTTATGTTTTATTATTGTACTTAGGATGTCTAATATTGGAATGGTTGGTATAAATATTTTGACCATTTATGTAATGTGTATTTTATTTATATATTTTTAAACATATAAATTGGTTCCTATCAACGGTTGAATTGGTTGACAGAGTTGACCATAATGGGCCCGTGGGATAATATACTTATTACAAGATCTTGAGAAGAGGGACGCAATTGTCCATTGGATGAACTGTCATTCAAAGTGGCCGTCAATATGATTTTTCAGAGAGAAACATACTTTTTATTAATAAGAAGTATAATCTCTTTATAGGAACAATCTCCAGAAAAACAGAATATACACACTATAAAAACAATAGAGAGTGTATCTTGCTTTTCTAAACCAAAAAACACTATCTTTGTTTGCAAATCCAATTATTTGAATTTGATTTTGTGTGTTCTTAAAAGTCTAATGATTTTAATTCAAAAGAGTTTACTTAATTATATGTCAAACAAGATCAAGGTTTATGAGAATAGTATGCTAACACTACAAAGAAATAGATATTTATGATGTAAATTTTGTAGCTATAGATATTTGTAATACACAATTCAAAGGAAATAGGGATATAAAATAATGTCATCAAATTAAATTGTTTGAGAATGCAATGTTAATTGGTTCTCTAATATTAAAGAAAAGTAAAACATTGATAACTAATTAACACTATTTAAAAAAATTGTTTATATAGAGAAAACTAAAAGCCCTTTAAAAATGAAAATTAAAAAATGTTTAATGAAATAGAAGCAAACACTACATCTTAATCAAAACAAATTCAAAATGATTTACACTAACTCCTCTAAAATAGTTAAAGTGTAAAGGCAACTTAATTTTTTCTCCATTGTTGCATGCCTGAAAAAAATTAAAGTGATAAAAATAACCTAACTTTTAATCCACTTTGCATAGTGGTGATATGAAATGCACAAAAGCTTAAGTGATAAAAGCAACCTAAATTTTAATCCACCTTTGCATAATGGGAGATATGAAATGCACATTTTTAACGACTTTTGAATTGGTTTGATATACCAGACATCTTTCTAAAAAAAATTTACATTTTCCATTACCTTGGAAGATATCCTTGTTTGTAACACAAACTACCAACCATAATCCACCTCAATCCACCTCGACATTATGAAAATAAACTACCAGCCTTAATCCAGTACATTCTCAACTCCCTTTAAATTTAAATTCTATCTCAAAACTAGCAAAAACCAATGGACTTTCCCATAACCAGCAATGACTTTTTCTCATGCACTTGCAAGACTATCTCTCCATGCATTATTTGCACATATCAAACTATCCAGCTCTTGCCTGAACCCGAACCCCACAACACTACGCTTCTTAAACCTTGTACATGAATATTAGGTATGGAAGGAAACTCATTATATTCTAGGCGTGACATACTAAGTTATCTAGAGCAACCATCGGCCATGCCTCATTGGGGGGGAATCATTTAACAGAGAGAGCTATCAACAACATGACTCCAAACCATATGATTTCATGAAATCTGGTCAATGGTCAAGTTATATCGATTGATATCATAGCAGCAAAGAATTCTTTGTATATGCATTATCCGAAATCAATTTATAGCCCCCCACCTATGAGTTGTTAGCAACTAAAAAATAATGGAATCTCTCATAACTAAATGATTCTAGATTTAATATTTCTAGAAGTTTATTTTAAATATTTCATAATCTCGGTTTTTCTCAATATTTTTTTGTTTAAAATTTGGTAATGAATTATAAAAATCAGATAATTAGTCGAAGGTTGTAAATTTATTAGAGCACAAATATGGATCTAGTTGAAGAATAATTGCACAAACTTGCCAAGTTGAAAAAAAAAAACAATTAGAATTGAGAATGAAATTGATTCATCAATATCAGGTTGAGTCAATATATAAAGCAATTAAGTTAAGCTTAGTTGCACATGCAATAACTATGGATAGTTAAAGCTAACTGAAGCTAAGTGTGCTTTATGTTCTACTAATGTGCACATGCACCACATGTAAGCACTAGAGTTAACTAACTAAACCAAGTGCACATCGCATGTAAGCACTTGAGTTAACTAGCTAAAAAAAAGTGTACATTGCATGCAATCTCTAGAGTTGAACTAAAGCTAATCTAGGTGCATGTACACCAACACCCCCCCTTAAGCATAATTTAGGTGAGTGTGATGCAAAATGAATGAGTCTCGGCAACATGGCCATTTTAGGTACCCATATACAATGCATGAAAAGAGGAAAGAGGGAAAACTCAGCGGGAAGAACACCCCCCCCCCTCTCAAAATATAATTGAAAAGTAGACAAAAGACAACTGCTAGGTAGTCGTTTCCTTCACCCCGAGACGATCTCGCAAAAATCGAAACTTCTGCTCAGTGAAAATCTTGGTGAACTCGGACAGTACTGAAGACCGATGATCCCATCATGGATCTGGAGAAATAAGCTTCATTTTTGGAAGTCTATATAAATAAATGTGAAGTTGGGAAACACTTTTTGCCCTTTTTTGACGTTGAAAATTGTAATTTTCTATGTTTTTCAACTTCAACTCCACTAAACTCATATTTTTATTACAAATTATGCTTTGACATAAAAACAATAATTGTAGAGAATTGTCTTACCTCCGTACCCATATTTTTTATTTTATTTTTTAAATATTGACATATAGAGGGGTAAATTTCTTGTTTACTAACTGCATATACTTGAAATTTTCAAGCAAACATAAATAGTCACTTTATGAACCCTAACTTTATTTTATTTTTTAAATATTGACATATAGAGGGGTAAATTTCTTGTTTACTAACTGCATATACTTGAAATTTTCAAGCAAACATAAATAGTCACTTTATGAACCCTAACTTTTTTTAAAGAAGGTTATTCATTTTTTCGAAAAAACCATATCATCATAATCTGCATATATTGCACTAGTGCACAGACTATTTTTCAGTATTTTTCAGATTAAATCACTATTTTTTATTATTTTTTCAAATGGACGAAGACAAAAAAACAGTGATGTTTCACTACATTTTATGAGCCCTAGATTTTCTTTTCAATGTGATCGTCAATAAGAAAAATGAGAGTACCCTTTTGAAGTAGACAGGGAGAGGAAATGCAATATGTTTTTTCTGAATTTTTTGGTGTCGTCATTTGAAAGTTATTGAATTTTCATTGAGTGCAAGTTTTCGAACAATGAACTTCCACAGTCACACAGTTTAGTAAAAAATTAATAAAAATTTGAATTTTTTAATGAAACTCCACAAATCTCACATCATCAGAAACTAGATTCAAAGATGAATCTAATGGTACTTGGTTCGACATATAACATTTTGTTTTTGTAGGTGTTCCGTTCCTCCAAAGTTGTAGGTTCCTAAAAACTGCAGAATTTTCTGGGTTTTTCGTTGTCCAGAAACTCTCGGTCGAGATAATGTCTCGGACGAGACATTTATAAAACTCTCGACCGAGAAATTTAAAACTCTCGACCGAGAGTTTAACCCACCTAAAGTTACATTTAACCGCGCAGCCAAACTCTAGGCCAAGACTTTGCGCCCGAGAGTTTACCCGATGAAACTCTCGGCCGAGAGTTTTATTAAATGTTTTAATCAAAAGTTTTATAAAAAAATTTAATCAAAATCCGACGCAATCTTTCGGTCAAGAGTTTTATATAAATACTCTCATCCGAAAGATTAATTTCACACACAGTTCCGAACCAACGAAAATTGCGAAGGTGCGTGGGTTTGAAAATTGCGAAGGTGCGAAGGTCCGAATTCTTTTTCTGTAAAGGTGCGAATATTTTCTGTGGACAAAATTTCTTTGGCAAAAGAAAAAATTTCAAGTTTTTTTTGGGTGTGAAATATTTTTGGCGAAATATTTTTTGAAAGTTTTTGTGGGTGCAAAATTTTTTTTTGAAATTTTTTTGGGTGCATGCATGAAGTATTTTCCCATAATGTCTCTATGAAGACATGGATGCATGAAGTATTTTTGCATAATGTATCTACGAAGACAAGGAGTGTTTTTGCAATCTTGCAATCTATGAAGGCATAAGTATTTTTGCAAAATGTCTATATGAATTTTTTTTTTTTTTTTAATTTTCTCTCTTATTGAAAGCAAGAAGTACTTAGTCTGAAATCTTTATTTTTTTTTAGGTATTTGGTCCAAATAGAATTGGATTTTAGGTTTTCAATTTTATGAAAATGGGAAACCAAAATAATTGCATATCAAGGCATGATCGAAGAACAACTGATTCAGCGGATAAAAATGAAAGATTACAAAAAATAAGGCGAGAGGAAAGGGAAAGATTAAGGCATGAAATAAATGTGGAGGTAGAGCATCATGAAATATATGTAGAGGTACATGATAATGACGAGAAAATGAGAAATGCTGAGGAACTTGTCAACGAGAATATTGATATCGATGTCACTGGTGAGTCAATTTAGTTTCTTCAATTTGAATTTTGTATTTTTTTTTTTTAAACATTGTAGTTCAAAATAATTTTAAAATTAAACATATGTATATAGGTCAATTTCAAATTAGAAGTTTTAGTATTGTTTTTTATGCAGGGACAAGATCAAAACCACAAGAAGATACTACCATGAATGTCCAAGAGAATATTGATATCGATGTCACTAGTGAGTCAATAGTTTCTTCAATTTGAATATTGTATTTTATTTTTTTTAACATTCTAGTTCAAAATATTTTTAAAATTAAAAATATGTATATATCAATTTCAGTTAGAAGTTTTAATATTGTTTTTTATACAGGGACAACATCAGAACTACAAGAAGATACTACCACAAATGTCCAAGAGAATATTGATATCGATGTCACTGGTGAGTCAATAGTTTCTTCAATTTGAATTTTGCATTTTTTTTAAAAAACATTGTAGTTCAAAATAGTTTTAAAATTAAAAATATGTATATGTCAATTTCAAATTAGAAGTTTTAATATTTTTTTTTATTCAGGTACAACATCAGAACCACAAGAAGATACTACCACACGTCGAATTTCACTGCAATTAATTGGAAGTTCCAAGATACAACTACAAGCTTCTAGAAAATATGGATCCAACTAAAATTGAAGAATTGGGACCACCAATGGCTGAAAGGACATTTTGAGATAAATTAAATTCTAGATTGAAACATACTTTTGAAGGTAAATCTATCATATCACAAGCTCAACTGTTACGAGGATTTATAAGGCACAAATCTCTCAAAAATGTTGTAGAATTATTGGGCATTAAAAGTGAAAAAGATGTTTTAGCAAATGAAATGGTAACAAAAAATGTGACGTCGGCACTTGGCACACTAGCCAAAGGGTGATGTCAAGTTGCAAATAATGCTCGTAGAGCACTTTTAACAGGTGCAGTCGCAAAATGAATTTCATCAAGTCAGTTGATGTCAACAACCTCAAAATTGTTTAAAACATCAAGAAAACGTTTATGGAGGCATAGAAAATTTAGAACTCAATTAGATGAGAATGATGAACTTGCATGTTGGGCTAATATCTGCAGGCTTCCATATCATGATAGAATTCCTGATGGTGTGAGGGATAGGGTAAAAGATTTTTGGGATTCGAATTCTTATGTGTCACCAAATGAAAAGGATCAACTGCGACACCGTATATCTAATGGAGTTTATGAATCTCATTCCAAACATATAACACAAGTCAGTCAAGTAGAATTATTCAAGAACTTTATGGAGAGTAATACTGATGTGAGGATTTCCCTTAGCACATTTGTGAAGCTTAAACCATGGTATGTCAGGCCTATCACTGTTTGAGACACATGTTGTTGTCGATACCATGTATAATTCCAATTATTTTATGAGAAATTTGTAAATTTTGGCATAAAATATTGGTCAAATGACCCTCCTGCTTCAAGTGTTCATGAATTTTTATCAAAGAAATTATGTCCATGAGAGAATAATCAATTATTTTATAAAAAGTAATGTGTTGGTGGAAGAAAATGCAACAAATATTCTCATTTGGCACTCTACGATGAAAGGTATCCCATTGATCCTAATGATCCCAGACTATCAAATCTCAGTTTGAATTGGAAGCGATATGAATATGTTACTTCCACTTCTGTTGCAGATTCAAGCACAACATCAAAAAATATCACTTTACTTGACGACGAGATTCCAGTGACATATTTTAAGGAGAAGTTTAGGGTGCAAATATATGAATATATTAAGCATTGTCATATAGCATGATGGCAGGATTTACAGTTCAAGCAATCACGTGAGGTGTTCCTAAAAGGAACAATATTATCAGTGGTTGATTTCGCTGAGAATTACATGTTTAGTCCACAAAAGGAGATACAAAGTGAGTATTATCATTTAGACCAAGTATCTATATTTGTACATATTTTCTATAGACACGGAGAGCTTTCTATCGATAGTTTTGAGAGCGATGAAAATAATCGTGAGGTGATTAAGGAGTACCATTTATACATCAGTGATGATTGAACACATGACACGTGTTTTTTTCAGCATCTTTTTAATGTTATTTATAATGAATTGTTGAAACAAAGAATCACTTTTAAAGAACATTGGGTATTGTCAGATGGTTGTGCTGGTCAATTTAAATCAGCAATATCATTCTTTTGGTTGTCTCGTCTTCATAAGACAACCAACATCCGACATACATGGAATTTATTTGAGACAGGGCATGGAAAAGGAGATCATGATGGTGCTGGGGCATGCATAAAACGTGCACTTATGAGGTATCAATTGAATCACTCAGCTTCCCAACTTGAAAATTATTTAGATGTTGTTAATTGGTGCAAGGAAAATTTAAGTCATGTATTGAACCCAAGGATGGTTGATGTGCACAGGTAGGCATACACATTTAACTAACAATATATTATACATATATAGATATATATATGTGTATACATATATGTACACGTATTTTGTTATCAAAAAAATATTTAATATTGTTCAAAATTTGACTCATACATATGTGTGTGTTTTTCTCAAGAAGGTACTTTTGGAATATTGAAATAGGTGATGTTGATAGATCATTGCCATTTAATTGCATTGGAATCCCTAAAACAAGAATTTTACACTCAATTAGGAGTAAGAACATGACAAATATACTTTGCATTGAGAAACGAAAGTGCTCTTGATTTTGTTATGCTTGTATTGATTAGACAGAGTCCATCGATGAATGTGAAAACCAAATTAAGAAATTTTTTCAACCATGGAAACACGAAAAATTGACACCATTGCCCCATTTGGAAACGTGAGTGACAGGGAAATGGACAATGAAGTGGCTGTGATTGACAATGATTATGATCATGTCTCTGATATGGTTAGAGAAGGTGATGTCTTCGCTATCATTGCACAAGAAAATAATCAAGAAAAAGTGCATTATTATTTATTACGATGCACTATGTCTAAATCCACGTTGTTGCAAGATTATATTAATCCATAAAATTATACATACCCAATCAGTTCAATGGTGTTAATGGGAAATTTCTTTGAAGAAGTAAAGAAATGTAAATATCATATTATTTTTCAAGATTACCAGCTATAGGTTATTTATGCCCAATATAGTCACTTTTTCATAGCAACTTGACTACAATTGAAGCAAGTGAAGAGTAGAAAAAAACAGTGACAATGGAGGTTATCGATAGATGATCATGATGCAATTCTAGAAAATTTGCCACTAGCACATTTCATATGAGTGGAAAACATTGTTCAAGATTAACAATGAACTTTGATTCTAGGGTTAGAACATATAATTGCTACAATGCATTGGACTTTATATAGTTTAATACTATATTGTGGATTGCTTTCAAATAAATTGACATGTGGATGCTTAGATGTGTGTTGGTACGAACAATATATTATGATCTACTGGATTAGGATGCTTTGCTAGATAATTAATATATGGTGATTTAATGTGTCCATCATGTTTACTCCTAGATGATCTTAACTCGCCCCTTTTTTTGCATGGATATGATGGTGATCATGAATGAATATATTTAGTTAAATGTATATATATAATAATGGATTTAATGTGTCCATCATGTTTACTCCTAGATGATCTTAACTCACCCCTTATTTTGCACATGGATTTAATGGTGATTTAATGTGTCCATCATGTTTACTCCTAGGTGATCTTAATTCGCCCCTTTTTTTTCATGGATATGATGGTGATGAATGAATATTTAGTTAAATGTTTATATATAATAATGGATTTAATGGTGATTTAATGTGTCCATTTTGATTTAATGTGTGCATCATGTTTACTCCTAGATGATCTTAACTCACCCATTTTTTCATCGGGTGCCCTCCCAAGGCGCGACGCCCTCTGCCTGACCAAACAAACACACAAGGGAAAAAACAGGAAATGGCTCGCATGAACGTGCACAAGGCACCTGTGTGGACACAACTTAGCAAAACTTATATGGGTGCCCTCAAACGAAATGACCCAACCTGAACTCGTTTCATTGGGTGCCCTCCCAAGGTGCGACGCCCTCTTCCCGATCGAACGAACGGACAAGGGAGAAAACGAAAAAAGGCCCACATGAACATGCACAAGGCACCTGTGTGGACACAACTTATAAAACCTTATACGAGCACCCTCAAACAAAATGACCTGACCTAAACTTGTTTCATCGAGTACCCTCCCAAGGCACGATGCCCTCCGCCCGACCGAACGAACGCACCAGGGAAAAAATGGTAAATATATTGCACGAATGTGCACAAGGCACCCCTGTGGTCACAACTTAGTAAGTTACCTTATACAGGTGCCCTCAAATGAAACGGCCTGACTCGAACTCGTTTCATCGGGTGCCATCCCAAGGCATGACGCCCTCTGCCTAACCGAATGAACACACAAGGGAAAAAATGACAAACGGCTGGCACGAACATTCACAAGGCACCTGTGCGGACATAGCTTATCAAACCTTATATGGGCACCCTCAAACAAAATGACCCGACCTGAACTCGTTTCATCGGGTGCCCTCCCAAGGTGCAATGTGCTCCACCCGACCGAATGAACGCACAAGGGAAAAAACAGCAAACGGCTCACACAAACGTGCACAAGGCACCTGTGCGGTCACAACTTAGAAAACCTTATACGAGCACCCTCAAATGAAACGACCCTGACCAAACTTGTTTCATCAGGTGCCCTGCCAAGGCGCGATGCGCTCCATCCAACCGAATGAATGCACAAGGGCAAAAATAGAAAACGGATCACACGAACATGCACAAGGAACCTATGCAGACACAACGTAGCAAACCTTATACGAGTGCCCTTAAAAAAAACCACTCGACCCGAACTCATTTCATCGGGCCCCCTCCCAAGGCGTAATTCCCTTTGCCCGACTTAACGAACGCACAAGGGAAAAAATGGAAAACGGCTCGCACGAACGTGCACAAGGCACCCGTGCAGTCACAACTTAGAAAACCTTATATCGGTGCCCTCAAATGAAATAACCTGGCCTAAACTCATTTCATTAGGCACCCTCCCAAGGCGCGATGCCCTTCGCCCGACCGAACGAATGCACAAGGGAGAAAATAGGAAACGGCTAGCAAAAACGTGCACCAGGAACCTGTGCGAACACAACTTAGAAAACCATATACGGGCACCCTCAAACCAAACAACCCAACCCGAACTCATTTCATCGGGCGCCCTCCCAGGGCGCGATGCCCTCCGCCTGACTGAACGAATGCACAAGGGAAAAAATTGAAAATGGCTCACATGAACTTGCACAAGGTTCTTGTGCAGACACAACTTAGCAAACCTTATACGAGCGCCCTTAAATGAAATGACCCAACCCGAACTCGTTTCATCAGGTGCCCTCCCAAGGCACGATGCCCTTCGCCTGACCAAATGAACGCACAAGGGAGAAAATGGAAAACATCTCGCACGAATGTGCACAAGGCACCTATGCAGAAACAACTTAGCAAAAATTATATGGGCACCCTCAAAGGAAAAAGCCCGACCCGAACTTGTTTCATCGGGCACCCTCCCAAGGCGCGATGCCCTCCACCCGACCGAATGAACGCACAAGGGATAAAACCGAAAATGTCTCACACGAATGTGCACAAGGAACCTGTGCGGACAAAACTTAGAAAACCTTATATGAGCACCCTCAGATGAAATGACTCGACCTAAAATCTTTTCATCTAGCGCCCTCCCAAGGAACGATGCCCTCCACTTGACCAAACGAGCACACAAGGGAGAAAATGGCAAATGGCTCACACGAATGTGCACAAGGCACCTCTGTGGACACAACTTACCAAACCTTATACGAGCGCCCTCAAATGAAACGACCTGACTCGAACTCCTTTCATCAGGTGGCTTCCCAAGGCACGATGCCCTCCGCCCGACTGAACAAACACATAAGGGAAAAAATGTCAAACAGCTCAAACGAACATGCACAATTCACTTGTGCGGACACAACTTAGCAAACCTTATATGAGCTCCCTTAAATGAAATGACCTGACTCGAACTCATTTCATCGAGCGCCCTCCCAAGGCGCGACGCCCTCCGTCCGACTGAACGAACGCAAAAGGGAAAAAATGGCAAATGGCTTGCACGAACATGCAAAAGGCACCTGTGTGGACACAACTTAGAAAACCTTATATGAGTGCCCTCAAACGAAACGACTTGACCCGAACTACGTTCATCAGGTGCCTTAAGGCCATTCCCATTGTCCCCTACAACCCTGTGATTTGGAAATGGATTTGGCTGGTTAAAATCATTCTGAATATTAACCTGGTCACCTAGAAGGTGGGGCACAATAATATACTCATAGCTGAAAACCTGCAAAGTCGTGGCTTCCATAGCCCCTCTCGACACCTGCTCTATAAAAACAGGAGGAAAATTTGGTCCACATCTTTCTCGAGTGCCTCTATGCTTGGACGAGAGTTTTATTAAATGTTTTAATCAAAATTTTTATAAAATGTTTACATGGGTGGTATGGATTCTAATTGAGATAAGAAAGGAGCATCCATGGAAATCTTGTGGAAGAAATCATTTAACTTTGTTATATTCTAATATAATGGTTGTAGAAATTATGAGCAGTGGATCTCTGACTTATTTGTGTTGCTTTCACTATTCAAGTTATACGTGTTCTTACCCAGATAAAGAGGAAAGGCTATCTTTGGAAGGCTTCTCAAAAAATCAAGATCCTTAAAGGATTTGCTGATCCATGGAAAGATATATATGCAACTTTGGAGTATATCTTGTGTGAGGGACTCGATGGTGATCCAGGTAGAAAATAATATCGTAAATGTGATTCTATTTTGTTGAAGATTTGTAGATGGTATCTAAATTTTTTATGCTTTGGAAGGTGGATATTATACTTAGAATACAGTCTTATGAAAGCCCCTCTATTCTTATTATCTGAAACATATAGATATGTTATTGTGCCATTACATGTGAGGCTTATATGATCTACAGGTTCCTATTCTCTTGATCCCTAGTTTTGTCTCACTCTGCTATATAATGTAGCAATTTAAGCATAGGCTTTATGACATAATAAAATTTTTTAATGTACAGGCCAATAGAATGTCCTGAAGTGGAGGGTAGCAAATTGTTATGCACCAATGGAAACACAAGCTTCGAACTTGGGAGTTCCAAATCTGTTCCCCTGGATTTTATTTCATCGAGAAAGGTGTATACTTTTTTTCATAGATGTGCATTATATACGATTCTTTGTTAGGTTTGGTAATCCATCGTATAATACTCTTTTTACTTTTTACATAAATGTGGAGCATTTTTTATTGAATTGCATGCATTGGACCATTGTTGGATTGTTGTATTTACTATAATTGGTATTATTTTCAATGGAAATAGTGTCAGGCTGTGGATGAGGATACATGCAAGAGATAGGATGAGAGGAAATGGCTAATGATTCCTGCATTTATTGATGTATTGCGTACAAATCAGGTTCTTAAATTTGATGTAGATAAGGTCAACTTGTATGGTTCTAAATAATATAAATAAGATACTATTTTATGTTTCATACTTCTATACAATTGTTTGTCAAATTTCTAAACCATTTATTTTTCTTCCATTTGTATCTAAACCACTATAACTTGGTATTTTGTCGGTTTTCATATTTCATCTAAATCATATTTGTTTATAATTTGTTGGACAGCTTCCAACACCTACATATTCACAAAGGCTATGCAGTGGATAAAAGATTTGTTCATTATGTCAGCAACAATATTATTGCATGCAAATATATCTTAGCTTTTCAAGCATTACTTATATTAGTGGTACCTGTGTCCTGTATGATTCAGGGATTTCTCGAAGGAGAAACTCTGCAAGCAGGATACGTCTTTCCAAAGGAGATTATTGTAGTTGTAAGGCCACATGATTTTAAAGCAGATAATATGAGTAAGAGCTCATATGACTTAGATAAAAAATAATTTTTGAAGGATAACATGGAAATGAAGATGGATATTTTCGTTATCCCTCGGGATGACTCTGCTCAAGACCCTTCACCCGCTGGTGATGTGAAATTCAACATGCATACAAAGGCTTGTTTCTGTAACGAAATTCATGGTTTGTATAGTTTTCATATGGAAGGATCAAAACTAAATGAAATGTTTGAGAATGCTGGAAGATACAAGTTTATATTTTCTATGGTAAGCTTTGATGTTTGTTATTGTTTCATTTTTACATTTGTGACTTTGAAAGTGATGTTGGAGTTTGAAATTACTTCAAAATTCATCTAGGAGAAACATGTTTTCATACATACATACATACATACATACATACATACATATATATATATATATATATATATATATATATATATATAACTTCACTGTTCATATTAGGGAGTAACTTTATGGTGGGGCTCCAAAAGGTGTTTATTAGGTCAAGTTGTCAGAAACAAAGAATAAAACGAGTGCGATGCTCATAGTTTTACAAAAATCTTAAAGAAAACTCATGAATAGATTAGAATGAAGCTATAATAGAGTAATGACAGTGGCAAGAAGGCAGCTTATTGGAGGACACCGAAATTTCCCAAAGAATGAAATACTGTAATGGTGCACCGAGAAGGGTAGATTCCCGAGAAAAGAAACCCAAGTACAAAAGGATTGGTTTATGTCATATTTTTAGAAGGATGAGCTAAAATCTGTAATCCTCCCTTCATGAGTTTGTCATTCAGCACACATGAGAAAAATGTTCATGTTTTTCTAACCAAGGATCTATGATACAGGGGCATCCTTGGTTGCAAGAAATCAACATCACCCAAAAAAATATTTTATTTTCCAAATAAAATGCCCAGATCTCTGAGTGCAGAGGCTTTGATATTCTTATCTGAGTTGAGTGAGACTGATAATATTATAATTAAAAACTGAAGTTATTTGAAATAATATGTACCAAATGGATCAGTGTTTTCAAGAAGACGATGAAAAATAAAACCACTGCCTCTATTCATTCACAATTCATTGATCATCATTACATCCTTAATTCATTTCAGGCTAAGGTGGTCCCATAAGAGAATGATAAATACACTTGTGTTTGTTATTCAAACATGGAAACTAGTTACAGAGTGGGCGCATTTCTGTTTCTCCTTCTAAGCTAGATATGGATAATGGATGTCATAAGATATATATGCTATGGAAATTTTCTCAAGCCAAGAGAAAATTTCTCTTCTGAATAAGATTATATGACGTGCATTGAGGTGTGCATGAAGCTCTTCTTGCAATATTTTAAGATCTCACCATGCTTCTACTTTCTAAATGTCAAGAAAATTATATCTATACTGACAGTCATCTTGTTTTTCTAGGTTGACTTCATCATCACAAGACTTATTTTATTCGTAGAGGAGTAGCAAGAAAAATCACATACCAAAAATACAAGGGATATTTATAAAATGTCTGATCTTTCTTCTAAAAGGCATTTACAAATTTCACCTTGATTCTGAGCAAGCTGTAGTATGAGATCTTTGCAACATCCAAGGAATGTGGGTGGGCACCATGTGGTAGATAATCTACTATTTCGATGAGCAGACATGATTAACAGGCTTTGGAGTAGAAAATTATCACTTTACTCTGTGTTGTACACATTTATGTCATTCTTAGTAGATATTTATGTCCTTATTATAAGTAAATATTCAAAAAATGCATCCTCCACTTGTATCTTGTCAAACAAATTTAGATTTCAATGCAGATAGATGTTTACAGTCTTGAACATTCCATGCTGATTTTTTGACAATTTCTATTGAGCTTATTACATATTGTATAATGTTACGTGACCTACAAACAAATAAACTGCAATATAAATCAAATATCAATTATTGTCTCATCTTTTTGGGTTTGAAATTTTTGAAATAACTTGTGATGATATAAGCAGTAAAAGAAAAATAATTATAGAACACTGAGTGAAGAAGAAGAGTCTACAGAACCAGTTCTATCAAGTTTATTAGTATCTAATACATCCATCATGTATTCATAAGTTTCAATAGAACTAAAATCTATATATGAAGACCATCATTCCTCTAATTGAATAATATAAAGAACATGAAATACAGGTATGACTATGTCAGTCTTAAAAAAGAAGGGTATTGTTAATAGAAATAAGAAACTGCAGTAAAGGAGATACAATGACCCAATCACATATTAAATCTAAAAAGCCATCATTATCAGAAAACACACATCATTGGTTACAATTTTTTGGAATTCAAAATTCTTTTCCAATAGTGATATCTATTATCAACAATTTCTAGAAAGCTAAATAATGAGGTTCATGTTGTACTTCCATACATATAAAATAATCCATTAGAAACCAAGCTTCTACTCTAAACATCATCTTTAACTATTCTCCATGATTTTACTTTGGTCTCTCTGCATATCGCTCCACTTTTTCATCATTGAGATTGATTTTGACCATGACTTCTCCCAAATCACAACTAACCTCAGCCATAACGTGAGAGTCATTATAGTGAGTTACATCCTATACAATTTCTCAAGACCTGCGAGCTGGATCGCCACTTTTGAACACCCAATCACCACAATTTCAGTTTATTCCTTCCCAGCAATAGAATCACCCACTTTTCTTGGTGAAGGCGACTGGTTAAAAATATTTGAAGCAAATTTCTACAACCATGATAGAAAACTAGTTTCCGAAGAACTTGCATCTATTTTTCTAGAAGAGGGTTCAAGATTGACCTTCATAGATCTATCTACTGGTGTCCCAAAAACATTTTTTCCTACTACCTGATGATAAAATCCCAAAGCATCTGCAGGCCTGGGAGAATTACTTCCATCTTTATCTACAATTTTTTTGAAATGATCTTCTGTCACATTTAACTCTATTTTCAATTTCTTAAGCTTCTCAAACAATCTTAAATATTCCTCTCTTTCTTTACATAAATATTGTCGTTGTTCAATCTTAGCTTCAAACTCAGTTTTCCTTGCTTCTAGTGTGGCCTTGTGATCATCAATGAGCTTTTGGATCTCCTCCTGCAATAACAACAATATTATTATGGAATCCCATAAAAAATTAAAAAAATAAAAAAGTATCTAAAATCAGAAGATAATTACAATAAAGAGCATGATACTAAAGTAAGAATAGGGAACTGTAGCTATTGGATCCTAGACAAATTTCTTACGTTGATTAACAGTAAGAAAGGTTTAGTATTCTCCTATTAATCTTATTTCACATCGGAGTACAATAAATGCATGATGCTACAATGCTTAAAATAAATTTTCCAATTTAATAAATCATCCACATAGATCATTTTTAGAAGAAACTCACATTCTCCATACTGACAATCTTTTCTTGTAAGGCATACAACTCTTCTTATTTCTCCTTAATAACAGTTTCTCCTTTAGCAACATCCTGGATAGGGGAGGAACAAGTCACCATTGACATAGTGAGTGTAAGTTCATAATTCTTACCATTGCTTAAAATAAATTGGTATATGACTCTTACCACCCTTTAAAAGAAATGTATTTTAGCTTCAATTTCAAGACTTGCATGTTTCATGTTTTCACTTTTCAATCAAACCTACTCGTTTATATGGTTATGAATTTTGGGGAACATACCATATGGGAGTATAATGAAATAGGATAGAGATATCTTATGTCAAAAAGTTATCCAAACATATTCATGACAAGAAATAAACATCTAACCTTATCATTATTGCAAAAATTAGCATAAAACCACTAATTACATCAATGACCTTTCATATCCATGATTATGATACACCGGATCAGATGGATGGGAAACTGACAAAATTGTCTTCTTAGATATCCATATTTTATCCTGAACTTATTTGTGGATCTAGAAAAAAACAAGGTCGATTCATGTTGGTCTACAAGAGCCTCTTCATTACTTCAACTAATTAAACTTGATATTTACAAACCACCCCTATGAAAAATTTTACTGGATGTTCCTTATCTTCCTTATTGAAACATAAGCAAAATAATTTATGTAAGAATATTTCTGCTAGAAATTGTATCTAGCCCATAGGTCTCTCGTTTTATTTCACAATAGGACATATGATACATGAAATTGACCACTATTCTAAACCATACTTAAGTGGATTTCTAATTGATACTGGTGGACTATCAACCTGAAGGGTGGGCAAGAAAATATGCCATAATTAGTTCATTTCAATGACCCATATTGTATATTTCATCCTCTCCCTTTCCATTCTAGTTCTCAAGGTTGTTGGTATCTAGTTTTAGCAAGTTCTTCTCCATCCTCTAATCCAACTCACGCTTGAAGTTATTCGTATCTTTCGATGAATTCCACCTCCAGAGCTTAGTAGTTTAAGGGATCCTAGGCATGCAATGATTTTAATTCTATTTCTCCTCACTCCAAACATTATGTTTGTCCTAAACACTACCACTAAAATTTCTACATATATTGGGGTTTCTACAACTTTGTGTGATGTATGCTATTTCTTGGGGTTGAATCATCACCCCTCCATATTCTTAGAGTCTCTTGCTCTCATCACAACTCTCTTCTCCTTTTAGTCTATTACTAGGCCAAAGAAAACAACTTCTATCAAAGGTATAAAGACACGTGTATTAATCATAATAGTAAACATTTTCCAGGATACATGAATTAGTATGTGTCATGTTATGAGGATGATGTGCTCTCAAAGTTCGTCTATGTTTTCAAACTTTTCCATAGTCCCAAAGGGAATATGACTTAGAAATTGAACACATGTTGAGATTATTAGCAGCAGTAATGGGACCCCAAAAGACATAGTCTAGAAGCTTTGAGCTCATCATTGTGACTAGAAAATATAGAAAAGGCTAAAATATGACCAAGCTACTCATCCTTGGGATAGCACTGAAATAGCATCCAGATATTATCCTTGGGATAGAACTAATATAGCAATGAGATATTATCCTTGGGATAACACTAATATTGTAGAAACACCGTGACTTGGATAGAACTGAGATCTATGAGCATCATGGCACCAAGACTATAGAATCATCATGACTTAGATAGTAACCAAAATGTGATATAAATGAATTGTGGTGGCACGGAATTACATCGAGATCCTTAAACTGTGATATAGTACCAAGACAATGAGGGAATGTCAGTGTGGCATCACCAAAACTTTTCCTAAGTTATCTGCTCTATTTTGAATTGGAATGTCTACAATTACACTAAGATTATGTGTATCCTTATCCGAGCCTCTTCCAAAAATGATATCCGAACTGTTGACTGTAACTGTCCATCCGAATTTCAGACTGTGATATTATCAAATATTTCAGACTGTGATATTATCAAATATCTAATTGGTAAATTTGTAACTCACTACATTCAAGGATCTCTACATCGGAAATAACGGTGCTCTCCCCATGGTAATTAAAATGGTGTGATGATCTAAAATGTTAAACTTTTTGTACATTATATTTTCTCCATGACCAGACCAAATTATTCCTTGATGCAAAATTAAGGTCAAAAACATATTGGTTGCATGAGTGGAAGTCCTCTATCTCACATTTTAGGTTATTTAGATCAAGTGCATGGACCCATTTGTATCATGAAATACATGATATATAACCTGTCCATTAGACTCCTCATAGGACTTTGGTTTGCTACTATAATCTTTATGACCCTCCCTCTCACCAAGTGGCTAAGCATCATGGTACTATCTTTGATGAGCATTTTCATGGTGACTACTAGGATATCTTTTATAGCTCCTCTCTGGTGATGACTCTCAACATTTATCCATGGAACATGCCTCTTCTTCTATTGTTGGGTTGCTTGTTGATGAATTACAACTAGTTTTAGTGAACCTTTCCACATCTCCATCTTGTGTTGGTCCACCTATACAAATGTCAAAATCCTCATTTCATCCTTTGTAGTTATTGAGTAGTTTATGGAGAGTCAAGACTAAATGGATTACTTCAGCATCTAGTACATCCTGTCCTTTGGATGTTTATTCCATCCTTCCCTTACCAAATGAGGTCATCATTCTTGGTACTTCATCTTGAAGTGTACCACCTAGAAATGCTTCTCCTTCCAAAATCTAGTGATGCCCAACTTTGAGATAATATTGTTCATGTGGATGTACAAAAATTTGATGATGATGGTAACAAACCCTTTACTACACCAACACATGCTTAAAGAGCTTCAACAACCGATAGGCTTCACAGTAAAAAGCCATGTTTCTAGTTTCAATAGTGCTCCCAAAGTAACAAAATCAAGTAATATAACACTAGATGTGCATCGTTCATACTTCCAACTGAGATATTATTAGAATATCCATGGAATATTATATCCCATTCATATAGTCTCAGAATGTATATCTTGCTTCAGATAGATTATGGTATGTCACATAAGCTTCATTTTCTAATTCTAGAAATAAGACTTTTTCTTTTTTTTGTTCCAATTGTGAGATATTAGAATTCAAATTTGTTTCTTGAGGGGTTCTGAAAATGAGTCGGACCGGCTCCGAATCAACCAAGACAACTGAGCCAAACTCCCAGTCGGACTGAATCGGTAGAATTTTGTGACCAAACTGGCCAATTCGTTCACTGACTCGGCCGGTTTAGTGACCGAACATAGGATGTTTGGTATTTTGTCCAAACTGAAACTCGTGTTGTTCTATAAAGACATGATGAGAGAACCATATCCTTTCTTATTACTAAACATTGCACTCTACTTGATACATTATGCCAATACTTATCCCATATTGGTCGTTAAAGAGTCATACTAGTTCTTATGTTTCAGTAGGGGTAGTTTATTCCTGGTGTTCTAGGATTTGACCAGCTGGTTTGACTGGTGGGCATGTTGACCGGTCGGTTTGACTGGTTACCTATACTATCAGTAACCTAGTGAATTGACTATGGCTCAATGTTAAATTACTAAAAATTAAATATTATTTTTATCATTCACTAGATACATAAAGAAACCTCTCAAATGTCTATAAATTCACTAGATAGCATGTTATTATGTGGCAATGATACCAACAAAGAAAGGGTAAGAGGTTATCATGGTTTAATGTAGACTCTCTGACCCAGAGACTACACGATCTCCTTGAGGCTGAGTCTGCAATATGTCAATATCCTCTGTAGCCTGAAAAGTAGAAACCAAAGTTAATAGTCAAGTTTGCGAAAAGAAATATAATAATCACTATAAATATGCTTAATGAAAAGTATCGATACTTGTGTCACGACTGGAACCTGAGAAGGAATAATCTCTTCAGGTAGCTCTTCATGTGTATCGCTAACCTGAAAATTCCATAATGTTAAGACTGATACCATATAAATTTATGTGACATAAATTCAATTTCAATTTGACATAAAAAAATATAGATAGATAGTAATGAGTAATGGCTATGGCACATGTACATGATCATTTCCACGATCAACAGAATGAGCATGAGGGGAAAGGGAATGTTGTTCTAGGAATGTTGTAAACTGCATAAGTTAAATAAATATATTGGCGTCAGTTTTCTGAGACTAAATGTATATACACCAAAATAACATGTTAGATCAAAACCTGTTTCTACATACATCGCCCATGGTGTGCATTTGTATTGTCTTGGATCAATCGTAGAGGTCTTTACATGACTATACATACTCAATAAGCTCATCTCACTCCATCTCCCTTAACACGTCATCTGGGATACTCAAAAATGAATGCCCTCATGCACTAGATGAAGGTTGACTCGTCCCTAAGCTGACTTCCACCACTCCTAAAGAAGCTGCAATATGTTCTTGTATCTTATCCCTCATTTGTGATGCAGCAATGGATATAAGGGCTAACTCCTCTGGAAGTGTAGCTACCCTAGGTGGTCGAGGTGCTAAAAGAGGTGTTGGAGGCCTAAACCCAACATCTCGCATAGCACCAAGTCATTCATATGTACGACCTTTTCCAGCTTCATAGAATTTGGACCCAGTATCTGTATAGTTAGGGTCCATGTGCTCTCGAAATTGAGCAAACAACATCCTAAAAGACTATTGCAGCACCTCATCATTATTTGGGAACTTCCCGTATGCATATAGGAACTTCTTGTAAATATGGGGTGCAATATTAGGATCATTGAATCTTGCAATCTTCAGACGTTTTTTGTCTTCGGGCCACAAGTCAAATAGTGACAAGGCCATTTCTTTAGTGACCTTAATTTTGACTTCATTGTAGGAGTGGATACCAATCACTGATGCTCTCCTCCTATGCATCATGTTAAAAAAAACTTGGGTTGATGGTCCAACCCCATGATAAGTCTCTATGAAACTCTCCAAACTGTGAAAAACAATTTGGAGACAATTTCAATTAGCGGCAGAGAGATTGCACCTTTTAAATTCATTAAACAACCTCATGGAATGCTCCCTCATCCCATTAACAGTAAGTAGGGAGATGCTATCTTCCCAAGGCATCTACTCAGGAATATCACCGGGATGGGTGTAAAGGGGATCATAGCTCAGATTTTGAGCAAAATCATGAACCCTACGACCTCTACCACTAGGAGGGTGACCACCCCCACCTGTAACATGTTAAATTATTACACATATTAAAAATTAAATAATTTATAAGGAAAATTTGTATTTAAGAAAATTATTTGGTAATTTGAAAATACTTGCTGGAAAACTATCTTTTCCTCTTCACTCATATTAGAGTTCCCTTCTGAGGAATGAATGTGTCTATCACCCATTGTAAAAAACATTAAATTTTTATAATTTGGGTACATGAGTACCACAATAAGTTTGAAATTAAACATACATAAAACAATAAATTTTCATTTATATTTTACCTGGAGAAGTATCCAATTGTGGGATGAATCCCACAGGTTGAGACATTGTTCTCCTTTTCCCCTCACCAGCAATAGGGCCAACCCCAACTCCAAAATTTGCACCTATGGAACATAATGTTTTCACATTAAACACCTGTCATTTAAAAAAAAAAATCACCGATTCAACATTGAATATAACGTAAAATTGAACATTTTAACCAGCAATTGATCTAATGTGTACCTATGCCATGTATAAGATAATCCTCAGAATGGGCTCTATGAAATTGGGGGCGAATGCGAACATGTCCTTGGGGCACCTCTTGTTCGATTTTCTGACTGGGTGAATGATTTGGATGAGTGCGTCCACCTATGCAGGACAAAAAAAATTCACATTAATAACTTTTGCACAATGAACAATAAATATAACCTACTTGAAAACATGACATAACTAAACAACCAATGTACCTGATAATCCTCCTCTCATGGAGGCGTCTCTATAGGGCTCGCCTGATGCCATGGAGGGATCTCTATAGGGCTCGCCTGATGCTATGGAGAGGTATCTATAGGGCTTGCCTGCCCCTCATAAACAAATTAGAAAAAAATTATCAATCGACAATTGAATGTCGTCAACCAATGGATAACAAGTACTATATAGGTACTATGTGTGAACGCATAGGCATGTTGAAAAGTATAACTAGGTCGGTCTTCATGTTGACTATGTAATTATATTATTATGTAATGAAGAAGTCAAAGTAATATTATCTAAACACTAGGAACCAAACTTTCCTAGGACTAGTACAGAAGAGTGCAAAAAAGAAGGCTTTATCATCATTACAACCTAGATCTAATTCTTACCCTTGAAGAAGATCATTCAAAGCAAAAATTTTGAGTGAAATCTATTCCAATTACCAACCTTGTTGAGAGGAAAAATAAGGCTTTTATCATCATTACAACCAATATGTAATCATTACCCTTGAAGAAGATCATTCAAAAAGAAAATGTTGAGTGAACTTTATTCCAATTACCAACCTGGTTGAGAGGCCTCAAGCATCCTACAATATCTTAACTATGGCATTATTTTGAAACAAAGGTTTTATTTTGAGAAGTGATATCAAGGATATATATATATATATATATATATATATTACAAGCAAAGAAATATTTAAATTTTATAGAAGGAATCATCCCAACTATTTCTTAGGATTTCTCATCTACCTTGTGGCCAATTGAGCCCAACAGAGAATATATACAACTAAATAATTGTCAATCCATAAAAATGTAAAGGCTTGAGAATGGTTTCCTTACTATTTGTTACATGCATATATCCTCTTCAAGGTTTTTAACACTCATTAGGAGAAAATAAATTCTTGTGATTTCAAGGTGACTCTATCATGGCTATGGATGCTCACTAGTAGTGGGGAAACAGGAGAAAATCATATTTAACTCTTGATATTTAACTCTCATGAAGGATATATAACCTAGCAGAATCAGATTCTAAAGTGGAGAGGTAATCCTTTTTTATAATCTATGCCCTTTAGCTCCTTCCTTAAGTTTCAACCAAGATCAGTAAAGGGGAGTTCATGTAGTTCAAAATTCCACGGTTCTAAGTAGTGGTACCCTTGTGGTAGAGAGAATATACCATGAAGGAACACTAATCACAATTGATTTGGTAGATATTCATGGGAAACACTAATATATGTATAGGTCCTACCATTGCATCTCTAATTGTTGTATTAGCCACTACAATCCCCTTTTATTCCACCTAGTATCTTGTTTCCATAGGGTGCCACCTAAAAAAAAGTATCTAAATTCACCCTACAAAACTTAATTGACCTTTCTCAAGATGATACCAAGTTTCTATGTCCCTTGAGACCCCTTAAGGTATATTCTAAGCACGATGTATCATTTTTCATCAACCTAGAGATATAAGGAGCATTGTTTCTCAATCTAGAAACACACATGAGTATTGTTACTCAAGGCAGTGGCATAAAGGAGCATTTTTTGTTAATACATTGATACAAAAGGAATAATTTCTCAAGCCAATTACACAAGGAAGGATTTCCTGCTCTAAGAAAGGTCTTCTTATGCTTCCAAACAATATTGTTAAAGAATATTTTTTTGGGGGTTATAGTCTCCTCTAGGACCTTAAAAATTGATGTATTTTAAGTGCGAGTTGGATTGTGTGCTTAACACGATTTTGTTAGTGAGCTTACTACTTTACACTATTCTATTAGTGAGCTTAGCAAGTAATGAGAAGAAATACTGAGCTTCTTTGAATATGATACGTATGAGGTTGATTTAAGGTCCTTATCCTATGTAAGCGTCATCTCTCTACTATGTACATTAAGCTAGATAGTACTCTTATTCCCATTAGTGTGATTAGTATGTTCATAGTGATGTGTTTTCTCACTATGATATTGGAATTAAGCTCTACCTATTGCATAATATTTATTGCTCACATGATCATGTTGTATTTAGGTTAGAGTCAAAAAGGGCTCAACGAGTAAGCACATACATGGGCAATGACTATTATTACACTTGTTTCATCTCATTTATTACTACTAATCTGATGCAGAGTACTAACAGTATGAACACAATGAATTATAGAAATATTTTCCATATAATCTTGTAGAGGTGACATGATAGTAATGGTTATAAACTAGTGATATATGATGATGATGGAATAATCTATGATGATTCACTTCCATAAGTATAGAGATATTAACATAAACGTAAACGAGCTTTGTTCATATAGTGGTAGTGTTATTACTATACATAAGATATACGAGGTGGTATGACTTATTACCATTGATTAAGCTATTGAGCTAATCATCTTAGCTAAGGTAAAAAAGCACTAGTATGAGCTTATCTAATACATAGAGCTAATGTTTTTTGAGAATGAATGGAAACGTGTCCCAGCTTAGTTCTAAGGAAAGAAAGTTGTACAACTAGAACATATTGGTTCTTATTTTGGTTTGGATTTTTATGCCTTGAATGTTTTGATGGAATCACCACTTCAAGATATTTATTCTATCATCATTGAACTTGAAATTCCATGGATATGCCACTAGTATGTTAACCCTTCTTCACGGGAGTGTCAGGTTTGCATGTTGAATCTTCTACTTATGTAAAAGTGTTGATAATTAATGTCGAATCATATAAAAATTGAGCATATCTCATGGGTTTCGAGATAGTCATCACATGAATTTGAGTTTCTTCCTTCACACACATTATAATACTACCATTATAAGACACTTTGAGAGAAGGTAAAGATCTTTTCCCAAGAGTTAAATTCACTATAGTCACAAAGAAACCAAACCCATTCCATCATGAAGATATTATAGGTGTGCCAAGATTTTTATTGAGAGACCAAACAAGTTTGTCACCTCTATGTGACAAAATATATGTTTGGTTTCACATAGCAATACAGAATTCAAGAAAGAATCTGATGCACTAGACATGGACAGTTAAACACCTAAGAATGTGACTGTCAAATATGAAATTTACAGTGCTTCTCCTTCAAATGTAGATGGTGAGTACCTTGTGAAGGAGTTAAAATTCAAAGAGACAACTGACTCTATGATTTTCCAAGTGGAAGAGAGAGCACTAGAAGAATCTCCTTCATCTGCTGCAAGAGACTTCATTGATTCTTGAGTTGATGCCTCCACCGTTCCAAAGAACTGAATAAGAGAGCTTATGCCTAGTCCAACTATAGGTTTTTCAATTCTAGTAGCTACTCCAGTAGCTACTATTTATTTTGTTTCTGCCTCTAGGAGAAATTCTAAAATATCTAGTGCAGTTGGAGGGAAATCAGTTAAAGCAATGAAAGAACTAGGAGAAATTTACTACTCCCCACACTCTAGGGTGAAATTTATGTCATCCCCTCAAAATAGGATAGAGAAGCAAGTAAATTCCAGGCTTTCTCCACCCCGTGTAGAATTACTTGCTGAGTATTTTCCAAGAGAGATGAGCAACTCAGATAGAAGTATCATCAGTAGAGCGAGTGTATATGACAATATTGTTCGAAAATATGAAAGGAGGTTAAGAAGAGGAAACAACATTCCCTCCCATCTCACTAACACTTTATCCTCCCAAAAAATGTTATCCCCCCTGCATTTTTGGCGACATAATCTGAAAACCTTCTAAAAATTCCTTGGGATGCCTTATGTACGTTGGCTTGGCAGTCGACTTCATTCAATGATCTAATTTTGCACCAGTGCTATATTATGGTAAGATGTTTTTAATTTGGCTTGATAAATATTGAATGAAATTTATGTATAACATATATTTGACAAAAGGTAAATCTTAAATGTTTTTAAGTTTTTGTTTGTTTATTAGAATGGGTGGCAATTTTTTTTTTTGGGTAAAATTGAGGTGGTCTTCCACTTGATTTACCAATCCTCTTGCAATGGGAATGTATAAGGATTTTCCAATGTATTTCTTTACAAAACGTGTATCATTTATCCTTCTCATTCCAATTATATTCATACAATAAAACTAAAGTAAAGGTGGGTGCGAAATATAAAAACTTACTAATTTGTATGCATGCCTTGCTCACCAAGATGAATTTAAAGAACAAGAAGTGCCCAAAACAAATTTATCTACTCTCATCAAAAAATTTAATGACCAATGAATGAATGAATGAAAATCACATTCCTTCTACAGGCATTTCCATTTGGGATTATTTCCTTTAGTGCTCGGATGGCCAATCACATCACTTGTTGGATGATGTTAATCCTAGCATCCAAACTAGTAGTGGAGGATCCTTTCATTTTTCAAATCAACCTTCTACCTCCCCAAATTCTCTTCCTTCATCTTGACATGAAATTTGTCCTATAGCTACAAACTCCCTAAATTATCCTCTATCATCCCAACATGATATCAATTTTGAAGCCACCACAATCTCCTTGGATTGCATCCTTTATGAATCCCTCCCATCTCACAAACACTCTATCCTCCCAAAAAATGTTATTCCCCCTCCATTGTTGGTGAAATAATCTGAAAACCTTCTAAAAATTCCTTGGGATGCCTTAGGTATCTTGGCTTGGGAGTCAGCTTCATTCAATGATCCAATTTTGCACCAGTGCTATATTATGGTAAGATGTTTTGAATTTGGCTTGATAACTATTGAATGACATTTACGTATAACATATATTTGACAAAAGGTAAATCTTAAATGTTTTCAAGTTTTTCTTTGTTTATTAGAATGGGTGGCAATTTTTTTCTTTTGGGTAAAATTGAGGTGGTCTTCCACTTGATTTACCACTCCTCTTGCAATGAGAATGTACAAGGATGTGCCATTGGATTTCTTTTCAAAACATGTATCATTTATCCTTCTCATTCCGAGTGTATTCATACAATAAAACTAAAGTAAAGGTGGGTGCGAAATATAAGAACTTACTAATTTTTATGCATGCCTTGCTCACCAAGATGAATTTCCAGAACAAGAAGTGCCCAAAACAAATTTATCTCCTCTCATCAAAAAATTTAGTGACCAATCAATGAATGAATGAAAATCACATTCCTTCTACAGGAATTTCCATTTGGGATTATTTCTCGTAGTGTTCCGATGACCTATCACATCACTTGTTGGATGATGTGAATCCTGACATACAAACTAGTAGTGGAGGATCCTTTCATTTGTCAAATCAAGCTTCTACCTCCCAAAATGCTCTCCTTCATCTTGACATGACATTTTTCCTATAGGTACCAACTCCCTAAAGGATCCTCTATCATCCCAACATGATTTCAGTTTTGAAGCCATAACAATCTCCTCGGATTACATCCTTTATGACTCCCTCCCATCTCAAAAACACTCTATCTTCCCGAAAAATGTTATTCCCCCTCCATTGTTGGCGACATAATTTGGGTTTGTCACTATAACACGAAATCCACATTCCCTCACATCAGATTTATTTTTGGTGTAGCCATCATCTGAACTACTAGAATGGTTTATTGGCAGTTTCCTTTAGTCATAACTACTAAATGGATAACTCAAAAAATAAAAAATGAACCCTCTAGTGCAGTAGTATTCTGAACCACCTACCTTGGGACTAGAAGAAGGGCAAAGGAAATATCTTAAGAGAAAAATGGAGGATCCCAATATTATCCTACGAGATATTAGACTTAATGACATACAACATATGGATGACTCCACCATTGTAGGTCAATATTCCAACATAAGCTTTTTGATTGATTATCTAAAGAAGTGGATGACAAAAAAGTTTCTTTTAGTGCTAGGATACTCTCTACGTTTCCTCATTATTTCCATAAGATTTTATGCCTAGCTCACTTATTCAAGGGCTAACATGAGAAAAATAGTGCATAAGTAATGGTTTTGGGGTAGTTAAGCCTTATACTTTGAGAGTTGGAGAATCAATTGGACAACCATTCTGAGAAGTTATAGGTCATCCCCATCTCGATGTCTATGATAGGACTTCCTATTCATCTCTATTTTATAAAAAAAATAAAAATATAGGAAATAGTTTGGGGATTTTCTATAATGTGAAATTCTTAGTTCTATTGAGCAGATATATGGCCATGGCCAAAACCCTGGTGGATATAAACCTGGCGTAGGGCAATAGAGACTTCAACACCATAAAATGAGAAAACGTAGCCTATTACCAACCACTGAGACTATGAATTTTTTCCATTTGATAGTACGAAATGTAGGGTATATGGACATTGGGTTGTTAAATCACCACAATTTATCTTCCACTTTCCTTTACTATTATGATTACTTGTTTCAACGGACTACATCTTCTGATTGGTCAAACTTGATTCTGGCTGCGAAAGAAAATGTTTTTGATAATCTAATTTAAAAGACTCCCTATTATAGCTAGTGGAAATCAAACCCTCTATCTTAAAAGACAAGGATTTTTTTCATAAACATCATTGCAGTGTTTTAAAGCTTGAGAATGATTGCCAGCTTTGTATTTGTGATGAGAAAGAGCTAATAAAATATCTTAGTAATCCTTTTAGATTCACATGTCACCATAATTTCTGTTCCTTTTAAAATATTTGGTAGCAAAGACAATATGGAGGTTTATACAAGGTGAGGTTCTATGGGCCAATATGACAAAAGGAAAAATTATTGGAGAAGAACCAATGGACAGGATTTCTAAAGAAGCTTACCTGGTTGGTTAGATGATAATGTGGCTCGGTGGTGATAGCTCTAGTCCAAACGACAATGAAAATGACAACCTGAAAAGAAAATGTAAACAACAGTGCACAATGCCAAGCAAATTAAGAAATTTAGGGTTTTATTATAAGAATAAAACTCTTGGATGAGAGTTAAAAAAATCTTCTCCGAGAGTTGTTTTTAACTCTCGTACGAGAGTCTTCTCAAGAGTTTATTTCAACACAACTCTCGGACGAGAAAATACCTAACTCTCGTCCGAGAGAATTTTAACCCAGGTTAAACCCAATCAAACTCTCGGCCAAAATATTAAAAATCTCTCGGACGAGAGTTTTAGAAACTCTCGGTCGAGAAATAGAGTTGACTATTTTATGGGACAAGAAATTAAAAATTTCGCCCAAATTCTAGCCCTCCGCCAAAAAGTGTTTCCCAACTTCGAGATTTCACCCATATAAGTTGACTAATCATGGTCAATGGAGTTCTCTCCTGCATTATTTTATCCTTTTTCGGGCTTAAGAGACTAAATTTATGAAAAATTACACCCACAGATTTTCCTTAAGTTTTTCTTCTGACTCTATAAAATTGAAAAACACTGAGTTTCTCCTATACTGGACTCATTAAAATTTAACAGAAAAGGACCTATCGATTACAAACAGGAATGGAACACTCCTTCTTAGGGTTTGATTTTAAACTAATTTGGACTCATCCAAAGGATGAACTTATAAACAAGAAAATGTTATCCTCTTGAAGCTTGTCAAAAATAAAGAGGTACTTGCCAGAAATGGTGGGGGAAAAAGAGAGAAAACGATTCCATTTGTTACACTTTGATTTTAAAGTAGTATACCACTCTTGAACATGACAATTTTTGTCACACTTCTATTTGGGTTGGGAAAATCCTTTGCCTATCACTTAATCAAACCACATTGAAGGTATTCAGTTGGTTTCTGGGTATTAGCTTAGGGAAATTGTTACCAAACCATCTGCAATGTTGTTATGTGTTCAAGAGGATAGTAAAACAAACCATTCATCTGCAAACATTTTTCTCCATTCGCGTTGACCATCCCTGAGTCATTCCTTGGAAAAAATTTCTTCAAAACTTGATCTATGGTTTTGTGTCATGAGCTTGCCTACGACAGATCACTTTCTATCGACAACAGCTCATCATCTAGGAAGTTGATCTAGAATCCTTCAGTACCTTGGAATCTGCATGCCTTAATGGCAGGTTTCTCGCCTTCAACGATAGGTTGCATCATTGACCTTCGATCGAATGATTCCATGAAATGTTCGACTTCAGATCACTTATTCACATTTCGTGGATTTTACTGAGTACTTTGAGAGCCATTGTCATTATTGGTGGTTTCTCTCATGCTTGTTAATTGTTCACATCATTGACTGGTAGTCAAGTGGGTTCTACCATGTTTGACTTCAACACATTTAATCGCATGGATAGAATCTTACTAGTTCGAGAAGCAAAAATCAAGACCCTGGATCTATTTTCCACCATCTAGGCTGCGAGGAGTTTTATTATTAATTATGCAATAGACTATTCATTACAGATGGCTACGTCCATGGTGTGTCTACACTATTGATATTATATTAAAATCATTTCTGTATCAGAACAAATTAGTTATTTTTTTATCTGAGTATGGGAATCAATAATGATATATATGTGTGTGTGTGTGTGTCTGTGTGTGTTTGTGTTATGCATTGAATGTTTTTATAGGATTCCGATTGGGGTGTCCACAAGCTAATCCTCGAAATGATAAAGCACTTTAGTCTTCGAATTATCTCATACTTTGCGCTTTAGGGGGAAATCTGTTACATTGAAATTTGTCACCATGATGTTTTAGTGTCTATATGAGTTCATAATTACTTATATATTACTCCCTTATAAGTATAAAATATCAAATTTCCTAAAATCAAGCCTTGAAATTGAGAGAAAAGCTCATAAAAGTCTTAAAAACACTTTCGCTTAACATTACCTGCGATACTGCACCTTTTGTGAAGGAAAACTATGGTACCCACCACAAATTTTGTGTATTAAAGGTGTGGACCCCTGTAAAAGGTAAAATGAAGGCGGAAAGTAACATTTAGAAGCCCAGTAGTCAAATCTGGAAGCTTCTGGAAGCAATTATCTGGTCGAAGGTTCACTCCTATCATGTATGTTCATTCCTCTATTATGGGAGCCTACCCCTTGATTTATGGATCCCAATCCCTTCAAAAGATGATTCTATCCCCTCTTATGTGGAGCTACCACCTCTTCTCTTTTCCTATAAATTGAAGCCGTAGTGCAGCCTCAAGGGGGACTTTTGGGAATTAGAGTTAGTTAGTTAGGCTTGGAGAATTTTTGAGGAGAAATGTTGTAGAGACTCGTACTCTCTTAACTGATCATTATGTGGGAATGATTACACACCCATATGCATTTTAGCTGAGAGAGTAAAAGGCTTGTCAGAGTAAAGGAAACACCTCTTCTGGACCCTAGGAAGGCCTGTACGACATGAGGATAGAAACGGTTGTAAGGCTCTTCTTTATTAAAGATAATACAAATGAATACCGTTTTCTCATTAAGTTGTTTGTGTATTTACTTGAATGACTTATTTCTTAAATTCCTTGATCATTAAGATAGATTTGTGATTTGTGAATTAGTATATGTCTCAGGTTCTTTTGATTCTTTTCCACATCTTTGCTTGCACATCTTTCGAGGTGACTTCTTGGAGTGACGAAAATAAGAATTCAACTAGCATTGGATCACAAGTAGGTCCTTTCTTCATCATAGAAAATTCTAAATTACATATAATCTAGAGAAAGAAATTTTCATCTGTTCTGTTTGTTGCTAGCTATCCATAGGACACTTGGGAGGTTTGTCTTGTCCACAAGAATGACTTATCCATCCAACATGGACCCTAACAAAATTAAAGCCATTAAGGATTGGAAAGTCCCCACAACCATAAATGAGTTGCGAGGATTTCTTGGGTTGACAGGGTATTATCGCAAGTTTGTTAAGAATTATGGGAGAATATGAGCACCTCTAACAACATTATTGAATACAGATATGTTTTCATGTACTGCTGAAGAAACTAAGGCCTTTGAACATCTTAAAGAGGAAATGTGCCTATCACTGGTCTTAGCTACATTGAACTTCTCAATAACCTTTATTATGGAACGTGATGCCTTAGGAAATGGAATTGATGTTGTTTTAATGAAAGAAGTAAGAACCATTGCTTTTAAAAATTTTCCAATCAAACAAAAGAATTTACAGAAATCTATTTATGAGAAGGAAATGTTGGAAATATTACATGAACTAAAGAAATGGTGACCTTACCTAATGGGAAGACACTTCAATGTAAAAAATGATCATGATAGTCTTAAATACTTCTTGGAACAAAGACTATCTTCAAAAGAGCAACAAAATTTGGTCACAGAGATGTTGGGTTATGACTTTGAAATCATCTACAAAAAAGGGAAGCTAAATGCTGTTGTAGATGCACTCTCAAGAAATGACGAAGAGGTGGAAGCATTGCTTTGTGGCATTTTTATTATCCAAAAAAATTGGATAATCAAAGCAAGGGATGAATGGAATAATGACGAAGAAGTGTCAACACTCCTTCAAAATTTTCAGCAATATTCTAGTACATCTGATACATTTAGTTGGAAAAATGATTCCTTATGGTACAAATATCGCTTATATCTTCTTAAGAATTCTGAGCTAAAAAAAAATATTCTTTTGGAATTGAACACCACTCCCTTAGGAGGACAATCATGATTAAAAAAAATTAACCTAGGGTGAAGAAATAATTTTTTTTGGATGGCCTTAAATTCGATATTCAAAAAATTTTGGCAGAATGTTTTGTTTTCTAGAGAAATAAAGTGGAGATGATTAAGACCCCGAGTCTTCTACAACCTTTATCGATTCCAAGTCAACATTGGGAGGAGGTTTCAATTACTTTTATCACAATTTTACCTAAGTCAGAAGGAAGAGTGTAATCATGGTGGTAGTTGATAGACTTAATCAGTATGCACATTTTTTTCCATTATCTCATCTGTTTAAAGCGAGTAAAATTGCTACCGAATTTATGGAAACAATTCAAAATATACATGGAAACCCAAAGATTATTGTAAGCAGTCGAGGTCCCATTTTTACTGGAAATTTTTGGACTGAATTATTTTCTTTTTTGGGTACTGAACTAGCTCATAGCTCATCTTATCATCCTCAATTAGATGGGAAAACTAATATAGTGAATAAAATTTTGGAAGGATATCTTCGTTGTTTTGTATCTTATAAACAAACAAAATGGTTCAAGTGGTCACCTCTCGTTGAATGGTGGTATAACACTTCCTTCCATACTGCAACAAAAATAACCACATTTATGGTAGTTTATGGATATCATCCACTGTCCATCACATCATCTATAAGATAAAATTCTAAGGTTCAAGCAGTGGAATATCACATCGAGCATCAACAACAAGTTCTGCAACTCTTAAAGGATAGCCTGAATTTGGCACAAAATTGAATGAAACAATAGGCATATCAACATCGCAGTGAAAGAATTTTTGATGTAGGAGACCGGTATTTTTACGGCTATAATGATACAAAAAAATTTCCCTCAAGCAAGTTAAGAAGGATAAAAAATTATCTCCAAAGTACTATGGTCCTTACAAGGTGTTGCAAAATATTGGTACTATGGCATACAAATTGCATCTTCCTGCTTCGTCTCGAGTGCACACATTTTTCAATTTTTCATGCTTAAATAAGGTTATAGGTGACAAACTTCCACTTCTAACAATATTTCTAGAAATTGATGAGGAAGGAAAAATCATATTGTAACCTGAAGCAGTCACAGAAACTAGAACTCAAAAACTACAAAATTGATCAATTTATGAGTATCTCATCAAGTGGAAGAACTTACCCATTAAATATTCCACATGAGAGGATGAAAATTGTATAGAAAAGCATCTAGAGCTACTCAAGCATTGAGGACAACTCTTTTTTGAAGGAAATGGGCATGTTAAATCCCTCTACTACTAGTTTAGTCCCTTATTGTTGTTAATGTAGCCCCCTTATTGTTATTTTTGTACCTCGATAGCCCCCATATTGTTATTATTGTGCCCCATAAATAGCCACTATTATTATTGTTGTTCCCTTACATTATTATTGTTAGGTCGGCTAAGATTATATTGTGACCCCATGGACTCCTATATATAGAAAGGAGGTTTCTTCATTTCTATCATCAAAGAATTTTCCATTTATGTAATATAAAGGATGTTTCCCTCTCGATGTGGTTGATTTCTAAGGAATTGATCTCTCTTTTCTTCTATTTTTGGAGCTAGTTTCATAAGAAGTCATAAGGAGGAGGAAGAAGAATAAAATGTGCCATATTTTCAAGAAGAAAGAAAGAAAGAAGCAGCAAGAAGGACAAATTGGAACTGCCACATCATCATGTATTCCATCTCTTCAGTGTCATGTCATGTCCTGTCACAAGTCATCATATGCCACATATTATTGTGTATTATGTAATTAACTATTCAAAATGTATTATAAAGTGTAATTCTAAAGGGTGCATTCAGAATATGAAGAGTCATGTAAAGTAGAAAAGTCATAAGAAGTCAAACAGTCATGAGGGTAGTCAAAAAGTCAAAAGGAATATGAATAATCACTTCTTAGTTATATATACACCCCCATTGTATGAGAAAAGATTTTTTCACCTTCGATCCTCCTGGAAGGCATTAGAGAGATAAGCTAGTTCTTTTGGTGACCATGAAGTGTCTCCATTGCTCCATTATTGGAGCTAGTGATGTTCATTTTATGCATGTGTCTTGGAAATTTTACTTAATAACATAAGCCTTCAAGGCCAAAATACTCTTCATACGTGGGTTTTGAATGTTTGCTAGACTATTCTGGATATGTTTGTATTTAATGTATTCTTCATACGTGGGTTTTGAATGTTTGTTAGACTATTCCGCATATGTTTGTATTTAATGTTTTCTTTCATACGCGCTAAATTAGTTGAACTATTTTAGTTATTTTAGTACTTATATTGATTTATAATTTGTCGTAATGTTTTTTATGGTTGTCCCATCCTTGTGGGCTATTCCGCAGGATACTAGATATATATTTCTCATTGACTTGCTTTAGTGACCATCGCATATATTGTGGAATATTTTGTTGGATGTTATATATATCCTTCTTTTGGTGTGTATCTACTTGGGTGGTATTATTAACTCTCTCGCATAGGCTCACTTTACTCTTTCCTTTTGTAGTAGAAAAAATTTGACCCACTTGCAACCAAACACTCACCAGGAATACTTGCTTTTTGAAGGCACATACATGTTCCTCTCTCTTTCTAATATTTATATCCAAGGAAAATCTATAAGAATACATGGAAACTAGGCCAATAATCTAGATGGGGGTCCTATTCCAAATGATGTAAGGTGTAATTGGGACTTCACATTGGGGAGACCCCTTCGTTGATGGATTTATAGCACGATAAAAAATGGCGCTTGAAGGAGGGACAAAAAATAGGTTTTTCTCATTGAGTGTTCTTTGAATCTATTATTCAAAATGGCTCTTCCCAAAATCATAATCTTAGGATGTTTTTCTAAAGAGCTTAATCTCACCATCCCTGCGGTAGTTATTCATAACTTGTCCCAATTTAAGTTTAATGGTGAGGGTAAACTAACTCTTCGTGAGCATTTGTTTCATGTTGTCTTCTTTTCCTTTTCTAACATCGCATTGCATGGATTTCATGTTATATTACTCAACCTCACATTTGAGGGATGTGTTAATCGATGGTGTTATACATTACCCATTGCTTCTATTTATTAATTCAACCAGATTTCAAATGAGATTCGTAAACCATTTGACATGTATGATTACCAGAATGATCTTAAAATAATTAATCAACTAAAAATGAAGCGTAATCAATCAATTGAGGATTTTTCTGATCGATACCTTAACGTTTGCTATGAATTTTTGGGAGAAGACACGAATTGGGAATTATTTAAACAAAATTTTAAGAAGTTGGTTCACATATCTTTGCATGATGAATCTAAACCCCTTGATGTTTATACTTCCCAAAAATTTTTAAATCATGAAGCTCCTCTAATTTGATGAACATGCTACTCCTTTTAGTTGGTGTCCTACTCCTTTCTCAATTCCGATGTGGGTGCCTCATTGCAGGGATAATAAAGTTGGGAAATCCAAAAAATGAATTACTTATCCATCTCTTCATCATGTTAATTCTAATTATTCATACCTAATAAAAGAAACCCCGGAATGGGTCACGTATCCTGGGGTTCATGGTAATATTTGCATTCCTCAAGATGATATTAGAACTCTAAAAATCAATCTTGAATCTAGTTCCATTGAAAGTGTTACTTCTTCAAGGGACATATGTCATTCTCTATAATCTATATTTCATGACTCTATGTATCATGATATTCTTTATCAATCTTCTCCACCAACTGTCTCTTTATGCTCTCTTCATTTTCATGTTATTGGTTCAAATTGTGATCAGATACAAGGAAGATGCATTACACTGGTATATGAGGAGGAAAGTGAAGGGACTCTTGACATCTCTTCCCTTTATTAAATTTCCCCATTTCAAGATGATGCACTTCCATTCTTGGATGATTTTCAATTTTCTAATCTTGGAAATGAATCAAATGCAATCAATTCTCCCAAAAAATTTGTAGCCCTGGGAAAAATCATTTCAATGATGGCTACTATGTTGAGGTGTGTGATCATGAAAGCCCAGGTTTATTAATTGATCTTTCGATTTCTCATGAGTATTTTAATCTTGGATATGAATCATTAAATGAATATTCTCTTATCGATACTTCCTCTTCATCTCCTTATCCTTTGTGTTCGACGTAGACACTCCATGCTCTACAAGTTCTTAAATCGATGAGTTAAATTATCAATTGACCCAAGGTGGTGATATTATCCATGATGAAATGAAAATAATCATATCATTGAGCACTCTTCCCATTCATCACCATCTCTTCAATTGCATGAAAAAAACTCTTCAAATAAGCTCGCTCACAAAATATCCCCGATTCATTCATCTTTGAATTTGCGATCAGAAGAATCATTTGACTCAAGTAATATAGTTGTTCAAGTTGAAAAATATATTCAAATCAGTGAAAAATACAATTTCTGTCCATTGTGCAGTGGTCTTTTTCAAACTAGTGGTATTAGTTATCCTCACACCATGCATCATCACGTTCAATCTCGAGGATGTGATTTTACAATACTTGAAATTTTCAGGACTTGCCAAGTAGTCGAGGCACTTAAACTTTCATTTATTGTTATGTAATGATCTCACGACTTGGTAACACCCATGAAATATCTAAAATCTAGTTTATCTCAAAAAATCATTCTTTTTGCATGGTTTCACTCGATGTAAATCTCTTTCTGAAAGAGGGTTGGTATTTCAGATGTACTTTTTTTTAAATTTCGAGATTTGGTTTCTAATCGGATTCAATAATATTCTTCAGTTGATTCATATTCATGAAAATATCTCACATAAAACTCAGGTTTGGAATGTGTATCTCTCATAGATTCATGGAATTGTGAATATGATCATTTTTGGTTGAAGGAATAATTCCTATCAGATTCATTTCTTAGTAATCAACTCCTAGTTTTCCTTACGAATGTTGTATTAAAAATCATTTTTTCCATTGCACCTAAAATACCCTTGAGTGATAATGAATTCATGATTCATTGCACAAATCAAATTTTTGTTCACTCACTATGTCTTGATCGGTCTCCTATGTTTGTTGTGTTAGCATCCGTTTTAAATTATTTTTATTATTAATATTCTTGTACAATTTGTCACCAGTTATAGGAAAATGGTTTGTCACATTCGGCCTAAGAGGAAGTTGGTTCGATTTTTCAGAGCATTCATAGAGCTGTTCAAATTGAGTTATCTTTGTTAATTAACACTGGTAATATGATGTTTTAATCATCTCATCTAGTACTCAAATTTATATTGGGAGAAATTGTTTGAGGCCCTTTTTTTACATCAAAATTTCTTGAATGTAATATCGAAAGGATAACTTGACAAGGAAAAAAAAAATTACCCCAATCCTCTAATGGTAACCTGAGGTGTCAGGTGATGTCACAATTATCATGCTATTCACTTAATTCCATGAATTATTCCTCTGAATATAATACCTTATAGATATCATTATGCCAAAAAGAGTGAAATTTAATGTATGGTTGCAGAAATGCTAGAGGGAGGTGTAATTAAACCTCTCTAAAGTTCTTTCTTTTCTATAGAAATATTGGTACACATGAAATATGGATCATGGCATATGTGTATAGATTATAGGGATCTCAACAACCTCACTATGAAATACAAATTTCCCATTACTATCATTGATGAATTTTTGGATGAATTACATGGAGCAATTTAGCAATTTACTTCACCAAGATGGATCTTCGTTGAGGATATCATCAGATTAGAATGAATACTTAATACATTTCGAAAACAACATTTAGAACTCATGAAGGTCATTATGAATTTTTAGTCATGCCTTTTTTCCATACTAATGCATCGTCCACATTTCAATGTTTGATGAATTGAATTTTCAAACCCTTCCTTTGAAAATGTGTGTTAGTATATTTTTATGATATACCAATCTACAACAAGTCTTGGCAGGATTATGTTCAAGATGTTGATAAGGTACTCAAACTATTAGAGGAGAAAAAATTGTATGCAAAAACCCCCAAATGTTTCTTTAGGGTACATGAGGTGGAATAATTAGGTCATATTGTATCTCATGATGGTGTTAAGGTAGATCCTAAAAAAATTAAAACCATCAAGGAATGGAAAATCCCCACAACCCTAAGGAATCTTCGAGGAATTATCAGGTTGACGAGGTATTATCACAATTTTGTTAAGAATTATGGGAAAATAGTAGCACCTCTAACAACATTATTAAATAAAGATCCACATTTTTGGATTGCAAAAGAAACTAATTCCTTTGAACATATTAAAGAGGCAATGTGCCAAGATCTTGTTTTAGCTACTCCAGGCTTCATAAAAACCATTATGGTGGAATGTGATGCCTCAAAATATTCAATTCATGTTTCTTTAATGCAAGAAGGAAGACCCATTGCTTTTGAAATGCATCCAATCAAGGGAAATTATTAACAAAAGCCTAATTATGAGAAGGAAATGTTGCGAATACTACCTGCCCTAAAGCAATGGCACGCTTACGTAATGGGAAATAATTTTAAGGTAAAACAAAATTAGGATAATTTTAAATAATTTTTGGAACAAAGATTATCTTTAAAAGAGCAACAAAAATGGGTCACTAGGATTTTGGGTTTTGACTTTGAATCATCTACAAAAAAGGAAATAAAAATGTTGTTGTAAATGAACTCTCAATAAAGGATGAGAATGTGGAAGCATTTCTCTATGCCATTTATACTATCAAAAATGTGAGGATAACTGAAGAAAGGGAGGAATGGAAGAATGATAAAGAGGTGTGGAAATTCATTCATAAGTTGTAGCAAGATAATGATACATTTATTTGGAAAAATGAATCATTATGGTATAAATCTAACCTATATATATGTAAGAATGATCAGCTCAAACAAAATATTATTTTGTAATTGCACACCTCTCCTTTAGTAGGGAAATCAATATCTTAAAAAATTTACCATAGGGTCAAGAAATAGTTTTGTTGGGATGGTCTTAAATCCGATCATCATAATTTTGTGGAAAACTTTTTGGCTTTCCAACAAAATAAATTCAATGATACAAATAAGACCCCTAGTCTATTACAACCTCTAGCCATTCCATGTTAGCCTTGGGAGGAGGTATCAATGGATTTTATCACAGGTTTACCTATACATGAAGGAAAGAGTGTCATCATGGTGGTAGTTGATAGGCTTTCCAAGTATTCACATTTTTGTGCATTATCTCATCTTTTTAAATCCATCACATTTCATACAATATTTATGGAAAATATTCAAAAGATACATGGAAACACAACGATTATTGTAACTGACAGAGATCCCATTCTCACTGGAAATTTTTGGACGAAATTGTTTTCTTTTCTTCGTACTCAATTATCTCATATTTGATCTTATCATCCTAAATTTGATCGTCGAACTAAGAAAGTGAATTTTTTTTTGGAAGGACATCTTCATTGCTTTGTATCTGATAAAGCAAAAATGACCCCATTTATGGCATTTTATATTCATCATCCACCATCAATCAAATCATATTTAGGAGAAAATTATAAGATTCAAGAAGTGGAATATCACATCATGCATAAACAACACTTTCTTAGGTGATGTTACAATGATCATGCTATTCACTTAATCCAAGGAAATGTTCCTCCAAATATCAGACCTTATAGATAGCCCTATACCCAAAAGAGTGAAATTGAATGTATGGTTGAACAAATGCTAGAGGGAGGTGTAATGCAACCTATCCAAAGTTCTTTCTTCGCTATAGTAATATTGGTACACATGAAAGATGGATCATGGTGTATGTGTACAAATTATAGCGAGCTCAAAAACCTCACTATTAAATATAAATTTCCCATTCTTGTCACTGATGACTTGTTGGATGAATTACATGGAGCAATTGAATACATAAGACACTTCGAAAACAACATGTGGAACTCATGAAGGTCATTATGAATTTTTAGTCATGCATTTTGGCCTTACTAATGCACCTTCCACATTTCAATATTTGATGAATTTAATTTTCAAACCCTTCCATAGAAAATTTTTGTTAGAATTTTTTTATGATATACTAGTCTTTAACAAGTCTTGGAAGGTTTATTTTCGACATGTTGATAGGTTGCTCAAACTATTGAAGGAGAAACAATTGTATGCAAAAACCTCCAAATTTTTCTTCGGGCTACATGAGGTGGAATAACTGGGTCATATTGTATCTCATGAGGGTGTTATGGTAGATCCTAACAGAATTAAATAATCAAGGAATGGAAAATCCCCACAACCCAAAAGAATATTTGAGGTTTTCTCAGGTTGACTGGGTATTATCACAAGTTTGTTAAGAATTATGGGAAAATAGCAGCACCTTTAACAACATTATTGAAGAAATATGCATTTTTTTTTACCGTGGAAGCAACTAAGTCATTTGAAAATATTAAAGAGGAAATTTTCCAAGCTGTGGTTTTATCTACTGTTGACTTCACAAAAACCTTTATGGTGGAATGTGATGCCTCAAAAAAATGGATTTCATGTTTTTTTAATGCAAGAAGGAAGACCAATTGATTTTTAAAGTCGTCCAAGCGAGGGAAATTATTTACAAAAGCCTATTTATGGGAAGGAAATGTCGGAAATACTACATGCCCTAAAGCAATGGCACCCTTACCTAATGGAAATACATTTTAAGGTTAAAAAAAAAAATTCATGATAATTCTAAATCATTTTTGGAACAAAGATTATAGTAAAAATACCAACAAAAAGGGGTTACTAGGATGTTAGGTTTTGACTTTGAAATCATCTACGAAAAAAGAAAATAAAATTGTTATTATAGATGCACCTTCAAGAATGGATGATAATTTGGAAGAATTTCTCTATGCCACTTATATTATCCAACCTATCAGGATAACTGAAGCAAGGGAGGAATGGAAGAATGATAAAGAGGTGTGGACACTCACTCAAAATTTGTATCAATATCACAGTACATGTGATACCTTTATTTGGAAAAATGACTCATTATGGTATAAATATTGTTTATATATATGTAAGAATTCTCAACTCAAACAAAATATTCTTTTGTAATTGCACACCTCTCCTTTAGGAGGGAAATCAATATCCTTAAAAACTTACCACATGGTCAAAAAAAGAAAATAGCATTGTCTTAAATCTGATTATCATAAGTTTTTGGTATAATGTTTGGTGTGCCAAAAAAATAAATTAAATGATGCAACTAAGATCCAAATTCTATTACAACCTTTATCCATTCCAAGTTAGCCTTGAGAGGAGGTCACAATGGATTTGATCATAGGTTTACCTGAGTTTGAAGGAAAGGGTGTCATCATGGTGGTAGTTGATAGGCTTACCATGTATGCACACTTTTTGCATTATCTCATCCTTTTATAGACATCAGAGTTGCTACAACATCTATGGAAAAAATTAAAAATATACATGGAAACACAATGATTACTGTAAGTGATAGAGATCCCATTTTCACGAGATTTTTTTGGACAAAATTATTTTCTTTTCTTGGTTCTCAATTAGCTCATATTTCATGTTATCATACTCAATATGATGGGAAAAATAGGATAGTAGAAAAAATATTGGAAGAATATATTAGTTTCTTTATATATGATAAATATAAAATGACCCCATTTATGGCACTTTATTAATATCATCCACCATCTATCACATCATCTTTAAGAAAAAAATTTGAGTTTCAAGTAGTGGAAGACCACATCGAGCATAAAAAATAATTTCTCCAACTCTTAAAGGATAACTTAACTCTAGCACAAAATTTAATGAAACAATTGGAATATGAACATTATTGTTAAATAATTTTTTACTTATGAAACTAGGTATTTTTATGTCTACAACCATACAAACAAATGTATGTAAAATAAGCTAAGAAAGGTAATAAATTATCACTCAATACCTATATTCCTTACAAGGTGTCGAAAAATATTGGTATTAGTGCATATAAATTGGAGCTACATGCATCTTCCTAGGTACACATAGCTTTCCATGTTTCATGCTTAAAAAAGGTTATTGCTGACAAGCTCCCAATTTAAACAATATCGCAAAAAATTGATGAGGAAGGAAAAATAATATTGGATCTTGAAGAAATCATGGAAACAAGAACCTAACAAGTAAAAAACGGATCAATTTAAAAGTATCTCATTAAGTAGAGGAACTTATGTGTTGAATATTCCACATGGGAGGATGATAATTTCATACAGGAGCATACAAAACTACACAAGCATTTAGGACGACACTTTTTTGAAGGAGAGGGGAATATTAGTGATGTCAGGATACTGGGTTAAACAGTTCCTAGCATATAAAAATTCATGTGCTACCTTCAAAATTAAAATTCTGCATTAAAACCACGAATATTTTTAGCTCAAAAATACATATGAAGGAAAGAGAGCCACCTAAATAAAATACGGATAAAAAAACATAAAAACTCGTCGGCCAAATATTACAATGGGCAACCTCTTGGCTCTCAGCCCTTCAAACCATTTCTCTTACTCTCTCTATATTCCTCACTTCCTCACTTCCTCTCTTGTGTCACTTCTTTTTCTTCCTCACACAACCCTCCTATATATACATAAATATAAATTTATTTCATTCCATAATTTCCTCCACACAAATCTCAAATTAAAATATAATTTAGATTTATCTTTTTTTGGACTCAACTAAGTCTCATTTATGGAATTCTTCATCCCTAGATTATCTACCTAATTCACTCCACTCATATCCTTAATTATTTAAGGAATACTTAAAATAATCCTCACATTTATATTTTCTCTCCTAATTTTTTAAAAATGAGCAAATTAATTAATAAAATAATTAAAATATAGCACCCCCTAAATTACACAAAGGAATAATAAAAATATAGCTTTGATGCTCCTACATCAGACACCCAATGTAGAGAAGTTTCCATAGACTCCTGTCTATGAGGTCTGTCTCTTTTCTGTAACAATGCGACAACCACAAGTCCTGATGACTTGCTCCCTCTAGGATTCCAAACTTTGTTGTGTCGCTGGTCCTTCAAGGTGTCAAATATATTTGGTAACTCATCACCCACTCTATCGATCAGATTCCATCGGCCTTTCCAACAATTTCTTCTTCCAATTCCTCAGAGTAATTCCTCTTTGTCGAATTCTTTCATCTCCAATTGAGCTGAAATCTCAGTTTCCTACAATGGAGAAGAATCAAGAGCTATTTCTTGATTACAACTATAGTCCTTGATTTATTTTATAGCAACAACTCTCTCATCCAGTGTACCACCTGCATTCATCAACAAACTGTTAGTTTTAAAAATATAAGACCTTTCATTCTCTTTTGATGCTTCAGGCATCAATATCCCATCATCAAATTTCTGGACTTCAATAGATTTTGTTTTGAACTACTAGCTGCTTCCATATTCATTCTACTGGATTAATATTTCTGTCTCCTTTTTGTCTCTATGGACACAACTCCCTTGCTATACCTGATGCTCAACTTCTCTAACTTTGACATCATATTTGTTAATTTTGATTTTTGTACATACACTTACATCATGATCTGAAAAGTTATAAAATTCATTCAACTCTATAAACATGTCATCTCTATCATGTATAATAACTATAATTTCTTCTGGATCAGGTTCTGCAAGCTTTACTTCTCCATCAATTTCCTTAAGCCATTGTTCCAAAAACTCAATTTCCCTATGAAATATTTTCAGCACTTTTTCACAACCTTCATTCCCAGCTTCATCCTTCTTCTGGAAATCTTCCTGAGTTGTCATGGTTTCTATTCCATCAAATTGTAAAATTCCATCAGCAAATTCACCAAACAAATGCATTTGTTTACCTCCTTGGAATATCTCTTAGGTATTTCTACTATGCTCCTACTCCATAATAGTTTCAACTTGTTGTCTCACACTTAACAAGACTTCGTTCATGATTTATTCTTGCTACAATAAATTAGTACCTTCCTTCTCTGAAAGGAATTCTCCGCAATGCTTCTCCTCAAAAGCTTCCTTCATCTCTGTGATAGTTCCATCAGAATTTTCACCATCTTTCGCACATCCTACAAACATACATAAATTGTGAGATTTAAAGATGCAAGGCTTCATAGCCTCATCTTCTTCTCTTTCCAACGCATCTTCAGACTCTTCTATACTATCCCAATAGTTCATGAGATCTTCCTCATTGATCTCTTCACCCACAATTTCACCCTTTCTGGGCCACAAATGGAAACATCCATTTTTAGCTCAGCCTCTCTGAGTTTTTCACAGCTCAACATCTGCTCGAGCTTCCTCAGCTCTTCCATCAACTGCATGTTTACATGCTTTTCACTCTTTGCATGTAGCCTCTGCCACTTTACCTTCTTTCTCATGGTCCAACCATGTGTCTGGTATTTCACATTTTCCTACAAAAATTCCGTTAAAAATTCAAGGTGAACTATTATCTTAGCCTTCTCTCACTCATAATATTCATCTGTCAACTGCTCACATATGCCACTTACCTTGGCATTTTCCCTTTTCTTCCTTCTGCTGTGGTCTTCATTAGATCTTTGGAAATTACTAACACTAGTCATCTTCTATGAACTTCATCTGTTCATAGGTGGATTTCATTCAATCCACCTTTCAGCAATCCTTCACACTTGTCGTTCATAAGAAATGCAAGTTCTCCTCCTACGCTTGGCTTCTCTTGGTTCTCTGTCTTGGAATTAATCTTTGGAAAACCTCTTGCTTCACTTTTCTACAAACAACGTTTTAGTAACTCATGTGTTACAATGACCAACTCTTTGGGTGTAAGGCTCTGCCGATCATGCACCCCATTACATTCAGAATTTTTACTTAGCTTACGACTCTTTGACTTTAGACTTACACCAATTCTTCATCTTGGATGAAAATACTCAATCTTAACTCAAACTATCCAAACTTTCATTTGACTCTAACATTTGTTCTGACTTCAATATTTTCCCCAGTATTAATGATAGCGAATATTTTGACTTAATTCAAGTTTACAATTCTCCAACAAACATATATCCCTAATACATCTTTAGGATGTAAAATATGCACTTTCTTTCATACTTCATTCTTTTGACAAATCATCAGTTTCCCTTATCATTTGATATGATACTGAAGTATTTAGTCAAAATTAAATTCAGGGTTTTCAAGATTTATTTTAAGGTGAAAATAAATAAACCATTCAATCTTAAATGTTCAAAAATACCTTCCTGAATTATCATACATCATGTTCCTGTTAAGGTTATTAATGAACCTTATTTTCTACAGTCTTAATTCTTTGGTTTCCACTCCTTTCTGTCATCTTTTTCAGTTTAAATACTTGCATGTCCTTCATTCAATTTGGTCATCATTTCAGTGAAATTTTGTTTCCTACTCTTTCATGCACCATACAACATCAATTCACATTTCTTCATCTATGTACAGAGAACATGTTTTCAACTTCTTTGATGAATAATGTATAACTTGTACATTGTGTCCATCCTGAATAATTCATCCTTATTTGCCACCTCATGATGGTAAAACAAAGATTTTACAACATCAAGAAATTATGTTTTCAATCATAAATCAAAAGAATTCTCTTTTTTCTAACTACAAGCTTTGGTCCAAAATGACTTAACCAAAACTTTGAAGAATCCACATTACGCATATATATTTTAATTATGCATATCCCCATGCATATCACTCAAATTATCATTCGGAAGCTTGTTCATCTCATCCTTTAATCAGACATTTCCTCTCTTTTTAAATCATGGTTATAAAAACCCAAACAATAGAATTTTTTAATCAGAATTAAATTCCTCTATCAAAATTATGTTTCTAAACCATAATTTTATATCCCCTTTATTTGATCCATATATATGACTCCTCATACATATTTCCACCCATTAATATCCCGAATTGAATTTTAGAGAGACAACCATATAATTATGGCAGTCCATTTAATAATTCAACTTCGGATAACAACCCAAAGATGCCAATAACACAAATATGGCCACATTATATTTCAAACGTACCCATTTCATCTTTGTCGTTGATTTTTTAAATCCAATGGTCATCGCTTTATCACACTCCAACAAGAATGACCCTTAATTTGATGAAGGCACGCAAAATGGGCTGGTTGACTCTGCTAAGTGTCACCTCTATGTTTTATTGGACTCGTTCAAGAATTACTTCTTAGTGTTCAAAAGCGGTGTGATTTCTTACCACTTACTAAACCACTCTGCGTGGTTCCTTCCGATCCATACATTTGTTGACTTATGATCTTACGAATAAATCATGGCCTTTTATTTCTGAAAGTCTTGTCCGTTGATCTATATGATCTAATGGTTCCTGTACACTATTACTTCTCTACTCTATCTTGATCTTCGTAGCTATTCAAACTAATATTTCATTGTTCAACCCTCCATATATTTTTTCTCCTCATCCTGGCAAACACTATACCAATAGTCCACCCTCCTTCCTTTCGAGTAAATCGCTATCCCGATTCAACAGGTACAGGTGTTCTAAGTTCAAATATTGGAGTGACATTGTCACTGAGCATTTACATTTTGACCTTCGGTGGTAGTTCTACCTTACCAGTCACATATGTTGTTCTGAGATAGAATTGTGGCCAGTAATTTGAGAAAAGGGTTGTATGCGACCTCCTTTGTCCTTTGTAAGGACATATATCTATACTTCAAAATTTTTGATGCTTTAATAGCACCAGGTTTTCTCATAACCTATCCTTGTTCTCTTTGGCCATCAACTTACAGTTCATATCAATCCAAAATTACTATTAAGTAATTGATGCTACCCATTAAAAGGATTTAGCTCGTCATGCTTTGCGGTATGTAACATATGTTACACAACTTGGATGCTACATACATATACTGTGGTCTTAGGAAATGATATCTGTGGCTCTTACGCTACCTGATTTTCAAATGAAATAATGCTATTCACCCATCACCCATCAACGGTGGCATCTATGCGGTGAAAAATTCCATGTGGCTCATGTCCCTCTTAGTTAACGGCGCACGTATTGGTTTTATGTCCGTAGCAACTTCACGAATCTCATTTCCGCCCTGTGATGTTGTCTTCACAAAAATGCATGCAAACTTATGATTTCATATCATATGTTAACATTGTGGTTATCAATAATGAGCACGAGCTCCCCAAGCTTGGTGTCCACGTCCTCTACGTGGCTTGATCCCCATGCAGGCTTCCTCAACTCCCAACATTCATCAACGCACAACTCCATATTTTCCCTCAATGCCCAGCATTCCTCAGCACACAACAATCAAGGAAACAAACACAATTCCAGCTCTATAAGTTGGAATTTCATTTCGGTTTGCACTATTATTCACGTAATGACTCAACACAGATGAAAAGCCACTCTATAGTGCTTATTCATATGGGAACGTACTCACCATCTTGCCTAAGTGTCTTTTCCTACGTCCACACCATGCTTCCGTTGTGCTTCCAGTTTTTCTTCGGTGAGAACAACAGCCACACTCTTCCACTGCGCCACTCTGGTCCACAGATCCAGATTATACTGCTCAAAAACCTCCTCAATTTAATAGAAAGAATCCAACACTTGTTGCTCAGCTCACCACAGCCAGTCTACATCAACTAAAAATTCTCCACTGAGAAACGCAGGCAACTTGATACACAACAATCAAAAGGAAGACAACGTTTAACGACCACAGGTCAGGGCACTTTTCCTCTTAGCGTTTTTCACAATTTCATAATGTTTCACAATACGACATTGGTTCACCCAACTGAATCAAGCACCAAAACATAGCTACAATACTGTGCCAACTCTTCCTTGGTGCTCTGATACCAAAATGATGCCAGGATATTGGATTAAATAGATCCTAGCATATAAAAACTCATGTGCTACCTTGAAAATTAAATTTCTATGTTAAAACCATGAATATGTTCAGCTCAAAAATATATATGAAGGAAAGAGAGCCACATAAGTAAAATACTGATATAAAAACATAAAAACTCTTCGACCAAATATTACAATGGGTGGCATCTTTGATGTCAGCCCTTCAAACCATTTCTCTTAATCTCTCTATATTCCTCACCTCCTCACTTCCTCACTTGTCTCACTTGTTTTTCTTCCTCGCACAACCCTCCTATTTATACATAAATATAAATTTATTTCATTCCATAATTTCCTCCACACAAATCTCGACTTAAAATCTTATTTAGATTTAGCTTTTTTTGGACTCAACTAAGTCTCGTTTATGGAATTCCTCATCCCTAGATTATCTACCTAATTCACTCCACTCATATCCTTAATTATTTAAGGAATATTTAAAATAATCCTCACATTTATATTTTCTCTCCTAATTTATTAAAAATGAGAAAACTAATTAATAAAATAATTAAAATATCTCACCCCATAAATTACACAAAGGAATAATAACAATTTATCTTTGATGCTCCTGCATCAATTAGGTCCATGTAATACTAGTATACCCCCCTTATTTATATTGTTAGTGTAGCCCTTATTTTTATTGTTTTGTTCATGTAGCCCCCATATTGTTATTGTTATTTTTTCATGAAGCCCACTATTGTTATTGTTGTGTCCTTACATTATTATTTTTATGTAGGATCTGATTATATTTTCCCAAATTATAATCCTATATATACCAAGTAGGTATTTTCATTTGTATCATCTAAGAATTGTTTAGTTATGAGATGTAAAGGAGGTTTCCCCCCTTGAAGAGGCTAATTTTCAAGTCATTGATCTATAGTTTCTTCCGTTTTTTTATCTGGTTTCACAACAAATTGGTAATATCAATGGAACTGCATGGGTTTTAAGCAAGGTTTTCATCTGATCTCAGGTGAAATACATGAATGTAGCTTGATTATTAAGATGTTGGCTTGACATAGAATAAATGAATTTTAGGTAGATAAATGGTTGTGTTAGGGTTCATATATGACATATACACAACAAAAAATGTGAGAGTTATTTCTAATTGATATCGATGGATCATAGGAATGTGATGTCACACCATAATTATCTCTGTGGAAAGTTACAATGGAAAATGTTCTGATATCTCATAGAAATATCCAGAGACAAGATTGAGGAATGAAAAACCTCTGAGGATAGGTCTCATGCACTAAAGAGAGTTATGTTTCTATGTAGTACCAATTGTGCTCTAATTCCAGTGTCAAACACACAAAGATGATAGAAAAATTTAGATCCTAATGTGATGCATATTATTGACAAAACATCCATATTGATAGATTGTGTTTTTCCCTTAGATTTCATCTTCGAAGACATCTCTTGGACTTCTCATGATTGTTTAAATTCACTTAAGTATTTTTTTCCTTCCTCTCAAGTGAACAATCCAAGTTTACATAACCCAAGAGGATTATGTTTCCAATAGTATGATTTCTAGAAAAAGGTTGGGTCTCAAGGTCTCCATCATGGCTAGGGTTGGAGAACAAGGGAATTAGACCCTAAAAAATATTTTCAAGCTTAGTGTACATCAAAAATGTCTCAAAACATCATATAGATATTGTATAGGGTATATCCAACATTTTAATATGATGTTGATGAAATTTGGAGGTTTCACACACTACAATTGGGTTTTGGGGCCTGTACATTGGACCTCAATCCTAGAAAGAAGTGTTATGCACCATTTGTCAAAATTGTGGCATTGCCCATGGTTAAGGCATTAACATAAGTTATTTGGGATCTATTTTAATATTCTCAATATTAGTCTTATTTAATTATTCCTTAATTAACCACATTAGACTTTTGTATGGTATTTCTAGAATATAACTACAAATATGGGCACCATTAGTATGTTACTCACAATGCAAAGAGATCCTAGCACCTATACCATGGATAAAGGATGAAAAGAATACCCTTAGGCCGTAAATGAGGCTTCTTTCCATCAAGTGAATAGAAAATTCCTTGAATCACCACACATATCCTCTCTAAGGGATATCACTCCTTGTGATGGGATATTTATGTCATTTACAAACCAAGCTTCTCCCTTAGAAAGGCTTCAATATTAGTAGGTATGGGTGCAAAGAGGAGGAACCTTTGTATATTATTTTAGATATTACATGGTAGAATGAGTACATTTTATGGTATTATGAACATTTTGAAAAAGGGTAAGCAGGATGCCTTGTATGGTGGTTGAGGAGATAAATATAATGTTGAAAAAAAATGGGTAATATAAATGAAACATTCATTTGGAATAATGGATGGGTGTTAAAAAAATTATTGGACCATGATGAAAGGGCTCTAAGCTATATTTTTCAAGGATGTTGGTAAAGTTGTGTGGTTGTCCAGGAAGAGGGTACAAAATGTAATGAATAATGTTATGTGTACAATAAAGAAGGAACCATAAGTTAGGGTTACTAATTCATGATTAAGGCTAGGGGAGGGGTCTTTATTGTCATCAATTGATTCTAGGATAGTACCCTGAAAAAAAATTCCACATGGAGGGTTGGATGCATGTGTTATAATATGCCTAGTGGATTAGTGTTTTTCGATCCAAGGATGTTAGGTCCATCAAAATATACGGATAAATGACATACACTATTTATGAATAGGATAACACCAAAACTATTGAGGTAATTGAGACTAGGAGTATGTCATGCTATTAGATGTAAATATCTGCAATAAGTGTTGACCAATATTTTTATAAGAATATGGAACATGTTTAGAATTAAAATTTTACTTAGAAATATTAGGAATTTTCTCTTATATTTCTTGTGACTTGGTTGATTAGGGTTTAGATTCCACATGATAGTGCAAAAAAAATAAGACATTCCTTTTCTGAATTCCTTTCAATATATCAAAATTTCAAGTTATTTTTCAATGGGCTACAAACTTGTAGATACTTTTCTTTTTAACATGCACCATAATTTTAAAATATAGATGCCCTTTGCTCCTACCCTAAATTTTTAGTAGCCTTCAACCATTTAAATAAATATTATATGTCACACTAATACAAATTGAGATCTACAATCTTAAAATGAAATGATGGATTGACTCATATCCCACAAATCTACAATATTTTTCGATATTTGAAATCCAATGTTATACCAATATTTTGAATTTAGAAAAAATATCAAATTACCATTAATAATTTATAAAAATAATTAATATACAACATTACTATCGATGGTGATCGGGAGCTTTTTTAATACACTACTTGATGTGACTTTGTTAAGACACTCTTTGATGTGAAGTCACAAGTTCAATTCCCTGCCAAAATCGAGGTGATATATTGAGATGTTTTAAGACACTAGTTTATGTGACTTTGTTAAGACACTCTTTGATGTGAAGTCACTCCTTCAATTCCCCACCCCTATCGAGGTGATATATTGGGCATGTTGAAAATGTAGTCTTGCCAAACTCACAAAAAAAACATTACTATAATATATTTTTCTAGAAATCATATCAAAAAACTATATCAATAAGATATTCCAAAATTGTATTAAAAAAAATGAAAAATAAAATATCATTACTAAACAAATTAGAATTTTATATAATCATAAGAAAATAATTTTTATAAATAAAATCTAAATATTCAAAATATAAATTAATTTTCCTCTATTTTATCTTCATAGTTGCTCTAAAATATATTCAATTAAACAAATGACTCATTTTTATTTATATAACCAATAAGATGTAAATCCTTATTAATATATACTTATTCTTTATTCTTTATTCTTTATTTATTTTTAAATATATAAATAGATTTAATGTTAATAAAAAATCGAACTAACAATTATGCAAATTTTAATTTTATTGCTAAAAATATAAAATTGTGATTCCAACAAACTTTTTATTAATAAAAAAACAATGTAAAAAACCCTTAAGACATAGTAAAAATAAATAAATCATCTGCATTGATAGTTTAATTGCAAAGTTTATTATGTGAAAATTCGAAAATCATTGTACACAAATTGGAAAGGATGTTTTAACTTTATTCCACTATGCCATGGAGACAACCAAAATGTATTTGCTTGATTCACGATCTCACTGAAGTGGTTTTCTCTTATACCAAAATACTAAAATCTGTAGGTAAACTTTCCAAACCGATAATTAACATTTTTGGGGTGGAAAATATGGATTTTCTAAAAGTATAGTGATTTCTAGAACACCTCTCATTGAAACTAGGTTCAAGTTGTGATACTATGAAGAGTTTTGTTATTACACTAAAAGTTGTTGGTAAACATTCTTAATTAGTAATTATGATTTCCAACATAAAAGTGATAGATTATATCGAGATATGGTGATTTCTCAAATACCTATAATTGTTCTATGTGAATTTTAGTCTACTTGTTATGAACAATAGAGCAAATCAAACTAAATTTGTAGTAAATTCCTAAAATTCATGTATTTCATATATTTTGTTTACGATTTATAAGTTCAAGGAATGCAATCTAGTTGAAATAGAGATAAATATTTTTTTTTTGTGTGAAACGAATAAAATTCTATCCAAAAGTGCTGGGAGGAGGGTAATAACATGCATTGAATTGATTGACTAAGTTCAGAATCCCTTTTTGAGAATATAGAATCATGGTTAAACTCAATGTAGTGGAGGCTAGAGGCCACTGTGTAAGTCAACTATCAGAGTCACCATTTCCCCACAACATTGCAGTTGTCTATGGATGCAATGGAATATCCTAGACGAAATTTTTTTGCTGGAATCCAGTAAACAAAAATTCAAAAAATCAGGTAGTTAGAGTGTTTAAATTTCATTTTTATTGTGGGAATTGATTCAACACTATCAAAAACCCTTAGAGCACCCAAAATATTGAATTTTAACAACTATAAACAAGATTCCGATAAACCTTTGACGAAAATTTTCAAAAACTTACCATAATTTATGGATTATTCTTTACCATGGACATTGCTGCATGGGTTTTACCCTATGTATCTTAAATCCTTTCAGCTATTTCATCAAGCTTCTTTTGTTTATTCATTGTTTCTAGTATCCTTCATTTCAAACCCTCTTCTCACATACAGCACATACAACACTCTTCTTCATTTTCATTCTTCCCTTCATATGTGCCTCATCATCACATATTCCAACTCTATGTATTTTACACATTCCATCCCTCACTACATATAATCTAACACCTTAGGATTGCTTCTCCATGTTCATCGCACATACTAAGAACACAAAAACATCATTTATTTGTTCATATCTTTGAATAACGCAAGGGACTTCAGTTTCCTCATTTCTTGACTTGGTCCCTTACCTTACCTTCTGTTATCACTTAGTAATTTCTCCAGGTTCAAAAGAAATAGTCCGAGGTAAACAAAAACCAAATTTTAGGTACAGAATCTAGCCAATCTGTACCCAGAGAGGGCTCTCTCTATAAAATTTAGCTTTGTTTTGAAAGATATTAGGCTAGGTATAAAGTCCAAGGGTTTTGATTGAGTTTGGGTGATGGAATTAAATAGCTGAGGGAAATATTGAGTATTTCATGCCATTGGGCTAATGGAGTCAAAGGAAAATGGCTTGACTAGATTAAGTTTCTTAACAAAAAATGGTTTCATAGGGCAAGATAATCAAACAGAGAACAATCATGATCAAAAGTGAATGGGATGTAATCAAAATGGATGAAAGGGAAATTAAAAATCCTTCAAAACATTTATAAGAGGAAAATTGAGTGATTATTAATAAAGAGAAATTAAGTATTCTTCACCAAATAATCAAAATGTTTAAACTAGAAAAACATGAGCAATTAAGAATTCACTGTTTAAACTAGTTCAGAAGAAAACATTTAGAATAACAACGACTAAAATCAGAGTACACTTAAGCACTTTCTGATTTATTCCTTTTCGTTAATCATTCAGGAATGAAACACAGATGATATAGTAAACAAGTATAAAGACTTCAACACATAATAGATAGATGACTTATTGATCTGTAGTTTGACACAAGAATCCTGTAAAAAGTCTTTCGCATCAATTCATCATCCAGCTAGCCACACAAAATTTCTCCAATAGCACTTTTATTTCAAAATATTCAATGTTACAGCAAATTCTAAGAATCCACCCCCAAAATAATTCCAAGAGTGAAGTATTTATACAAATTCTAAACTAAAATATCTTGAAAAAATATCAAGATTAGTTCACAAATCTCTCCAACTATTTTACATAAATAGAACTTAAGTAAAGGACACTCAAACTAATGCATCTGTTTGGCACTATTTTTTATGGATAGGTGATGAAAAATAGGAGAATTCAAATTTTATCCAACTCTTAGTTGATGATGAGACATCCAAGTCACTAACTGCTTCCTTTCTTTGTGCATTCTGCTCCAACAATTCCACAAACTTGGGGTCCAATTATATCTTTTTATTTCTCAATCCGGAATAGATATGTAAAACATGAAATAGGTTATTGTTGATAAATATTTTGGTGATATAAACCTCTTTCATTTTCCTAAAATTCCTCTCTAGCTGTGCACAATAGGCTCTGCAAAAAGATGTGTAAAACAGAGTTTTACAGAATCTGAAAAATAGCCTGTAAAGATGTGCATGTATCTCTGATTTTGAAATCATTTTGAAAAATGTGAGATAATTTTTTGTATATGAGTCTCTTAGGAATAAAAACCTCCTTCATTTTTGTATGATGTATTTCTGATCGGCTACAATCGTCTCTACAAAATGATGACTTAACAGGAATTTTCTGCAGAACGTGCTCTCAAACATTGTTTAATATTTCCAAAACCATAATATCTGTTAGAAATGTGAGAGAGGTTTTTGTAGATGTTCCTCTTAAGAACATAAACCTCCCTCAGGTTTTAAAAATTAATCTTGGATTGATCACAATAGTTTCTGCAAGACAATGACTAAAACATGAAATTTCTGCAAAAATGTTCCTTCTTGTTGTGTTTTCATCTTTTCACTTTTTTGTTCTTTTAACTGTTTTAATTTCACTTTAGATAAAATTCAATGTTGGTGAAAGTATTTTCATCTCTTTTACCATTTTAATGCCTCTGTAATTACTTTTACTGTTTACCTTTGACTGCTCTGTAACTTCATTTTAACTTTCACTCTGACTTTTACATGATACACTTTAACCACTGATACTCTTTAACTGTTATGCTCTCTAACCTCTGTTTATCCTTTTATCCTCATTTATCATGAATTACTATAGTACATAATAAAAAATTCATGTAAGTATAATTTTACAAAATTTCAAACATTTCTTTCCACCATTTAGCTTCCGGTATTCTGGTTCTTTGCAGCAACAAAAAGTTCGAAGAGGATTTTCACTCAAAACAAGCTTTTTAATTTGGAAATCCCTATCTACTAGAGGAAGATAGTCTAAGTCTCTATGAGGGGAATTCATGGGTGCGACATTCAAAGCCACGGGAATTTCCATTTTTGGTTCTTGTGGATTCAGAAATGAATTGCAGGTTTTGACGAAAAATGAGCACAGTCACAGGTTGGGGAAGCCAATTGCAATTGAGGAATGAACTAATGACTAGTCTTAAACTCTGCTTCAGTTTTTCATGTAGAATTTAAAACAAAAGCCAATTTTTTATAGAGTTTAATAGGAACTAGGGTAAATACCTATTTTTCGGGAAATAAACAATGACTAAACAGGTGCTGGCTATGGCGGATGAACTCTGGATTACTTGACTGTAATTTTCTTCAGCAAGGTAATGGTTGGTAAACTTTGACAGTTGATTTCGAAATTCATTGCATGGGACATTGGTCACTACGTCAAATAATGAAAATGACGTGGGTTCTTTTTTTTATTCACAAAGTCAAAGGTTGGAGATTTTTTTATTATTTTAATGGATGATGTCAGCAAGTACGGTGGTTTCGTCATGGGAGGTAAGCAGTAAGTGGTTTCCATCGCACTGCTTTTGGGGAAAGGAGGTTTTCAGCGGAGGACGAGCGATTCCATACGATGAACGATGCATGACATGACACTGTTCAGAAAACTGTTTCGCCATCGCGTGATATCGTTCAGATGAGGATGGCCAGTGATATTGATAATAACCGTAGATATGAGATTAGTCGATCGGACGGTCATTGGGAAAGGAAGATGACAGGGAATTAACTGGCGGGCCGTGACGTAATTTATTATGAAATAATCGCATCAGGGGCATTTTCATTGGTGGATTAGGTTATTAATTAACCATGGGGGTTAATTAATCCCTTTATACAGTGGAGTATCGATTTTGTTTTTTAATTGGAAATTCAACCAATTAATTAAATTTATATGGTTATTTTTCAACCAATGTGCGAGATATTATTATTTGGGAATTTTATTATTAAAATAATATGGGAAAAGGGAAAATTTACATAGGGATTTAAATAATAAGTTAAAAATTAATATAGAAATGAATAAAAAGCGCTAAGTGTAAAACATTAGATTAATGTATTTAACTTATGCTTGAATAAGAAGGGTTTTTATGAAGTATTGCATATTTTTTCTAAGTAAAATAGGATTTTACTTAGGAAAAGATTTTTTAGAAGTAAATGAATGTCATGATGAATGATTTTAGGTACTTAAGCTTTTCCAATTATTGGGTCAAGGGTCCGGTCCCTCCAAAAGTCAAGGGAATGCCTTGACCCCTTTACTTTTCAAATTCCTTAGTACTTAGGGGAAATTAGTGAAATTTTTAGGGAAAAATGAGCAGGGAAGTTAATAATTTGACTTTTCTTTGCTTGAAATTCTTCCAGTGTAGTGTCTGCCTTTGCACTTGTGATGAAAGTAAATATTTAACACATCTAGAGTCATTATCCATCACATGTAATTCTGCAACAACATATACCTACCCTACCTACTTTACCCTACCATTTTTTCTTCTTTATTAGGGTGCACTTAGACTGACAAACCCTCATCACACTTTTTCTTTTACATTTGGAAATCTATCTAATTCTATCCTTATTAAATCCAAGGGCTCAGATTAAACTGTTGAGCTCCTTTTATTTATTCTACCTATCTACTTATCTGCCAAGATTAAACAGTTTGGTCAAATTTTATTCTCTATCTCTAAAACATAAAATTGAAAGATGAACTAGCCAAGCTTAAACTGTTTGACTGTTCATAAATTGTGGCATAGAATACAAGTTGCACACAATTTTATTTATTACATAAGAGAAAAAAAAGTAGTGGCATTTAGACTTGCACACTTTCCTTGGCCTTTCTTTTGGTGGGGTTCATTTTCTTTCACTTTTTTGGCCATTTTATTCTTTTCACCCTTTAATTTTTCTTTTAGGGTATACCCTCTTTACATTTTTTAAATTTTTTGATTTTTTGAAAATATGGAAAACCTTTGCAACAAGAAAAGGTATGAACATATTACATAGCTCATCAAGTCAATCATGAAATATGACACCTATTGGTATAGGATTCTAACACTGGCTCCACTTGGGGATGGATTTTCCTGGTGAAAAGTCAAGAACAGCAGGTCAGTTGGCCTCAAAATAATTATGACTGAACTATGGAATCTTCTTCTGCTTGTTGCTTTATTGTATGTATGACAGTAATACTTCTGAAGCTTAGGGCCTTCTCCTCGGGCTTCAACTCCAGTAAGTTACTATCCACTCAAAACTTAAAACTTTGTTTCCCAGTTGGAAATCTTCTGCCTTGGTCCAATCCCAAACATGCATTTGTTGTGGCTGAAAATCTTGAATTGAATATAGTCCTTTTTCTGCAACCTAAAATCTGATCTGAAACTAAAACAACACACAAAAATTTTCAAACCAACTTAATGAAAAACTAGCTGAAAATTGAAAACTAAAAAAGAAAAATGCTCAAAATCCTGAGCTTATTAGCACTCATCTACCTACTCAATCTACTGTTCAACTGCTAGTTAGGTAAAATGAAATAACCAATGCAACCATTCAAGCATTATGTACTTTGATATATTTTGTTGCATTTTCTTGTTGATTATCAAAACTGTACTTCTGCAACCTATTAGAAACTTGTCAACAAATGAGAGGATAAGGAAACACTTGATTTCCTTTGTTGACTCTAGAAACTATACAAAAGGATCTTCCAAAATATATACACTGATGTTTAACTGATCTAAACAACTGTACATCTGTTCTGGATGGCCTCCATGCCATGAATCTGAAATGTTATTTTCGTCTTTATCTCCCTGCAAACTTTCAGATAAAATTTCTGATGATATTCCTACTGATTGTAATGTTTGACTGTTGAATCCTTTATCATCTTGATTCTGAAAATCATAGTTAGTTAATAGAGGAATGCTTTGAATGCCTTCAATATTCAACATATCTGCTATTGGATCCTGAAAACTTGGGAAAATGGCTGCAACCTATAGTATATAGGTTTCCATGAGACTTCATAAACTTCAACAAGTTTCTCATCCTTTTCTTTAAATATGTTATACCACATTTATTTTAAAAGTTGAAATGGTTCAAAACATAGTTTTATGGAACTTTCTTGTGTAATTTGATCATTTGTGTCAATGGAATTTGATAATTGCAATTGTGAAATTGAAAAATCTTGATCAATAGTTTCATTATCTTCTTTGTTGTTAATCACAATTCTTAAATATTGCTGATTATTGATGGCATGATAGTTGTCTCTAATGAACTGAAATGAAGCAAAACAAAGAGGTAAAGAGCCTTCACTTATTTCCACATTTTATGTTCTTTCTTCCTCACTCTCATTGTTTATCTGTATTGGTTGATCACTGTCTTCAATCTGCTGAAACTGAGTTTCTTCATCCCACAAACTAGCTTCTGATTGCTCTGTAAAGTTAGCTTGAGTTTGGAGAACATAACTATCATCATAATGATCATACTTGGTTGATCACTATCTTCAATCTGCTGAAACTGAGTTTCTTCATCCTGTTAGCACTCGAATCTGCCACAGGTGAAAGAGGCAAAACTCGAGGCAACATCAAACCAAGCTCAGCCTCGTAGCTAGCCCTACGAGGACAGGAGAGGGCTCTCTCCGGGTCTATCTCGGAAAAAGGATCTTCAAGGGGCTGAGATGACCGATAAGGAATGCAAATTTTAGGCTAGTAAACTGATATGAAAAGGGATTTTTAATAAATGTTGGGTTTCTGGGCTGTGTGAGGCAAAGACAGCAAGAGCAGAGATTAAATAAAGAATGCATATTATCTCCTGAGGCAAGGTAAGCATGAAGTTTAGCAATTAAATTGAGATAAACGGAATGACAAGACTGCTGAGAAGTCGACAAGGGCATAGAAGATGGATCCTTTTCGAACAAAAGAAAACATTAACTATGAATACTTCCTCAAGACAGAGCAAATAAATTGAATTCTGCCTTTCTCACTTAGAAACATTCGATATTGAAATGGCGATTAATGAACTGTGAACATAACGATGACATATGAAACAAAAGGAAAAACATTTGCTAAATTTCAAGCCACAAGAATCTCAAAAAACAGAGCTGTATCTCTTCATTAAAATCTCTGTCTAAGACTGTACAATAAAGCTCTAATTTTCTCCTACACTAGCTCTCAGAATTCTCTCCCTACAATTGATTTACAATGTATAAATAAAACTATGAGAGGTGATAACTGATCGATGAAAGGAAGGAGCAGTTTCACCTAAAATCCTAAAATAAGAAAAGTTTGCTCTTAAAAGAAGCAGCTTTACAATAAATTTGTAGAACCTGTAGCTAAACATTCTGGAGTGCAGCTTGTAAACCCAAAATAGACTAACCAATTCGATTTCTTTGCTGAGATATTTATTTGTATCTAAATTTGGCTTTTGACTTTTATTGCCACGTTACTTTTACCATTTGAAAATCTATGCTGGCCAATTCAAAGATACAAACTGGAGCGCAGATCATTAACTGAAGTTTTAAATAGAAGATCGGTTCCTATTTTTCTGTTGTGGTTGATATCTTCATTCTAATTTTGTCCTTCAGTTTCAAACTCCAAAATAGTTCCCATATGTCTCCAAAAATGGACTCCCCTGTAGATAGCTGTTCACATTCCATATTTTCTATGTTCAGAATTATATACGGCAAGGATCTGAAGAATGATGTCGCCCCTTGTTCTAACTCTTCTCCCAAACCTGTTGCCAAACACAGAGATCCAGCAACACATGTGGCCATCTTCTCGAGCGGAAAAGTGATCATAGGTAGACCAGCCCAGAGAATATCAGTTCCAGTGGTATGAGCATTGCATAAGGGTGTATCAAGGAAAAGATCTGTCAAAGCACTACGACGAATATGTTCATGTTTTGCAGCCACGTCAGTGAAAATAATTTGATCAGGTCGGACGCCCTGGGTAGCAGCAAATGCTCGCAACCGATTCTCTCCGGCTGCAGGAAACCTTAGAAGCCACAAGGCACTATTTAGTACACGTTTCAGAATATTGCACCATGAAATGAAGATATTCGGATCCATTTTGTACAACTGATTAAAGCACGCAAACAAAAATTTATCTTCTGGCAAACCATAATCTGAACGTTTATGTTGGCAATTAGGATCCAAGACATCTCGATTTTTCTGCTTATAATCATTAACAAAATAACAATGTGGCATATGAACAATCTTTTCCGAATATATATGTGCAAACCACATTGGAGAGACAAACTCATCTGTCACCAAATAATGAATGTACTCAGCACCAGTGGTTCCAGGAAATCCCATGTACGATACTTGTATAGGAGCTGGTTGCATCGCAAATATTTCATTTCGAGCACCCTTCGTGTATCCATTCAAATTAACAAGAATCTGAATCTTATCTTCAGCAATCTTTCTTGCAATTACATCAGAAGAAAGAGAAGAAACATCAATAAAATGTTCTGCTTCTGCTTGTATGCGCTGCCTCCATTCAGTGCCATCATTTTGGCTCAAAGCATAGCAAAATATCTCAACATGCTATACCATAATGACATGGCTCTGTTTCAGTGTCATAAAAACTATCACGCAAGTCGAGGGAGCCAATTTCATACGAAACTGGGCGCTCAACACGTCTTTTCTGAATTCTGTTGGCGAGTGGGTCACTCACCTCTGTGTGGGTCGCTCGGCCCAGGTGGGTCGCTCGCGTTGTAACTTCACACTGCGGAAATCACCCAAGTGGGTCGCTCTTCCCAGGTGGGTCGCTCGCGCCCAAGTGGGTCGCTCGCGCCCAAGTGGGTCGCTCGAGCTCCAAATTTCAGTTTTGAAAATGATCTCTCGACCTTTCAACCAGACAAGGTCTTCATCCTTCGCATGGAACCCCAATTTCGTGGCTTTCAATTTGAAACAACACCATTTCCCATCTGCGCTTTCTCCCATTGTTTCATAGTCGACATATCCTGCTCCAGATCAATATAAATCTTGCATTTGTATTGATTGTAATTTCAATGCTTTGTCTTGTGAGGCCTTCTTCATAATCTTTAAACATATCAGCAGGCTTTCCTTTGTCCCTCGTATTCATTTTCATCAATTGGTTTCTTCTTTGCATAACCTGATTTTCCGGTCCGTGCACCAACACTCTCTTGGATGCTCTGGTTAAGAGTTTCTTCTAAACTCTCAAGCTCCTCAAGAATCTATTCAATATGTTGTTCATTTCGAGCAATTTGAGTCTGTTGACCCTATGTCAATCCACCCTGTGCTATTTCTTTTGCTTGGATAGCATCAATCTCCTTTTTCAAATTAGCAACCTTTCCATTCCGCTTGATAATTTTATCTCGAGTTTTACTTTGCTTCTTCAGTGAACTGACCTTTGTATGTTTTCCATGTCATTGCCCACAACCCAGATCTCCAATACAACAGCTGCAGCTGACTCTAGAATTTTATCATGGTGTAAGGATATTTTAATGTGAAGGCTACTACAACAGGATAACCTTCATGAAGAAGTTGCACAAACTAGACTGGAATTCAATAACTCGAGAGGGCCCAGTATCCTGTGTAGTATCTGAAATTTTGGCAGCCTTTTGGCACTTTTGACATTGAAACTCTGTTTTACAATTTCCTTCTCTGATTGCTGATGATGCATTTTGTCACTCTTTTGCAGGGATCGGAGCTGCTGAAGATGAAACAAGGCTGCCATTTGAAGAGCTGGAGAATTTGCAGCATTTTGACAAATTACATATTCTAAAAAACACATTTAATGATTTCTTCTTCAAAACAGGGTTTTGAAGAAGAATCAATTTCACATTGATGACATTCCTGAAATAAACACTTACTGAATCTTCCTCTAGTCTGCAAACAAAACCCTGAGCTCAAGAATTAAAATGACTATTTTCTGGACCAGAGTAATATCAGTGACTTGGGTGAATTTGACTGCAGCGGGCTGACAAGACGGAGTCTAACACATCCCAAAAACTAGCTTTTGATTGCTTTGTAAATTTAGCTTGGGTTTGGAGAACATAACTATCATTATAATGATC